>WEKY01007099.1:0-35465 GCA_013390045.1 Picathartes gymnocephalus
GCAAATCAGCATTCCCACCCAGCTTTGGTGTCACCTGCAATCTGGCACGCAATTCTGTTGTCCAGGTCATCAATAAAGGTATCATCAATAAAGGTATTAAACAAGACTGGCCCCAGTACTGAGCTCGGGGTAACAACACCTGTGACGGGCCACCAGCTGGATGTTACTCCATTCACCACCACTCTCAGGGCCCAGCCATCCAGACAGTTTTTAACCCGTGAACTGTTCACCTGTCCAAGCCATGAGCAGCTGGTTTCTCCAGGGGAACGTGGTGGGAGACGGTGTCAAAGGCTTAAGTAAAGTCCAAGCAGACAACATCCACAGGCTTTTCTCATCCACTAAGTGTGTCACTGCCATAGAAAGAGATCAGGCTGGTCAAGCAGGACCTGCATTTCACAAATCCGTGCTGGCTGGGCCTGATCCCTGGTTGTCTGGCACAAGCTGCATGAACACACTCAAGATAATCTGCTCCATAACCTTTCCTGGCACTGAAGTCAGGCTGATGGGCCCGTAGTTCCCAGCATCTGCATTCGAGCCACCCTTGTAGATTGGCATCATACTTGCTAATTTCCAGTCAACTGGAAACTCCATGGTTCACCAGGACTAGTGGCAAACGGTTGAAGGTGGCCAAAAGAAGAAATAGAAGAAACCTCTTTGAAAATAAGGAAGACCAAGGAGAAAAGAACTTTTATAGAAACCTAAAAAGATAAAAGGAGAGAGAGAAAATGAGAGAGCAATTGAGCTGGGTAATATATTTGAGCTTTACCCCCTCATAATTTTTCCTTTTCTTGTGCTACACATAATTCTAAATAGACCTTTCATGCTATACAGGAGTCCAGTAATGACTCCAGAATAGAGAGTATGATGGCAATTATCTTGAAAGAATCACTACAACTTATTTCACAGTGGGGTTTGTTTTTTTTTTTAATTTAATGGAGCAATTAAGTTTACAGGCTAAGAATGAAATTATTTCCTTGGTGACTCCTTGGAGGAGAGCTGACTTTCCATTCAACTGTTTCTAAGCAGATGGAGAGAGAATGACTTTCTACAGCAACAATATCTTTTTTTATCTGTAAGGTTGATTTACATGAGAACAGATTGAATGAGACCTTAGTTGATTTTTCTGTCCCATTAGCTTTTAAATCCGTTTTTATTTTATGAAACATGCTTTTCTTTCACTTCAGAGAGAAAACATTTTTATGCCTTACCTTACAGCTCATAATTAACTTTTGTGCAATACTGAGTACTAACTCCGTGATCTTGCCATAATATGTTGATTGTGGTGAAGGAGAAAAAACTGTAATCAGCCCAGAGACTTTTCTTTCATCAGCCTCCATATATATGATATATGATTATACCCTTCAGATTGTTCATGAATGAAGAAAATCCATCCGAATCTATTTTAATGGTATTTGCATTCAATCTATTTTGAATAGATTGGATTTAGGGTCATAGAATCACAAAATAGTTTGGATTGAAAGGATGCATCAAACGGATTTAGAATCATAGAATCACAAAATAGTTTGGACTGAAAGGAACCTTAAAAATAATCTTCTTCCAACCCACCTACAATGGGCAGGGACACCTTCTAGGGCAGATTGCTCATATCCCCATCTAGCCTGGCTGTGAATACCTCCAGGGATGGGGCATCCACCACTTCTCTGGGCAACCTGTTCCAGTGCCTCACCACCCTCACAGTAAAGAATTTCTTCCTAACATCAAATCTAAATCTACACTCCTTAGTTTGTCCTGTCACCACATGCCCTTGTAAGAATCCCCTCTCCTTCCTTGTAGGTTCCCTTCAGGTACTAGAAGGTGATACAAGATCTCTACAAAGCCTTCTCTTCTCCAGGATGAGCAACCCCAACCCTTCTCAGTGTGTCTTCATAGTCCTGTGACCAACTTAGTGGCTCTCCTCCATGCTCTTTTCTACAGCTCCATGCCCTTCCTACACTGGGCTCTCCAGAGATGGAGAAAAATTGGTATGGGGTGCTGTAGGACCAGCTGCTGGGTCGTGCACTTGGGTCACAACAACTCCATTTGCTCCAGAAAAATATTGCCAGAATTCTGGTGAAAGATAAAAAGAGAATTCAGAAACTACCTCTAAATATCACAAAATGCAGGATTTTTTCTCTTCTAATTGCTCATTAGAAATCTAGTCTAATGTTTAGAGCTTTCAAGACTATGTCAGTTTCAAAACTCTCAAGTACTTCAGAATGGCTTTTAGGTCTCTAGCTAGTCTAAAACCAAAATCCTGAGTTTAAAAGGTGCTCTTCAAATAACGAGGTCAGTACTCAATACCTAAAACTTCCCCTAGTTCTACCTGCATGTGAAACGCAATCAGGGTCCAAGTACTAAGAAGGGATATGTTCTATAGGATTTTAGGGGAATGAGGTATTGTCTTCAGGCACTTAATTTTTGTTAATGGGCATGGGCCAGTGTGGCAAGAGATTGCAGCTGTATTATTTTGGAGGTGAGTTAAACTGCTTTCAAATATCATTGTCCCTGCCATCTGTCTTCTGCCTCCCTACAGCTGAAGAGAAATTTGGCATCCGTGCTATGGAAAAACACTTGTAAAGACAAAAATGTCATATTAGTAAAACCCATGCAATAAGATGGAAGGTTTAATACATCCTTTTCTGTTTTGTGTTCTTCCAAGACAGACTCTGCCCAAAAATGAAACCCCAAAACAAACACAGCTTCTTGGCAACAGTAACTTCTAATAGGAAATAAGTAAAAATATATTAGGTAAAAGAGAAACAACTGTTTTGGTGCAACCAGTGTCTAAAGAAGTAGTGCTCTTTACCTCTGACACCTTGTGCTTTGCTCTAACAGGAAAACAAAACAATTGTTTTCCAATGAACAGCATCAAAGCATAAATGAGGTGCAAGCAGATAGAGGAGATAAGTTAGTCCTGTGTTTGAAGCAGCATGTAGGTGTTTCCAGCTAAGACAGACTGAGCTTCTGCAATGTGCTTCTCAGAAGTACAACCCAGACTGCAGCACTTGGACATGGCTGTGTTTTGCCCAACAGGTTCTAAGTTCTGCCTGGGAGGAGAGAGGCTGGCCATACAGCATGAATCCAGTTCAACCTCGATGTAGGACTGCTTTAATCTTCCTCTTTAGACCTGAAAAGATTTTTTTTCTGTTAATCCTACAGTAGAAGGTTTCAGTGTTGTTTGTCATGCTAAAAATCTCATTTCAAAAAAATGAGACTGGTGTGTCTTTTGTAGGAGACGTATCTCTGATGGTTGTTTGGCCAGCTGTTTCTTATTGTCCAGGGAATAAAAAATTGGAGTCCTAAGGCACAAACTACTCTTACAATAGCCACATCTGTTCTGATTAGGTAATGCCCACTGAAAAAGGCTTTTTGAAGAAATGCAGAAGTCTTCATTTATTCAGATGATATCATATTTGGGTCTGAGGAAAGCAGTGGCTCTGTTCAAGAAGTGTCTCACTTAAGAAGGGTCAAAATTTCGAGGATGGGAAGGGAGAGTTCTACCGAAAGCATCAACAGCAGAGCATGAAGACTGTGTTGATACCAAGGAATAATTACATTATATGGCCAATATCTCTCAGGAAACAACTGTCAGTATTTTTCACTTGTAACAGTTGCTCTACTAATTCCCAGGATTAAAGCAGTGTGTGGAAACCCTATTATCCTAAACTGTACTGGTATACCAGCAGGAACAGAGAAAGGCAATTGCTTCCCAGTTCAACAGACTTTTCAAGACAATAGGTATTGTTTTCCTTGGATTTTGTTTAATGAACTAGCAGGTCCCATTCACAAAAATATGTCATTTTTTTCTGAGAAGATGGCCAAATCAAGCTATTCTAAAGTCTCACTAATGTGCAGAGAAAGGTGCCAGAATCAAGGGCAAGTTACAGCAAAGACTGCACTACACAGCACAAATATATTTGGACCCGAATAGTTACAACAATTCAGATAGAAGATGTGTTCTGATTACATGTCCAATATTTCAAGAGATGAAAGAGGAGAGATTCACCGTCAGCCTGACCACTGACTGAATAGACTCTGCTTTCACATGCAAGGTTGGGGGTCTTTCATAAATGTGAAATGCTGTTTTACATTCACAGTCACCACTAAGTATTTCACACACTTAGTATCTCCCTTATCTTCCTTCTTTGCAGCTGGTGGGCTTCCTTTCAGTGGCAGTACACTTGACTAATGTCTAAAAAACCATGTGAAATCTAAGAACAATGGCTGGAGGCATTTCACTTCCTTTGTGCAGACATGGCAGGTCAGTTATCAAATGACAAATGAGAACAGTAGTTCTGACACTTTAATTCTTTTCCTTTTCACTTTCTACCTTGGTAGGAGGAATTATAACCATTAATATGAACACTTACAGGAAATTAAATTGTTTTAGTTACTGTGTATACAGGATACAATTTGCCATTTCAACACAAAGAAGAAGCCTCTACAGATTCTCTTTTTTTCAGAAGGAGCTCCATACCCTTGCTAACATGAAAAGTTTACCTTCTTCACACCATTCTGTTCAGACCCAGAGCTGCACTTTTATTCACTTCCACACTTTCATCCAGACAGTTTAAAGGACTTGAGTTTTGACGTATACTAATTCTTGCCATTTGCAGCCAGGTGCTTAATTGCTATCATTCATGACACACCTGGGGAAGAAAAATGCCTGTAACTGACTGGATAATCAGGCTGTAAGCCCCAACTCTCTGTTAGCTCAGTTCGTTGCTGCTGGATTTAGTCAAGTATGAAAAGCACTTCTTATCTTACACAGACTATATAATATTAAGGATAAATTGCATCTCAGAATATATTTGCCTTCCAAGGAGTAGATTTTTTTCCCTCCCTCATATAATTCTTCAGAACATGATGAAATTGACCTTAGTTTTGATAGCATTAATTTACTTTTGTTGCCAAATTGAAGTCTAGTGTATGATAATAGGACTTGCATTTAGTAGAGTAATGAAGTTTGATCATGTGATGGTTTGATCTGTCTCATATTGCATTGTGATAAGCAATCTGTGAAGTGTTGAGTTGGTTAAACTACAGCTAGAAGGCCTTCCAAGTATATTTGAGAAAAGACAAATTCATAACAATTGCAACTATTTGATAAAACACACCGAAATAACAGAGTGCAGTTCAATATAGATGAATACCAAACATCACTCCTGGGAATAATAATTTGCTACAATAAAAAAAAACCCCAACCAGCTAATCAGTAGGTTAATAGCAAAGATTTTGAGAATTATAAAGGTTCAAAACTGAACATCATTAAAAAAACCTGTGCAAAAGGAGGAGAAAGGAAAGCCCATGCTCAGATGAATAGACAGGGGTGTTGTGTGTTAAGATTCATTCCTCTGTTCTTAGCACGAGTCAGACTTTGGTGAGATTGCTGTTTCCAGCTTTCTTTAGGTAACATAGGTAAAGAAGAATGTAAGCCAGCTGGGAGAAAAGCCAGAGAAGATTAGTAGGAATGATTTAGAGATATACAAAACATAACTGTGAGGGAGAAAACTAAAATTTTGGGATTGTTTATTCTAGAGGAGAAAAAGGACATGATAAATCTTTCAATATATAAAATATTGCTGCACAGCAGAAAAGGTTATTCATTCAGACTGGTACAAGAAGTTATGGGTTGTGCTACAGTGAGAGAGATTTAGGTAAGATTTTAGGAAAATACTTCTGAAGACAAGAATAATCATACACTGCAAAAAAACCCAGGTGTGGAGTACTGAGGGAGGGAGGTTAGACAAACCTCTCTCTTAAATTATGGAAGTATGTCTGATTATGTCCTATTTGTTCTGACTTGAAATGATGTTTAATGGCTATGTTATTGTTTAGAAACTCAGTAGAAATAGGATGCTATATGTAAGCAGAGAGCCAATAAACCATGCAAAGAGAAGTTTCAGGAATATTTGTTTTATATGTTGCCCCTTTAGTTTTTGGTGTCTCTTTGGTACTAAACATTCTTCATTGTTTCACTGCTGTTAAAGGTCTCTAGACTTTTGTTTGATCCTGTTTGGCCTTCTACAATAGCATCTTTTTATCCCCCTATTATCATTGCAGCCTGTATTCTCCCTTCCTAATGTTGCCTATTTTTCTGAAGTGCAATAATTAGTGTGCAATAATCTGTTCACTAGTTTGTGAATAAATAGCACCTCATGTGAATAAATAGCCTCCAAACTCTCTTTTTAGGTGCATTCATACTATTTATAAATGTCTACTTTAGGTATTCAAGGTAGAAATCAAGAGAGAACTTGAGGCACTGAGTCCTTCTTTGTGTGAGATATCTTTGGATTTGCCCTCTAACCAAAAGTTTAACATATTTTTCTTCTAAAACTACATTCCACACAGGGTGTCCAGAGGCCAAATGCTGTCTGTCCATAGTTGTGTGATACTGTATTGCGTTACTCAAATGGTTCTGAATGCTTGTGGCTTTCTGTGGTCACAAGGGACCACTACTCCAAAAGCCACATTGTGGAAATAGCAAACATTTTGTTACTATGGAAGTTTTTACTTGCTTCTCCCCCTCCTGTCTGGAACCTGAATTAAGCCTGTGGTCTGACAACTGAAAGACCAACTTACATTTGTGAAATACAGATGACACCAAAACATCAGAATGGCCAGAATAGAAAGAGCAACACTCCACCGTCTGCTGCCAGTCTCAGTGACGTTGCTGCTTTGACTAACAGTTTACAAGAAGTATTCTCAAAGTTAAAGAACAACAAAAAGTGGTTGCTTACCCTGCTGTAGTTTTTATAATATGCCAAGAACTCCCAGATTTCTGCATGTTTTGGTGTTGTTAGAAATCATGGATGCAAATGGCACTTTAACAGAGGACGCATGGCAGTTACTCCACAGCTCTGTAGGGTAAATAAACATTAATTTTCCATATTGAAAGCAGAGCTATTACAGAATATTATGCAGTGGCCTGTGAACCACGGTTGCCTGGCTAAGATCCTTACACTGATACAGTACTTTTCCAGCTCTTTCCTCAGGCCTTGGGGTCTCCTATTGTGCTTCTGTTCCTCCAAATCTTAATTACACTTTCCTAATGAGCCTGATGCACTGAGATCGTTTGTGTGCCAGCTGATTTTCACATGCTATAATGTTCTGGTGTATATGGTAGTGCTTGTCTGGTGTGGATCTTGTAATCTTAGCAATTTTCACAACGATTTTAGTCAGCAACGACAAGTTTCAGCCCCTAAAGAATTAGAGCTTGCCAGAAAAACTGTTACAGATTGACTAGAAGTAAAGTCTATGGATGAAAATAATTTTCTAAGAATAGAGCTTGAGAAGAAAGAAACATGCTCATTTTACTCTAATTGCCTTCAGGAACACTTGGTCTTGGTATTAATTACTTTGGCTTTGAAGACTGTATGGTCTTCTCCTCAGTATTTTTAAAAAGCTTTTTACTGGAGTTCCTGTTATTACTCTCCTATCCATTCCCTGTTCTGAGACTGCAGCTGAGAATGTGCTGTCCTGTCTGCTTGTGAAGTCATATATCTGTGTTACAAAGTCCCTTTTAAAAAACATCTTTTTTGCATTTTTAATATCCAGGTAGCTACTGAATTCACATCTATTTCTCACTGGTGCATTCAGATTTCTGGTTAAGCTCAGGAATTCCAAAAATAATATCAGAGAGGGAAACTCAGAAGCTCATTGCTTTTGTGGCTTTTTTCACTGAGGCCAGTTTTAGCCTGTGTTGCCAATGATCAGTCTGTACATTTTAGTTCTATATTGTATACTTAAGCTGTGTGTGCAACAAACGATGTTTTCTTAGCCTCTCCATACAGCCTATTAAACAGTAGTTGGAATACTTCCATCTGTAAAGTAAAACCTTTGGCATAAATAATACTGTCATTCGGATAGGCTAGACATACTTTTGCAAAGTGACCTTGTAAAAATATTGTCTGAGGTATGACTGAGCCTGAATTGTATGACAGTGAGGTAGTACATTTTGGTCTCTCTCTGGTATATGAGGTCTCATCTTGTAGCAGTGAAACCACCTGAAATTAAACAAAAACCAGTAATGTGCATCAGATTTAGAAGCTGAAGAAAGCTGGCCTGAGTTTTTGAGTTTTTTTAAATCTATTTGCAAACTTTAATGTAAATTCTTTGTTTGGCAGAGGCAAACATTGCTTACTGTGGTTTTCCTGTCTGATGACTTTTGTCTTTATAAAATGATGATATCAAACACTGGGAGTAAAATCTTTTGACTACATTATAAATATAAGTAAATCTGGAACAGCTGCGTCAGAATTATTTTTTCCTCCTGCTTTTACAGGTCTTTCAAATGCTTTTTTGTTGTCATTTGGGATAACTTGGTTTTTTGGGTGCCCTACATAAAAACATCTTGCACAAGATGCAGAAGATGCATATTTCTGTTTCCCCTGAAGGGTCAATCATCTTAAAAACTGTCTTCCTAATCTGTGGGGCAGGGATTGGTATTATAGTTAACGATCCCATTTACCAGCTCATGCCCCTGAATCCTTATCCAGATGTTCATGCTATACCATCTTGCCAAGTCCACTCGAACTCTTAGGATCAACTCATGCTCTGACATTTGAAATAATTCATGTGTTTAATGTGTAAGCTCTTTGGTTTGCGTATTCTGTAAATGTAAGGGAGAACATACTGTAGCTGTAATGGAAATCTTTTTTTAAAATGAC
The DNA here is from genome assembly GCA_013390045.1 of Picathartes gymnocephalus. Taxonomy (NCBI): domain Eukaryota; kingdom Metazoa; phylum Chordata; class Aves; order Passeriformes; family Picathartidae; genus Picathartes; species Picathartes gymnocephalus. The sequence continues at coordinate 8,670 of WEKY01007099.1, forward strand.
TGACCAGATACTGGCAGTTAATTTCTGCTGTTCCAGTGAAACAACTTTTTAGATGGAAGGATGGAATACCTCATTATACAGGTCAGACCATGGTTTCCAAGACTGTAGAGAGTCTCTGTTCAAGCAGGTGAAGGAAGTATCCTTTGAATGCAATGATGTATTAAAATCTGTTTGACTCAGAAGTTTCTCCTGAAGAAGAACATATGTGATTTTGGAACCAAGTGGTTGCAAAAACGCAGTCTTCCAGACTGTGTTCAATATAAAGAGGTTCAGCTTTCAATGCTTTATTGCTGCCAAATAAAGCTGCCAAAACTAAAGGCTATCCTAGGGCTATTTTGTAACTGTGCCCTTTTACTACTACAAACAAATCACAAAGGGCAAGTGTGCAGCTTAAATAACCTTATGAATACTGGACTGGACTTTTAAGTGTGTAATACCCATTGATGTAGAAATACGACCATCATATCATGCTTTGTTCCAAAGCCAGGGCATTTCATAAATTAGAAATAGGAACCACAGTAAAAGCTGTTCAAACCAGGATTTGTTTTCTCTTCCATGTGATCGTCTAGGTCAAGAAGTGTCGATTTCACATCTACCTTCCCTATAATGAAAAGTTTTTTCATTTATATTTGGTGAATTAGTCATAAAAATGCAAATTTTTTCTGATATGTTGAGGTTTAGGATCTTTTTTCTTTCCCAGAAGGTTGTCTGTAGTCTTCTTTCACGTCTGTAAACTTAGAGTTGGTAAGGCAGGGTCCTTGTGCTTTCTTAAAACAGTACTTTAAGAATAGAAAGTTATTAGTACCAACCAATTTGTGTTTTAAAAAAAGGCCTTTATTTTTTTTTCCCAAAAAGGTAGCTTTTAGGCTTTTGTACTGCTTTGTAGTAATACCAGACAACAGTTGTAGGTTACAATCAGCAGATCCTCATTCTGTGGCCAGATGAGGTACAATGCTATTTTCGTATGTGTTTCAGGAATAATAATTTTAAAAAAGAAAAGATATACAGAGGAAGTGTTTAAAACATAAAAAAGTTTAAATATAAATTTTAAGTCTACTCTCTGAAGCTTTGGCTTCATGTTTTTCGCCTTTGTAGTATGTACAGAATCTACACAGGCACATAGTGAAATAAAATGCAGCTTCAGCTTTGGTGTGTGACTTGTCTTGTGGTTTACAGATTCTTCACTGGGAAGCCAGGAGACATACAGAGAGTTGGGGAGGACAATGGGGCAGAGGCTAGCTATAAATGCAAAAGCTATCAAAAGGTTGACAAGGGGGAGGACATAAATTCTTTCTCTGGCCCTTGGTAATAGAGGCTGACAGGGAAGGCATGATGATGAGAGAAGTGGTGATGAAGTCTGTGGAAGCAGCAACGAATTCTTACATGTCTGTGTGAGATGCATAAGAAAGACCTGCACAAGTGTGCAGTAGTTTTTTAAACACACTCTTCTAATCTGTGACTTATAAATGAAACTTGTGGTGTGTGAACAGGTTCTTAAAAAACCCAAAGAAGTGAAAAATCAAATGGAAAACCCCATCTGTGATGGATACTGAAGTGGAAGTGAAATCCTGCCAAGAAAAAGTACTATGAAAATGAGTTCAGAGGAATATTTTGTTGTGACAGCAGCTGAGGTGTGCAGGCCTCTGACAGGCTGCGCTACCTGCCCTGGGTGCCTTGCAGACCAGAACTCATCCATCAGAGAGCCCTGCTGTGGGTACAAGGTGTCTGTCAGTTTGCATGAGGACTTTGTGACTACCAAGCTGGAATGTGGCGCAGCTGCCCAGGATAACTAAAGGGAACCACTTTATGGCACTCGACTGGGATGTAGCAAACTTCTGGTACGTGCTATATCAGAAGGGCAGGAATGTGCTATCAAGGGATGATAACATACATTCAGAAACTTTTCAGTTTACATTCTCTGTGCTGTATGTACGTCATCAGGAACTTAATAAATATAGCCACTATATGATCAGCTCATTCTTTGCTACAGTGGAAGATAAGCAAATACCTAGATTTTTTACTGAGAACACACAGGTAAGAAGTCCCCTCATCTTCTAACAGCCCAAGTCTGTCATCATTTAAGTAATGACAGATGCAGATGTCTCTGCCAGAATGAGGCAGAGTCTGGAGCTATCCTTTCTGTCTGAGGCTAGTTTTTATGTTGCCAAAACATAACTGTGTCTTTTGCAAACTTGATGTCCTCTAGACGAAAGCAGACAACATTGCTGTGTAGTTATTTTAACCATTATAGTTCAGACACTCTTCTGCTGGGAGAGAAGACATTATGGGAAAAACCTCTTCCCAAACCTGCTCATGCTGGAAGCCAGCAGCTCAGGGAAAGCTACGTAATGTGGCACTGCAGACTACACCCCTAGCAGCCTAGGCGTAGTGGCTATTTGACAGAAATAAACCAGGCTCTGTTGCACTTCAGTGTTTTTTTAGCTCTAAAGCAAAAAGGGCACATTGTACTAGCTGTTGGCATCACTGACAGCATTTGAGGCAAGCCTTCAGGCTCTTCTCGAGGATCTTGCTATTACCAGGTGTGACCTAGAAGGACCTTCTCTACTCAAAATCTAGCTGGTTTGGAAATGCAAATGTTAGCTTACCAACATAATGGTATCTGCAAGGATGAAAAGCTTTTCCCACACCCTTTGTTTTCACTTAGGAAAGTCACACTCCCTCTTATGAAACGAAAGGCTTTATTAATGCTTATATTAAATGAAAGGCAGGGGTGACTGGAGGGACTGTCTCACAGAACGTTTGCCAACAGTGGCCGACTGTGTTGGTAGCAAAGCTGATGTATTGAAATTTCAGGTTAACTGCCACTAAAAATTGGTAGACCTTTGGTAGGTCTAACTCAAAATGCAGTCATAGTCTGGGCTTATACCATTTTTAGCTTCATGAAATGAGTAATCAAAAAAGCAGGTGGTGATGGTGGGGAAGTAGAGCATACCCAGCAATTTTAAACACTGACATGTCTACAGAAATTATTACATACCAGCATTGTGGTTTGCATCTTCAAGCTGGGCAATCTGTGCTCATAATTAGCATTTTTAGGAAGTAAAGCTTCACAAGCAACTGTTAAGACACTGCTTTTGTATTGGCAGTGCATAGACAGATGTTCCTAACTGTATGTTACAACTATGTAGAGATTATGCTCATCTTTATACAGACAGATGAGGTGGTGGCCTTAAGGGTGGAACATGGGAGATGCTTAGTAAAGATTTAAGAAAATATAATCAGTCAAAAATCTGATTACCATAGAACATACTCTTTCTTCAGCCACAAAACCAACTGTTCCTTCAGTTTTCAGCCACTAACCTACCTCAATGTGACTGTTTCACAGAGTGGGAGACACCTGCCCACATTCTATTCCCCCCCACTTGATTTTCAGTATTGACAAATGAAAGGTGAAACTCTGAGCACACACATTTCACAGTCTATAAAAAACACTGCAATGCTGTACCACACAACATTTCATGTAATTACAGCAATGCCAGATGATGAATGAAACAGGTTTGAGTTAAAATGATTCTGCTAGGCTGGCAGTATGGGAAACAAGCAGGATTGTTACTGGCAGAATGGGAGTTACCTGTGGCACTGCAATCTACTTGTTTCAGACAAATGTCATCATTTCAACTTCTTTCTGTGAGGTTCTTACTCTTTCGTGTTGACTTTACCTGAGAATGTACTTCTGACATAAGCTTTTCTTAACTTTGCTCCAGATGTCTCCTAAATGAAACACAAAAGTATTTTTGCTTCAGTAAAATGAATAAAATTTAGACACCTTAGCCCATTTCTAAGTGACTCTCAGCTGACTAATTGCGATAATCTGACTTTCAATGCACACTTACCAAGAAAAAGTCAACATAGTTATTCTCTTGTTCTTATCAGGTTACCAGTCCTGTGTATGCAAGGTCCAGACTCTTCAAAACTCGTCCTATTGAAGACAAACTTTGCTTCCAACCCCAAGCTAAGTTTCCTCTTTGGGCCTCTCTAGTGCTTAAAACTGGGAATCATCTAATACAGCTTACTCAGAGCTACTGCAGGTAGTCAGCAAAAATATTCAGTTAAGAAGGGTTTTAGTCAACTTGTCCATTTATTGACTCATGCATCCTACTTTAGCTTGCAGGAAAAATATGTAATTAGAACATTTTTCTGTTCCAGGGACAGTAACTGTCCTGGAATTGATGTTCAAGTTTCTTTCCAGATCTACCCTCATTTTCCCCACATTCACCACCTTTTCCTCCCTCCCATCTCCACCAGAATGGGGGTTTGATATGCTCATTTCCTGTAATGACTGATATAAAATTTTCTCCACAAAGAAAGTAATGAATAGAGGTAACAGCATGTGACATTAGATGTTCTTCACTTTGCCAGCAAGAGCCCAGCAGAAATGACTTAATATTATAAAACTTTGACTCGCTAGTTTGTGAATGGCCATGTTAAGGAATGTAACCCCTCTTAACTTCTTTACACCATGGCACAGTATAATTCACTCAGCTTAAGAGGAGGATAATGACAGCTTTATATAGGATTTCACTTCACACCTCCAAGTTTTCTCCTTATCTCAAAGGTTGCACTGTGCATTAAAGCAATAGTCTGTATTAATCTAACCTCTGACATTTGGGCCATATTAACCCACCAATGCAGGTTTATGTATCTCACACCTCAAACCCTATCAAGAAATTTGGCAGTGGCAGCTTGATAAGGACACCATACCTCACTGAACTTGTTCTAAAAACAACATCAGCAAAAATACTGCTCTGGTGGTACTTTTTAATGACCTTGTTCACTCTTCTTTAGCTATTGGCCATTTGGGTAATTCATGTTCCAGTGGCACCAGAACTGCTGTAAAGAAGGAACAATGAAAATTCCTCTTTATCTGTAAAAATATTAACACCCAGGATTGTCAAATATGAGGAAAACCTATAAACTGGAACCTTAAGCTATTCAATTTTAGATGATAGAATAATTGTTAAAGCAGGGTTATGTTTTTAATGAGAGTGATGACATTTTCTTTTGTTTCTGTACTGGACTAATTAACAAATCAATCTCCATTACCTGCTACTTTACAGTGAAAATTCTACTAAAGGGATGTTTCTGGTATTGCAACAAGTGGTTTAGGCAATCATTACAGCATATTCAGATTCTCTTTTTTATTCATGTGGTATGGATAGTGAAATAACACATCTAAAATGTATTATCCCAGCTTCCCAAGCAGGGATCTGTACTGGAATGTGTATTTCAAAAGAAGGAAGCAATAGCCAGATTCTCAAATTAAACTTAGCTTGTTTCAAGAAAGCTGTAACCATTCTACAAAGTACTGCATCATCTTAATTCTGTGTCAGAGTGGTTCAGGCAGTCAAAGTTTACATGTCTTTTAAAGAACAATGAAAATAATTAAAATTGTACTTTCATAAAATCTTAAAAGCCTGCAGATGTGGTTTCTAACTTGACCCTCACTTAGACAAATTCTCATTTATTATGTTGAAGACTTTTTGATTACTATATTTTGATTAAACAATGATTTTGACTACTGTAATTAAAACAAGGACAAAAGTCAAGTCAGCTGTTTTATTAAATACATCATTATAAAAACCTTTAGAGAGGTTGGATAATGAATGCAGTGAGAGCACTTGACCGCACAACTTAAGAAACAAATGACAGCTCTGCTTCAAAACTGCACGACAGGTTCTTGAGAGATTCCTTTTCACACTTGTCCAGTGGTATTTTTAGGATCAGCTTACAGAAGAGCCAGTGCTTTATTACAGTCACTTTCCAAGGCAGCTCTGGCCAGCTTTACACTCCTTTTATCTCCTTTCCTTTTTTTCTCTCATTATCTTCTTGCTTTCTTCTCTTCTCCTCTTAGTTACAGGATTCCGTGGATCATATATCTCAAAAGTGTCTTCATCCTGCATGCTTGCATCTTTCACCTTTCTGCTTCTGTCTTCAAACTGAAGCACATGTGACATCCTACAGAAAAAAAACCAAACTCCAACTCAGTGAATGAATGGAAGCTACGATTTGTAATTATGATACACAGGGCAATATTTTGATTTATTTTTGGGCATTGCAAAGAAGAACTGACCTGGGTTTCTTTTGTAGGTGCTTTGTGTTTTTTTTAAAATTTCTTAGAAGACCCTTACATTATAGCTGATAATTTTGTAGATTCCTTTTGAAAAACACAGCTAAATACAGATAGAGTTGTCCCTGGATTTTATTTCACATACTAAACTCTGTTTTCTTGTCTTTTTCTATTTAGCGTATCTTCTCAAATATATGGCAAATTTTTCCCAGGAACAGGGAGTATTTCTCAAGTTTTCCTATTAGTCACTTTACACACCTTTCACCAGGGTGGAGGTTTTACAAAAGTGGGGAAGAGTTTACATGGAAAATGCTTGAAGTAGGTACACAGAAGACCAAAAATGGAACGCTTTACGTCCTGCTGCTTCACATTAACTTGGTTCAGATCATGCTTTTTAATTCTCTGAATACCAGACTAAACAAATGCTTTGTTCAATTCAATGTTTTTCCTACTGTTCATTAGAAGTTTCCCCCCCATTAGATATTTCCTAATTTCAGCAAGTTTCCAGTAATCTGAAAATATCACTGTTGTGTAACAGAGAAGTGGCCCATGTGAACCTCAGGAGGTTCAACAAGGCCAAATACTAGATCTTACACATGGGCAACTGCTGATATCACAGGCTGGAAGGAGAAGGGATTGAAGCAGCTCTGCCAAGAGGAACTTACAGGTGCTGGTGGCTGAGAGGCTGGACATGAGCCAGCCATGGGCACTCCCAGCCCGGAGAGCCAAACGTGTCCTGGGCTGCATCCAGAGCAGAGTGGGCAGCAGGGCCAGGGAGGGGATTCTGCCCCTCTGCTCTGCTCTGCTCTGCTGAGACCCCACCTGCTGGGGTCCCAGCACAGGAGGGACATGGAACTGTTGGAGTGAGTCCAGAGGAGGCTACCAAGATNGTTGGAGTGAGTCCAGAGGAGGCCACCAAGATGATCAGAGGGATGGAGCAGCTCTCCTGTGAGGATAAGCTGAGAGTTGGGACTGTTCATCCTGGAGAAGAGAAGGCTCTCAGGAGATCTTACTGAAGACTTTCAGTACACAACAGGACTTCCTAGGACAGACGGTGACGCACCCTTTAGCAGGGTCTGTTGTTACAGGACAAAGGGTAAAGGTTTTAAACCAAAAGAGCGCAGATTCAGATGAGATAAGAAAGACATTTTTTAGGACAAGGGTGGTGAAACACTGGAACAGGTTGCCCAGAGAGGTGGTAAATGATTTTTTCAGGGCAAGCTCGTATGTCCAGGCAAAAACGCTCTTAATCTTTGGATTTTGTGTGATCAATTTCAAAAATGTCTTTGCCTTCAATGGGACAACTTTAGAACTGTACTGATCTAAATCTAAGCATATCAATCTTTATATCATGTCCTTGTCAACAGTCTTTGTGACAGAAAATCCAGGAAAAATGAGCAAGTTTAAAAAGGAAAGTCTTGTGGCTAATGAAGTACTGCTTTGTTGGTCTCTTGCAACATGTAAGATGTTCTGAACTAAACAGTTTTCAAAGAGCTTTAGTGCAAATCTCCATTCATAAAGGGAGGGAGAACCAGCTCAGTTACTGCAGATTACTGTATAGTACTATGAAAGAAACCAGAAAAAAAATCAAAGCTACAGACCATACGTGATCTGCTTGAATGCTTTAGAAAATTCCTAAAATCAAAAATTGAGAATTTTCAACACAACTGATTCTTGACATATGTGTTTCATAAATACTTAAGAGTTGTTTCCAGTGTAAAAAACTTAGGTAGTTTATAACCCTATCCACACTACTAACACCCAAACTTATTTTTTTTAGTCATCTCTACAATTCAGAATAACATAATGTACCATCAGAGTGACTCATTCTTGCATATTTGTAGTTTAATTATAAAAACATTGTCTCACAGTGGAGGGACTGAAGTAATTTATTTTAGCTAACATGCTTTCTGCATTTGTCATATTCTTCTCAACTTATTAAAGATGAGTACACATATCAAATCCCTCTATCCTAGTCTGAATAAAGTACAGGCCTAAGAGATGGAGTCATTCCTTGATACATGGTTTTAAAGTGTGTAAGTAGAAGTGTAAGTAGAAGTGTAGTCACATTTAGTCCTTTCATCAACTCAGGTTTTCCAAGAATACTAAAGCACAGGACATAACCTGCAGGATACAACTAATAGGAATTAAAATTAAATACATGTCTAATTCTTGGGTCAGGCCATACAGTGTCCCAAGCAGTTTGCAAATTAGATGCAGTAGATTCAGACTAAGCAATATTTACTTCTCCCCAAGAGCTGAAAGAAGTCATAGTCTTTGACTCTTACTCATAACTTTCCACTAAGACATTCCCAGCTGTGATTAAAAATAAGCCAATATTAAGAAACTTTTTGATATTCCCAGAATCAATTTTACATGCAACATCTCAGAGGTAAAGCAAAATAAACACAGACTGCAGTGGAGATTTTAAGAAATACTTTCCTCTGTGAACCTAAGCTCATTTCAGCAAGTCACACATCTTCCCAGGTAGACCTGTCCTGCATCTATGTCGATGGTAAATCACAGTGAATCTTTCCTTTGCTTTTCAAAAGCAATTAAAATTGGGGTTCTTTTTAAGGAACATATGAAGCATTTAATAATTACTTCTACATTAAGCATTTAAATTTAAACTAATCTTACTCAAGTTCCACCAACTGAAGTTTGCATTTGTGTAATTTTCCAAGTGCAGAATTAGGGCGTAGTTCCACAAATACAAGTTTCATAAGACTTCTCCTTGTTCAATTTATAGCTCTCTTCCCTTCTGCATGCTCCTGGGTTTGGTGAGGAGCTGGCTGCCCAGTCATGTTTCTGCAGCCATTGTGCTGAAAGTAGTAACTTCATCTCTTTATCTCCAGTCTTTGGGAACCCTCTAACTTGTGCTTATCACTGATTGTTGACAGCTCATTTTATATAAGAGCGACATTAAATTTTAAAGTACATTTTTTTTCAAAATTTAAAGGATGAGAGTCAGTTCTACCAAGCAAAACTCAAAAGAAAATGAAACCTCAGTTTTGCAGCTTAGTTTTTTTGCTAAAAATTTGTAAAATAAAATAGCTTGCCAAAACTGATGACTCTGAGTTTGAAGCACCTAGACGTGCAAGTTGTTGTCCTTCTTTAAGAGAAGACAACATCACAAAATTATTTTCTTAACAGAAACAAATGAGCAATCCTTGCATGGATTTATTGCTGAAGAGGCTGATTTTTACCCTGGCCAGATGACAGCATCCTACAGGTTGACCATGGTCCTATCCCATGTAATGGGGGAGCAGCTGTCCTGCTGCCTTGTATTTCTTTCCGTTAGCGTTACTAAAGAACACTCAGTAGTTGCCTCTCTTCTGTATTCCAGAAATGGAATGTCTTGAAACATTAGACAGAAATACACAAATTAATTTAAGACAGTTTCAGAGACAGCATGGGATCTCAAAGGTACATGGATACTCTTATGGCCTAGTGATATTCTCAGGTCAGCAAACTCTTTTGAACTGCTCTAGTGAGATGGTACTTGTAAGAAAAGATATGATATACCGTAATCCCTCTGCTTTTGAGACGTGTCAACCATGCACTGGATCTGAATCATATGCCAGCTGCTGACAGGTGGTAGTCATGTTAAGTGTAGCATAAAGAGAAGCCCTGTAGTGCAACAGCTTTGGCCTTTCCAGAACCCCCTTTGGGAGAAACTGAAGTGGCAATTGGTAAATTGAATATCTTTGAATCTTGGCAAGAGTAAGGAAGCACTGTGCTTTTGCTCTACTGATGAAGCCGAAACCTCCAGGTGCACTCATGCATCAGTGACTTTTATACTAACTGAAATGAAAGTGCAAAGCTGCATTGCCTAAGACCACACTTGTTTTTCAAACTGCTGTTGGTTGTTACCATCTGCCTGCTGCCCCCTTCAACTTTCCTTGCATGGGTGGCCCTACAGAGCAAACCTCCTGGTGCCTGCAGGGAAACCTGGGACATTATCTTGCACCAAACTACATCAGCATTTTAAACAGGAAATTATCAGCAAGTACGAGCAAAAGTTACATCCTGCCAACTCTTTTGTAAGGGTAGTAGCTTCTGGAAGAGCTGCAGTAAATTCTTAAGCAGCTTCAGGCAGGTACCTGCACTTTGGAGGTGCCTGCATAAAACACTGCAGTTGGTGCCATACTCGTTTTTGCACTAAATGCTTACAAAATAAATAAAGCAACTAATCATGTTGCTATAAAATGTAGAGTATCATAATTTTGAATATTATGGCTATGTTTTATGATAGTTATTGGTTCTTTCCATCAGGTTGCTTAAAATATATGCAGAAGAAATAAGTACCTGTGTCAAGAAATTCAGTGTTGCCTCTTGCATTTTATAGGCTGTCTAAAAAATGGGACCAATATGGACCACAACTACTAGTAGTACTATTTGTTTCTGAGTTGAACATTGCTTACAAGTAACAGGCTTCCTATTTTTCTCAATTTCACACACAAAAACACATCCTGTATTTAAAACAAAAATAATGAGAGGTACTCAAACACTACTGCTTTCTGTAAATTATATTCCACTTGAAGCTAACATTTTCCTTCAAATACAGTAAATGTTGAACTGCAAGCATCAATCATTAATGTAGGAAACATTCTAGCACTTTCCTTCCATCATCCTCAAGATACTTAGGGAGTGGACAGAAAAGTAAGTCAAGTGAACAGATGAGAAAACAAATGAGAATCTACAGATCAAAGCAAAGGAGACCTCTCTCCCAAGGAAAAAAATTAGGCTGTTCTGGAAGAATGAACTCACTGGCACTCTCTCCACTCCCCAGCAGAGTAGTGGGTGGCACAGGAAGAGGAGAGACATTTGAGCAACACTGAGAGACAAGAGACTACCAAAAAAAAAAAAAGAAAAAAAAAAAATTTGAGGAAGGTAAAGACTAAATAATGTGTAACAATGAGAAACAAAAACAGAGAGAAAGAGACTTAACAAAATGTAAAAGAAGTGAAGAAAATTGTCAAATGACAATAAAAAGAAGCATTAATTTTGAATCAAGGCCAGAGAACAAGAGTACGAACAAGGCAAAAAGAATGTCACAGCCATAAAATAAAGGGAATTTTGAAGGAGGAAATACAAAACTAACAGCTAATCTTTTTCCAGCTTTTTTTTTTTTTTTTTAAATTGAGATGCTACAAGCGAAATATGCCTCTTGGATCAGGCTGCTGTCATAATTCCTTGCATAAGTGTGTCCAAGAGCTATAATTTTGTACACACAATGCAGCAGGAGAGAGGAAGTATGTTTATGTCTCTAATGAAATCTGCAACTATCATTAAGTGCTCTGTGTAATACAACTCTTGTAAGCAAATTTCATAGCTTCTGTCTGCCCTGTCTCACCATCCAGATTTGTTTTCCTTCTTGCGTAACATAACCCATCATCCCTCTTTTCATGCAAAGTAGTCTTGTAATCCAAGTTTCTCTCCCTTACAGATCATTAAAAGAAAAACAATTTTTTACCAAGTACTTGAAGTAGGTTTTAATTCTTACAGCAATGAGGGTTGATATTCTAAGTACCATGATAGACCCAGTTTCAAAGATGGACTCATCTGTCTAACTACCACTGTTTCACACAGCCACTTCTGTCTCAAAAAAAATGTTTCAGAAAACAATTTCCTTGAGTATTGTTTGTCTCATTAACTCATAGTACTGGAGCTGTGCTAAATTACCTATGAAAGCCTGTACCCCACTGTACCACTTGGTATTTAAACCTTACACTGTATCACAACTTCCACCATGCCTAGTTTGCCAAACCACTTTAACTAAGTTTATAATCAGAGGACCATAGAAACACTGAGGTTGGAAAAGACCTTTAGGATCAACAAATCTGACTGTTGATCCAGCACTGCAAAGCCCACTAAACCATGTCCTGAAATGCCACATGTACATGCCTTTTAAATATCTCCTGGGATGCTGACTCAGCCACTTCCCTAGACAGCCTGTTCCAATGCCTGACAACATTTGTTGTGAGGAAAACTTTCCCCAATATCCAATTTAAACCTCCCCTGGCACAACTTAAGGCTGCATGATCTTCTCCTATCACTTGTTAACTGGGAGAAGAGACTGACTCACATAATACTTTCTAGTAATAACTTCTGGTCATAGGTTTCTGCTGTGGTTGTTACCAATAAGAGATTTCACTCTCTTTTTTTCCGTGCTTGTTTTCACCATTCCACATTCCTTGTTTCTCTTTCCTCATCTCCCTTCCTAATGATGGGATATCTTGTCCCCTTTATTAATGCTTTCATAATACCCTGTATTTTTCATGTTTATTGACTTCATATTTAAAAAGAGAAATAAAGTTTGCTATACAGATCTAGCAAAATCCAAATAATTAGTTATTCCACAGAAGTTTTAAATGTTAAAAAAAATGCTTAGGAGAGTAGTGAAAAAATAGTTATAAATACAACTATGTGCCATATTGCAGTACACTTAAAATGTTAAGTATTCACATCAAATACTTACTACACCAAAATAATATTGTTTCAATCCATGTTAGTGATTAAGATTTTACACAGAAATTTTAAATTTTACTATTGCTACGAACACCGCCCCCCTCCCCTGCTCCATACCTTCCTGAGGTTAATCGCAAGATCCAAAAGAGTCTATTTGCTTACAATATTCCAGCTTTCAGCTGTTTGTGCTGGTTTCAGCTGGGGTAGAATTAACTTCCTTCACAGTGCCTGGTGTGAGGCTGTGTTTCGGATTTGTGCTGAACACAGGGTTGGTAATACAGAGATGTTTTTGTGATTGCTGGGCAGGGCTCACACAGCGCCAAGACCTTTTCTGCTTCTCGTGCTGCCACACTGGTGAGGGGGCTGGGGGTGCCTGGGAGGCTGGGAGGAGACACAGCCAGGACAGGTGACCCCAACTGACCAAAGGGATATTCCAGACCATGTGGCATCACGCTCAGTATGCAAAGTGGGGAGCAGAAGGAGGAAAGGGAGATGTTTGGAGCCATGGTGTTTGTCTTCCCAGGTTACTGTCATGCAGGATGGGGCCCTGCTCTCCTGGAGATGGCTGAGGACCTGCCTGTCCATGGGAAGTGGGGAATTAATTCCTTGTTTCACTTTACGTTTGTCTGGTGCTTTTGCTTTCCCTATTAAACTGTCTTGATCTCAACCCAGGGGTTTTTCAGGTTTCATCCTTCCCATTCTCTCAGACTCTGCTGTTTGGGCAGTAGTAAGCAGCTGCACAGGGCTTGGCTGATGGCTGGGTTAAACCATGACAACAATGGAAGTATTGCTGCTGCTCTTGCATGAAGCAAAAATGTCCCCAGTGTTAAGCAAGTAAAACTGATGAAAAGCTTTAAAAATATTATACAAAGTCATCCTGTACACTTCTGTTAACTTTGACTAGCCTTTGAATTTGTGTATTACAGTTACTGCAGGATCGAAAATTGGCTTAACCTCTTCACAATAACCTGCAAGTTTTGGGTCTTCCACAGACCAATTAATTGTTTATATTTTCTGTGTTGGCCTACAGCAAAAAATGATCAGAACAGAACTTCTGCAGATATTTCTAAAATAATACTTTTTGAGATAATTTATTTGAATGTAATATGCTTAGTTTTATCACAAAATAATCACTGCCAAAATTATAAAAAGAAACTAATAGTTTCACTAACCATGGGACCTCTAGCTTAAAAAGATACCAGGTTTTGCAAAGCTAACAACAAAGTAACCTAATCAAGGTAAAGACTAATAAAGTATTGCATCCTTGGATTTTTCAAGATAGTACCAAAAATCTTTTTCTCTTGAAAGAACATTTAATTGTAAGTAACCTTCTAAGAGAAAGGGAAAGCACCTTAGCTATGAAAAAGCTCACCTTATTCAGCGATAATCTGCGGGAAAATGTGATGAATTCTCATAGTATCAGGAGAACAACGTAAAACTATGATGACTTACTTTTTCAAGAAATAAATATTCTTCTATATAAAATTCAGTTATCCTATCTTGATATTGCTTCTGTTCTTCTGTATATACAATTCATATATATAGTATATTTACACTACATCCTTGGTCCCTTCACAAAAATGTTAAAGAGTTTGATGCAAGAAGATGGATGCTTTAAATAGAAAACTGCTCCTGGTAGAGTAGATTCGTATGGAAGACTAAAATGCAAATTCCAGATGTTGTTCCAGACAGCACACCACTACAGAAAAACCCTACACAGCATTTACTACAGAGACATGGGAGCCATCATACTGGAATAGACCAGTGATCCATCCAGTCTAGCATCCTGTCTCTGGCAATAGCTTGTACAACATCTGATACTCTGAAGTCAATCAGCAAATCACCTCCCCGAGTTAACACAAGCAGTCAGGCACTATTGTATCACCACAGCACAGAGCTAGAGTGAAAAGAAAGGGGAGTATTTCTAGCAGGAAAATACTCAGAGTTTCTAAACATTCAGCTTTCTCTGGACATCCTCTCTTTTCTTTTGCCCCTCCCTCTCTTTTTCTGAATGTATCCAAATTCTTACTTATTAAATATGTCATTCAATGAGATGAAGTTGGGGTGCTTGAAAAGGTGTGTAAATATGCAGGAACCTTAAGCCAGGCTAATAAAGATTCAGAAGACTATTTCTTCATTACTCACTAGATTTGCTGGCAACAAAAAAAGTCAGATTTTCAAACAGTAAATCTAACACTAGATACCCCTTGACTGATGCATGGATCATCTCTGAATTTAAGTCAAACAGTAGTCAAAACTCAGATGCCTAGTCCAAATAAGCTCAGATATAGAAGAATTAACAAAAAATAAACAAGCAAAAAACCCCACTTTAATGCTCTGAGTTTCTCAGACATGCTGAACAGCAATCAATATATGTCAGCAGAAGAACGACTTGTTAATATGAATTACTGACTGAAGCAGTGGGGTAGGGGTTTGCATTTACAGATCAAGGAAGGTCTGACCATATTCTAGCAGTACAGGGGTGAAGGTGGAGACAAAACTGGAGGAAAAAAAAAGATCTACAGCAGAAAGTTTTTTTCTTTCTTCCTTTAAAGGTTAGTGGCAGTACTAAAACCCAAACAAACGCTTATTTTTTTGCCAAATAGAAAAGAAACCTCTCTTTCCAATGTGTTTCTAATACAGACCTCTGGCATTCATTTATCCTTTGTAACAATCAAGTAAGTATTTTGTCAACTTTTAAAAAATGTAGTGGAGTAAATCAATGGCCTTAGCAGGAGAGACCTAATATAGAGCCAGTTTTTCCAGACTAGTGAAGGAATGCTGGCTCAAGTCTGGATGGGAGGAGGGGAACAAACATGGCTTTAATCCATCTTTGTGCCTCACTGGCATAAATTACAGCAGCACTTTTTCTGTCATTCCCCAAGCTAGCATCAGCATGTAAAACAGACTGCAGCTTAGTTTTCAGGGGTTTACGGTGTTTGTCACAGTTAAGCTTCTGCAACTGAAGTTGAAAAGACTGGTGCTGATCTTGAGGAAGCCATATTTCATAACCCTAATTCTGAGGTTTTGTAGGAAAGAAAAATCTGCATTTTATAAAACATTATATAAAACAAGGTTTATAAAAGAAATATAACCAATATTTTTTGGTGCCTATCCTGAAGAACTTCACCCTTCAAATTTCAATATTATCTGCTGCAGTAAATAGAAAATCCTGGAAATAAAATGGAACACATTATCAAATATATATGGAGTAACTACTAACAGTGTGCACTGTGATTTAGTTCTTAATAGAAGTTAAATATTGTAATACAAAAACAGCTAACTTCAACATTTACCTGATTCTGAAATTGCTATTTCAATTAAAAAAGGCCCAAGCCCAACCCAATTCTAGCTTATACTCTACAACAGACATTGAAAAGTGATGCCTTGACATAGTTGTTTTGGCATAGATGCCAAAACATAGTTTTTTAAGATGCAAATCTCTGTTACAAAGCTTTTTACTTTGAGAATACAAGGTGAAATATTGTGTTTCCACTACTAATTGTGCCATATTTCTCATGTAACCAATCATAAATTTTCTGAAATGAGACTTCCTTCTATTATGAACAAAAACATTTCTTAAAGAAGATAGAGGGCATAACTGTTGATGCTAGATAGAGAATACCTTCATTTAATATATAGATTTATTTTTTGTTTGTTCTGGAGTAAAATAAAACTATCTGTACAAACTGGGTAGAAAAACTGTACACTCAAATCGCAATTAATGTCCTAACAAAAAGAGCTTAGCATTCGCACCCAATGTTCTCACAATATTTAAGTGGCCTAAGTGACAGTTTTCTGAAATTTGGAATTGGGAACATTACAGAATCTAACTTATATAAACCAGGCTGCACTTTAAATGAACTTCTGTGAGTTTTTTGTCCACAGAACCAATAAATTCATAAATCCAGACCTATTCCCTTCAATTTCTGCTATTTTCAGGTGATCTGATCTATGTAAAGTATCACTGTGCAAATCAAAATATTTTATGACCAAGAAGAGGATATGTTTAAAAGCTTTCTAGGACACATGAGATTTTAAACAGTGCATTAAAGTAAGCATGTCATTAAATTAACTTGAATTGGTTTTAATCCTCATTATCTTATAGAAGGTTTTTTACAAATAACTTAGAAGACACTAGTTCTGACAACACTAGTAATTACATGGCATGGACATGAAACTATCCATTATGCAGGACATGAAATACCTTTTTGTTTAAAATAGAAGACCTTTACTGTCAGACTGTTACACAGTTTTCACAACAACCTTTTGTGCAAACTGGAAGGTATTTTCAGGTATTGACTTTTTCACTTTGATTTGAAAAAAAAAAGTGTATTTTTCCTATATCTCAAATTAACCAACATTTAGAATAGTTTAGACTCAACAAAGGTAAGTAACCAGAAGAATTTGAGACTGAAAAACCATGTGAAATGGTGAATTCCAAATGTGAATTCCAAATTCCCATTTTACTCATTCTTTCTTGTCCCACAGTGTATCTGAACACTGAATGGATTTATGTTATTTCAAATAAAAAGAAAGACTAAGTTTCAGAGTCTAGACATACTTCCAAAAATACTTAAGTGACTTATTTACATTTATCGTGTCGTTACAGCTGTAACAGCAAGCAGTTCACAGGGAAGGAAAAAGCTGATCTCTTCTAAAGATTAAGAAGCCTTATGTTTCACATGTAACACCTTACATTCCACCCAGGAAACACTGCAGTGGTTCAGTTATGAAGAACTGGCATCACGTGCTATTAATTAAATTAACTATGTAGCAAGTTGGCAGTCTCAGTAAGATTCTGAAAGGCTGCAGAATGCATTACTAAGAGCAGATAAAGGCCGGTGATGAGATTTGAATCCTGAAGAAGAAATCCCAAACTTCTAACCACGTGCAGAATGAAGGAAAAATTACTGGGCTTCACTGAAACACAAACTCTAAAATCAACTGGGGGTCTGCTTGCAGCCCTGACTTGTGAACTGATGGGATTAATAACAGACCAAATCCTTCTACTGAGGATGACACAGATTTTGGCTGATTCCCTGGTGGCAGCAATTTTAATGCACTTCACATAATCATGTTCATCTGGTAAGGAACAACTTTCACATGTTAATATTTCAGTTTCTGGACTGAATACTGAAGGTCCAACAGGATGAATTTGGCATCTTCCATGAAGTCCAAACTGAAGAAGTAATAGTGTAAAACCGTATTTATCAGAACTCAGATTACCACTATGGAACTAGTTTTCAAGCAGGAACAGAATATTGCCTCAATGCAATGATGGTATTATAGAATCATAGAATGGTGTAGGTTGGAAGGGACCTTTAAAGGTCACCCAGTCCAACACCACTGCCATGGGTCATCTGCCACCCCTCTGGGCAACCTGTTCTACTGCCTCTACCCTCTGAGTAAAGAATTTCTTCCTAATTTCTAATCTAAACCTCCCCTCTTCAAGTAAAAATCATCACCCCTCATCGTGTCCCTATCTGCCCAAGTAAAAAATTACTTTCCCTCTTTCTTTTAATCACCCTTTAATTACTGAAATATCTACCACAATAAGCTCTCTCCAGAGCCTTCTCTCACCTAGCCTGAACAATCCCAGATCTCTCAGTCTTTTCTCACAGGAGAGGTATTCCAGCCCCCAATCATTTTTCTGTTCCTTCTCTGGATGAGCTCAAAAAAGTCCATGTCCCTCCTGTGGTGGGACCCCAGAGCTGGTGCAGCCCTGCAGGTGGGGTCTCAGCAGAGCAGAGCAGAGGGGCAGAATCCCCTCCCTGGCCCTGCTGCCCACACTGCTCTGGATGCAGCTCAGGACACATTTGGGTCTCCGGGCTGGGAGTGCCCATGGCTGGCTCATGTTCAGCCTCTCACCCACCAGCACCCCCAAGTCCTTCTCCCCAGGGCTGCTCCCAGTCTGTGCTCTTGTCTGGGATTGCTCTGGCACAGGTGCATCACCTTGCACTTGGCCTTGTTGAACTTTATGAGGTTCACATGAACCCACTTACTCAAGCAGGACCTGGTGCCCCTGGGTGGCATCCCATCGTTCTGTAGTGTCACCTGCACTGCTCAGCTTCCTGTCACCTGCAAATGTACTGAGGGTGCACTGAGTCCCACTGCCTCTATTATGGATAAAGATACTGAAGAGCATCAGTCCCAAAAAGTGAATGAAGGGGCATGTCTTTTCAGTCAATCAAAAGAATAACCCATCGTAATTTCCTAAACTATGTGTCTTCCATGTCTTATAAGGTTCTGTAAACCTGACTGGTTTTGTGTCCAATGTATGGTATTTTAG
Organism: Picathartes gymnocephalus; assembly: GCA_013390045.1. Taxonomy (NCBI): domain Eukaryota; kingdom Metazoa; phylum Chordata; class Aves; order Passeriformes; family Picathartidae; genus Picathartes; species Picathartes gymnocephalus. The sequence goes on from WEKY01007099.1 coordinate 27,521, forward strand.
TGGTATGGACTGATGACCATTTTGAGTATTCAGTTTACTCGATAAGGACAATTAAGTTCTAAATTCAAGAATGCTACTGGAGTTGATTCCTGAACCTTTTTGTGCATTTTGTCTATCCTATATAGATATATGCTAAATTGACTTGGCAACCAGGCTGAATTTTCAAAAAGGAATGTGGTGGCTTCTTTACTACAGATAATTCCACCAACTCATAGCACTAGATATACGCCAGTATGTCAATAAATCTTGCAGTTTCAGGAAACCTCCCCTTGTTTCAAAACATCAGAGAGAGACAAGCTTAAGTCCACAATTTTGGTTAAGGACATGATGTGGATTTCTATAGCAGAGAATCTGTTCCTTTCACAAAAAACCCCAGTATTCCATATAGAAAAGTGTAGATACGTTTCTTACATTTCACAAGCATGTAAGGTTCCTAGAAGTTCAGCTGGAGAGCCCTGTTTTTAGGAGTAGATAGCCATAGTTTAATGTCAAAGTGAAAAGCTTCATGTGGTAATGGTTGGTTAGTTAATTTCCACTTATGACTATACTGGAGCAGAACATAATTAATAACAACAATAATAATTACAGAAGATATGTATAATATGAAGTTTTGAATGTTTATTGGAGTATTTAGAATTCATGTGATATTGGCAAACAGGAGGAGCAGTATGGGTACAGGACAGAACTAAGTTAGGCAACCATTCAATAGGAAAGGATTTGTGGCTTAAAAAGGCACAAGGCATGAAAAAGCCAGCAGCCAAAAAAAAAAAAATCCTTCCACTCAACACAGACAAAGACTTAGCTGAGAGCTGTATCTAGTCTCAGATTTCATATTTTGAAAGAAGCACTTGGAACTCTCAGAATTACTTGATTGAATGATGTTTTAAGTATCACTCTTACCCTATTTGAAGAGGAATATTTTGCACAGATTAACTGAACCAATCAATTTTTGAATGTACTTGACTGCATCAAGAATTTTTGTATCCCATTGCTAGGTTCTCTCTATGAAAAATATTTTGTCATGTTCACAGGATCAGCATCATTAGTTTCATTATCTACAGTTGCCGTAACACCTTCTGGATTGAAATCTGTGTTTGACTGCAGTTGCAACTATTTGATATTATCATCAGAACCCTGAAGTGTCACTACTACTTGAATGGGTATCACATGCATGCAACTATGTGTTATGTGTTACAGTAAGTCCTAAATAAGATGAGTAGCAGCATTGTTCTGCATAAGCGTAGCCTATGCAATATTTTCTCTTTCGAATTCAGGCCTATCAAGTAATCCAAGTGGCAAGCATCACGCAGATAAACTATTCCAGCTGGGTCTTCTGTTGTGACATATTTGATTTTCCTAATATCAGTCTCTTCAGCAAATGACACCTCACTGCCACTGTGATTGACCTCGCCTACATTTTGGGGAAAAGTCTTCTTGGTTAAAATGTTGAGACAAGAATGTAACTAAGTTCTGCCAATCTCTACGTACCTCTGCAGCACTCTATACAACCTTTAAGAAAGAGAAGAATCAAGTAATGCATCTGAGTCCTTCTTATTTGGATTGTAAGCAAATAAAGAACAAATAGTACTGAGGACATCTAACAAATCATTAAGAAGAAAGCACAAGTACTAGTTCTCAACATGAAGCCCCAAGGAAAATAATGCCTGGAAGAACTCAGATCAAGAATGTCTTTATAAGGTACACAGATGCTGTAAAATTGTGTCCACTTACTTATTGTCAGACATTTCTATTCTCTGACCCCTTCTTTGAGCAGATACCATATTCATTATGATATTTTGGAATTCTGTAAGGGAAATTGGATTTTGATTGCTGCAGACAAATATAGATAATCATTCTCCCAGAGAACAGAGGTTGCAATAAAATGTCTCAGCAAAGATTCTGATATTCCACACTAAAACTTAGTACTATGCATTTCTCTTCAGCATTCCTCACAACATTTCCTCAGATGCATTCTTAGACAGTAAAATCTGGTAATAATTATCAAACACCATACACACTGTTTACAATAGAGTCATATTTCTTCATTTTTTATTACATAAAAAGTAGAATGCTGCTGAAAAGTGCCCAAACGTCTGCTATGCACCATGCCAATACAGCAGCTCAGCCAAATATGCAGAGAGAAGTTTGCCAAACAAAAGAAAACATAACAAATTGGTAATGGTTTCTATCTTGACAGAGAATGAAAATTATACCTCGATGTGTGGCCACTCATGGACACATAAAAATGTCTTAGAGGCAATCATTTTACCTCAGATAACACACCCTGACAGTAGAGCAAAGCACACTGGCAGGCTTTCCCTTCCCATAAACACACCAACAAAATGGCCTGGAGGAATCACACAGTTTGTGTGTATCATATATGCATATGCCATATACTAATTGTATTGCATAGAAGACAAAGTAAAATTACTGCCTTTGAGAAGTAGATTCAAATTAAGAAAGGATTTTAAAATGTGAAGTCACTACAGTTATCTCAAATATTCCTATACAACAATGGTACTGAAAATGTAAACACTTAATCCAAAATATGCAATTTAACTTTCCAAGTGCTTCACACTATATTAATAGCTTTCAGAAGATTTCATTGCTTTTTTAATGTTGTTTATAGCCAATCTGAGTAACATACATTTTACAATTTATTTGGCCTCAAAGTAAATTATTTTAAAACAGACTCTCATCTGTCTGTAAAGTTAACATGAACATTTACTGACCTGCAAAATTAATATTAATTATTAGTCTCTTATGTAATTTCATATTATTGTAAGTATTTGTTTTAGTCAATTCTGAATGTAATATTGTTTTTTGAACAAAAATACAACTTTGTAATCTGAAATTACACCACGTCTTCATTCAGTGAGAATTGCAGTGGAGAGCATTACTGACTAATTACTAATTAGTTACTTAATTAATTGTCAGTAATTAATTAGTTAATTAATTACTGACAATTAGATATCAGTAGTTACTCAGCAAGAAATAAGAAACAAATGTTTGGACTTTATAAAGTTATTTAAAAGACTGGTTGTATTTCTATGACAAGAAAATATTTGACATGGAGATCAAGTTCATAGAAAGCTCATAAAAAGGCCAGATAAGGGAATCTTATACTGGACATGGAGGTTTAGAGCAGATATTTGGAAGCATTTCTTTACTAAGAGGGTGGTCAACCACTGGACGAGGCTTCCTAGAGAGGAGATCAAGGCCCCCAGCTTTCAGTGTACAAGAGGCTTTTGGGCAATGCCCTTAACAACATGCAATAGCTTTTGGCCAGCCCTGAAGTAGTCAGGCAGCTGGACTGGATGATCGATGTAGGTCCCTTCCAACTGAAATAGTTGCTCTATAATTCTTGGAGGACTTAGAACCACTTTGGTAGCTCAGAAGGATCTCAAAGTATCAGTGAAATCCAAGGATCTCGAAATTTATATTGTATGTTATCTCTCACCCTCAAAAAGCCTGAGGTAGGAGAAGACATAATGAAGGAAGTAAACACTGTTTGAAGAAGCAACAAAATAATTTTAAGTCATCTGAGATACAGAAATACTGGTTGTCTTGAAACACTTGCCAAGAATTTTGTTAAACTTTCTATTTCAGTGGTAGTTTTGCTGTAGCTGTGATGGTTTATGCATACAACTATGAAAAAAACTGTAGGCAGAGACACCCTATTTTGTTGGACCAGCTGTAGTGTTTGCCTTATAAATTGAGATCTCTTTTTTCCAGGCATTTTATGCATTTTTGCATTATGCATAGTTTTATAAACATCTAACAACATGCAGCCTAGAGCTTCAAGATCACACTACAAATCATATTGATTTTTATCCCTTTGATTACCTAAGGTGGGTAGTTTGCATGAAAGATGAACATGAGACAACAGGGTACACACTGATTCCTTGACTGGTAGGCATTGAAGCAACAACTTCTGCAGTGCTTTATCAGCTCCAGTAATATTCCACTTCCTTGGGGTCACCCTACACTTCAGATGAGTCAGTCTATCTTCATCTCATCCATCATTTAAAAATACTACCTCAACACAAAGTTTTAGAAGGATTTAAAACTTCAGAAAGCTAAATGTCATCGACTCTTATGCCTTATTTTTCAGAGTGCTAAACCAGGACATTTTAGCTGACTCCTAATGAAGCAGCTGCCTTCACATTTGGTGTTTTCTGCCACTCAAACTTATGCTTACCAGTGAGACTATGTTAGTACAGCAGGATTTCCATTGGTAAACACAGAAATCCAGACAAAAAAAACTCACCATCCTTCGTCATTATCTACGTCAGGTTCGGAAAGCTCATTTTCAGGAGTTTCTTCAATTGCCTGGGTTAACTTTGATTTAAATCGGTCCAACAATGCCAGTGTCTGAAATTAAACACATGGTTTTAGAGACGTTGTATATTTCTACACACCGAAAGGCATATATAATATACAACATTTTTATTATTTTGAGAAAAAGTATAATGAGAGTGATCTTTCATATGACTTCTGAAGAAACACTTTAGAGAGGTAAGTGAGAGAGCGAGAGGCGATGGTGAGTGTGAGAGTGGGACTGTATGGAGAGCATCCATGGAGTGAGTGGGCAGGCAATACTGAGGCAACAAGACCAAGCAGGGAGGTGCCTGTCCAGTGTAAAAAAGCACTTCTCTCATGATCTAGTGAAATAAAAATGCATATTTAAGCAACAAAAACTTGTAGCTACTTACAGAATAAAGCAGCTGATTAAATAATACTGCTGACAATGAATTTTACCTTTTGGACCTACTACTGTCCTCTTTTAAAGCAATCCACTGTATAAATGACAAACCATTCAAGCCTTGAAGACCCAGTTAACTGATACTTACATACTTTATGTTGATCATCTTTTAAATTATGTGTGGACATTGAAAAAATTCAAAGTTTTTGTCTCAAATAAAATGAACCAGTTTAACTCATTCTGCAGATACAGGTTCTTATGCTGCACGCATAAAGCTCATACTCATTTCAATCTGCTATTCTATCCTCAAACTGATATTGCCTGATCTTTCAGGGGCAATTAAGTCACCAAATCTCAGATGACACCTGAAGATCATACCACAGTTCTTGCTTCTGATCATCTCAAATGTGAGTTTGATTATACAAAAGTTGTATGGTTGAGCCTTGTGATGGGAGAAGGAGGCTCTTCAAAAAAAGCAAAGAGCATATGAGTAATTTGCACAGCCCACAGCTTTTTTTTTTGCTGATATTTGAGACATTCCTGAAAATGAAAGCATCAGGGAGTAAGTGCCTAGCTGAATTTATGTGGCAGGCTAAATTTGATTTGTAGGTGATAGGTTGGCAACCTATGTTGTAAAACACCTCTGTATGGCTGTGTAGTTTTGTTTGGTCAAGTTTTTCAAATTTACAAGAATAAAAACTAAACAAGAACAGAAAACAGAAATAGGAAATACCAGAAGTGTTCACTGGAATCAAATTTCCTTCTGGGAGCAATCTTAACTTGAGGAGTTTCCTGGCTTTTGAATTCTTTCAAAAACATATTTTAGCACTGCCAAGGGCAGATTTTGAAGGACTTTTTTGCATTTACTTTCTTTATTTTCTGTCTAATCTTCTGTTTAAGATGAGAGAGAGGAAAGTTTTGAGGATATTTGGGTCTGCAAATCATTCTATTCTGCAGCTTTCCATACTACTGCAAACACTGTACTTGCAACACCTGAGACAGCAAATCTTTGCCTAGGCCATCAGAACAAAAGAAACTGACCCTTTTAATATGACACTATGACCAAAAAAAGCCACATTCCTTGTGTCTTGTCTAATTTTCTCTGGTGACAGCATTCCTGTGAATAGACCTGATGACAGAAATAATTTAGAAATATCTTACTAGGCATTTTTTGCAGTGAGTCACTAGATGCTATACTGTGCTATGAATAACCTTATAATTTGACCCTTGTAGAACAGGAGGGCTAGGACTTTCATTATCTAGTATTTTTGGGAAACATACCTTTTCTCCCTCTTACTTAGCTATTGCACTGAGGATGGAAAATGGTATTGTGCTGTAGGATCAGTTACAAGGGGTGCAAGACTAGAAGAGGCTCTCCACAAGTGAAATGGATTACAAAGAACATGATTAATTATTGTTGAATAGTTGCCAGCAGGGTTACGTAAATAAAAATATAAATATATATCCCTATCATCTCATCTTGTTTTCCTGTGATATCCAGGATAGGGCTGATATAAATTCATTAGACATGGTTTCAAGTCCCTTGGTCCACACTGCCAACAGAGCTTTAGTATTCTTTGATTCAAAGATAATGGGATTTTGAATGTACAAAGTTTCCACAAACTTTTTAGTTTAGAGCTAAATCAGCTTGCTGCATATATAAAAGTTTGCCAAACACTGCTTTGAAGTTAGTAAGCCTCAAGTTTCCAATGTCTTCTAGATTCAACATGTGAACAGGAACATCTTTGTAGCTGAACTGACATGCACTTTACAAACCAATGTGTTCGATGCACAGCACAGATTTTAAGTTGATGGTTTCCTATTTTAGAAAAAACAAATACTTTTGTAAAGCAAACCTTACTTTGCTCATATTTGTCTACAGACATCCTAACTAATTTTGAACAATAATTTTCATTGTATTTAAAACAGCTTCTCTTTTTACAATACTTACAAACTATTTCCTTCATTTCACAACAGAAAGTACTGATGAATTTAGTATTTTAAAACCATAATTTAAAATGTTAAAAATCCCAGCTAGAACAAATGCCAAGTATGTAAACTTCTGTCCCACTGTTGTCTTACAGCAAGGAAAATGTAAGGTGAAGAAATGCAAACTCTCAGAAATGAAATCAAGGACGCCTCCTCATGACTAGCATTTCCCTTCAGAAGATTTTAGTAACTGAACTGGGAACCCTTGAAACACTGAAACAACTCACTGAACATTGAAAATTCACTTACCTGTCTACCTGGCTAATTAAAATATTTATTTTTATGAATAATAACTTTCTTTCAATGGAAAATGAACCAACAGATTTAAAAACTCTGCTTTTATACAAATGAAGAGAAAAACATATTCAGAACCTTTTTTGGGGTTTTTGTTGCCCAGGCTATCAAATTATTACCTGATCTTCACGGGAAACTCCTTTCTTTGGCTGCTGCTTTCTCTTGTCTTCATATTTTCTCTTCTCCTGAAGGTATTCTTCAACAACACTGTTTGGAGCAGGTTCCTCCTCTGAATAAGGAAACATATTTGGTTAAACAAATTTAATTTGGTTTCATGATTTAGTGTCTTTTGGAGATAAAATACCAAGCAAAACACTCTCATAAAACATTTCAGTTGTACTGCTTTCTCAGCAGTAGAATGATTTGCTACTTGCTGAAATGAAAAACACAACACTGTACTGGGCAAAGAATGAGTCAAAAGATTTTTGTTTCAATTATATTTTATTGTGGAGCCAGGGAAAGCTGGACAAGAGAAACAAAACCTCTGATGAAAACTGTTGAAATTCCTTTGAACAGCTGACCTTCATTTCTGAAGATCTTTCTTGTAGCAGTTGAAATGTTATCTGTATTAATATTCTGTGACTATTTGTTCAAAAGTAGACAAATACAATTCATAGAAAAATTCACAGTTTTCCCCTTTTGTAGGCTGAAGTAGCCACGAATCAAGTCCCTGATCTTGGGAAAAAAAACCCAGTAACATTTGAACTTTAAACAGAGTCCATCTGGTCAATCAGGAAAAAACTCTTTTTTATATAACAAAGTGATATATGGATGACTCAAGAGCTACTCCTCTTTCTCTTTTTTTAACAGTGTCTTCACTGCAGAGTATGCACTGTCCCATTAAATTATTAATGAATAATTTATTCATTACTGACAAAAACTGAACTGGAAAACTGATCAACACCATACATTCACATTTTCTTCTTCTTGAATAGCGTTAAGACATTGTACATATTG
>WEKY01007100.1:0-23123 GCA_013390045.1 Picathartes gymnocephalus
GTAATTAACAGCTTATCAGTAAAAGTTTGTGACAAGTCTCAGGAGCTTTCAATGAGGTGATTTGGGCTGCTTTAGTCAATTTTTTATCTTACAGGAAGATCCACAGCCTATTTGCTGAAGGCAGCCAGAGCTTCCCAGTCTGTTTTTGGGCTGTTGGTTGGTTCCTGGTTGCAACTGGAACTCAGAGCTGTTAGAGTAAAACAGATAGAATGTAAGGTCAGGTCTAAACCCTAGCTGCTCTTGCTCATATTTATCACAACTTAATTCATTTCAGCAGAGAAAGATATGGCATTTCCTGTTTTCAACCTGCCACTTCTTTGTCCATAAAACTATTTTTATGGATCATGTATTTGTAGATTTCTGAAAACTCCGTCTGAACGTGACCTTTCAGTTCACTTTCTAGTCGTAAGTGAAACCAGACAAATCAGTTTAATTTTTCAGTTTACTAATTGGAGTACAGAAAATAGAAACGGACAACAAACAATAACAAATTAAATTGTTTACTCTATTGGTCTGAAGCATTCAGAAAAAAAACTGACTAAACATACACATAGCATTTACAAAAGCCTTTCTGAAAGGAGTAAGTGCACAGTATCTTACTCTATTCCGTTAATGTATCTTGCTTCTTAAGGGCCTGATACTAAATCCTTATTCCCAAGAACAGTCTTACATTAAGTATAAGAAGACTTTTTCATGTAGATTTGATCCCAAATCCTGGCTGCTCCACTGTACAGAAATAGGGCAATGTCAAACCTTAAGTATTAAAAAAACTGTATTTAGCTGAAAAACTAAAGATTTGGAATATATAAATATTTAACAGAGGCTAGAAGCAAAGGATCATAACAGCAGTATTTCTTCTTGTGCACCTCACTGTTTTATGTTTCTAAAAAAAACACTTGCTAGTAGTTGATCATACTTGGGCATAAATCCAACAGGACATTATTACATTGACAAAATGGATTTATTTTATGGATTAACAAAATCTGGCAAATTTTTAAAAATAGATTTGGTAAAACTCTAACTTTTGCTATGGACCAAACTATTTTCTCACCTAAATTCTATGAGATGCCATCACTAAAGGTCTAAATTTTACAAATGGAATCCTTCTAGACTGATCATAAACATATGAATTAGGTAATAAAACTTGTCTTGTTCTACTGTTAGGCTGCAACAGAGACAAATTCTTGTGTAAATTAGGTGATACTCCTGTTTTAGGGATGTATAGTACTGTCTTGTGTGTTTATGTCCTTGTATCAGTGGTAATAAATTAGTGATCCACCGCAGAAAGTTAATAACAAAGACAGTTGGAAAAGAAATAACATGATGACCTTGAATTTATTGCACAGGCTGGTCTGAACTGGGAGATGAAGTAAACTATGGTCTGTATTCTTAAAATGGAAGACATGAAAAAACGGCAAAATACAGTGAGACTTGTGGTCCTTAGATGAGTCTCAGTCCCTTAGCTGGGAACATCTTCAGAGCTGAAGCCTGGAGACCAGAGCTGGGCAAGTCACTCACCATGAATAGCAGAGGTCTCTGAAACCTGCACTGCTAAATTACTTTTTAGAATGAATTAGAGAAAAGGAGACAATGTTTTCTATCTCCACATGTAAATCCAGGTCCTTTGCTGCTTCTCACAGGAAACATTCTCTTCTGACACATGATCTATACATGGATCCAATGCAAATATTTGGTAACTTCAGGATTCCCAGACAGCTGCAGTCTTTACTGTTTAGCAATGCAACATCACTGGCCAGCTGAGAACCCAGGGAGCCTTAAATTAGCTCTTGCTATGTAGATTTTGATGTAGGACAGTCAAATGCCAGTAACTGCAGTCCAGCTAGCTACATGTTTTTTCCTTGTCCCTCATGGAGTCAGAATTTTCCTTTTACTTTGATGAAGCATATTTTAAAAACAAACACAAATACATCATAGCCCCACAGACATCATTTTACCAGCCCAACTTCTCACTTCTTCCTGCTGCCTGACATTCCAGTTCTCTTTCCCGATTTCCTGACACCCTTAAGCTCTGAGCTAAATGCTATCTTTGTATAGGCATCCCTACTAAGAAAACATGGGTTTCTTTTAGCTAATTTGCCATTATTGAAGCATTTGGTCTCTTTCCAAAGAGACTCTACATAACATTTGATTGTTAACAATTTGTTTCTGTCTGTGGGGAAGATTTTCATGCTGTGTTTGGCTTTGGAAGGTTTATTTTTCCATAAGATGCTGAGATTTAAACACCATTTAAGCAAGGCAAAGAACTTGGGCTCAATGACAAAAGCCTGGATGGAAAGGTTTGAGTTGAAGGGAAGGAGGAAAGGGCTTATGCCACTGGATTAGGAGCCAAAACTAGACTGAGAAACTTTTAAATGGAATATTTGGTGTTTGTTCTATTTTTCATGTTCATAGAAAAGTTTGCATTGAAAGGAGCCTTAAAGATCATCTTGGGCCAATTCCCCTTCAATGGGCAGAGACACTTTACACTAAACCAGATTGCTCAAAGCCCCATCTGGCCTGGCCTTAAGCACTTCCAGGGATGGGATTTCCACGGCTTCCCTGGGAAACCTGTGCCAGGGCCTCACCACTCTCTCAGTAAAGAATTTCTTTCTGATATTCAACATAAACCTACTGTCTTCCAGTTTGAAGGCATTTCCCCTTGTCAAGTCATGTCCTATTTTAGTTCTATTTTTCTTCATTGTATCATAGCCTGGCATAAAAGTACTAATGGACATAATGGAAACATGGAAAATGTGAAGCAACATATACTTACCAGTAGATGAAAAAACAAAGATGCACCTTCATAGGGGAGTAATGGCTTTGCAACCTAGAATTAGTTCAGCAAGATGAAATTACTAACAAGGACTGTTTATGCAGGAAATGCACTAAGCCACACATTGCATTTTTCTCAAGTATTCTTTCCACTCTCCAAGAGTAGCACTGCTGCTTTCCCCTTACTCACTTGCAAACGATCTGCAGACTGAAGGTGGTTTAATGGCAAGAGCACAACGTTAAAGGTACATGATTAGATTCTGCCTAAAGGAATTTGAACAAGCTACCTATGTCTGAGTCAAACAGAGACAACAGTACTTCCTTCACCTAGAAATACCACAAGAGCTCAAGGCTGAAGCAGTTACAACCAAAGTGAGGATTTCACACATACCAGAGATTACATCATTTTTTGCTTTTTAATTTTACTCCCACTGAAACCTCTTTAACAATTCACTACACAATTTCTCCTTCCAAAGTCCTTCCAGACCTGAACTGTGTAAGGCAGGGCTGGGCAACCCATGTTTTGGCACCTGCAGGGCATGTTTTGGTTAGGTTACTGAAAGTCTGTTCTCATGATATGGAGAGGTAAGGACTCCTTATTACTGCCCCCCTTGGCAGTTTTGCCTCCCAGATCTGTTTACAGATTCCACTGTCATCTTTCATCTGCACTGGTCACAATAGTATTTATTCATAAGTATTTCGTGAGACTTCCTATATTTTAATGTTGCCTTTTATTTTATACAGGTACAAAGGCTCTGCTAGCACAGCTAAGGTAACAGCAGCGTTCCTGGCTAATCTTAACCTGCTTAGACCTGTACTAGAATCCTTCTTTGACTACCTCAGACGTAACAACCTCAAAAACACTAATAGTGGTGAAAATACTTAATCTGTAGGCACAGTATTTTCATGCAGTCAAATTTACCATCTGTCTTGATGATTTTACTCACATAAGGTGACATTTTTAGTTATACATGGAATTGCAGTTTGGTCAATAAATCTGCCTTCCCAGAAAGGTTACTAGGTGTGAGTCAGTGGTTACAAGCAAAGTGAAAACTTTGAGGTTCAAGATTTATCCATTATTCAGCAGTACAATAAGAAAACAGAGCTGACAGCATTTGCAGCACTTTTTTTAAAATATGTGATCTCTTTTGTACATCGAAGTACCATACACCAATCCCCTCCATACAGTTGTAACATCCAATTTGTGCTTTAATCTGAGCATGTAAATGGGAGGGTGTATCTAATTCACACCTCAGATTGTTTTACTCAAGACTTTGAATCAAGCTGACTTTTCTTGCTTTTTACATCAGATAGAAAAAAAGTTCCTCCAGTAGTAGAGTCTGCATATGTACAATTGCTTCAGGACAGGAAACATTTTGTGGATCTCAAACTTAGGTTTTCATGTCCCTGCAATCCTATATCTCTCAGGTGAAATTAACACAGATGGCATTCAACATTACTTAAAACCCTCTGTAACTTATATACTACTGCCCCCTACTGCATATATATATCTACACACACATACACAAACCATTAAAACAAATTTAACATCACTATTTTTAGTAAAACATTGCGTATGAATTTCTTGCATTTCCTGGGCTGATACTACATTCTGGTTTTGCCTAAAGGATGCTGATTTGGGAGCTAAATATTCCACTTAACTCATTTGTTGATCTGAATGACTACAAAGGACTAATGTCTTAAACCAAAGTAAACTATTAATCCAGATCTTTGGAGGAAATCTGCAACACAAGCAAGAGAAAGTCAACATCATTTCCTCAAAACTATAATCCCACCAGTAATGAAAGCATTTAAGATGGCACAGCAAAATAGCATTAGACAATCTGCAGCTGTAATTTTGTTATTTGAAGGTTGCACGGGCTGTGTTAACACCAGTGTTATAACAATAACAATACTCCAGCACTAGAGCACTTAGGTCTCTCTCATGCCTTTGCAACACTCTACCAGGTCTATTACAATTCTGTCCTCCTCTCCCCTGTGCTCTCAGCCTTCCCAGCTTCTTGCAAGAATGAGCACATGCCTTTAGTGCAGGACCTTCCCCATATTATAACTGGGAGCTGGAAGGCCACATTCCCCTTTTTCCTGCAATCATATGGGGTCAATGAACCTTAAAGCAGGCATGAGAAAGATCTGTACTGGGATAAGATGCCTTAATAGTGCAACTAGGGCACAGAGAGGAACAGCAGTAACTGACACTTAGCTGTTATTATACCCTTTATCATGTAAAAAAGAAAGACCCAGATGCTCGCAGAATCACTGTCCAGCTTTACAGCTTCTTCAGAGCCACAATGCACTATTTCTAATTGGAAAAAAGACTGTTTTATACAACTATAAAACTGTATGCTCATCATGCATGGTCTGGGGATCAGTTTGGAAAGCAACAGTATAAAGGCAACTGCAGGCATTTCAAACACTTCAGGATTGAGGAACTAAATTCAAAATAATTACCTGAGCACAATGTAAGGCATCCTGAGAACGTTTTTTTAACACAAGATGAGCAAGTAAGATGCAAGGAAAAAGAAATTGAGTAGTGTCAGTCCCACACCTCCATAAATTCAAGAACAATTAACAGTCAGCTCCAAATGTACCACAAGACAGTAGGTGCATTTGGAAGATTAAGCAAGAAGTAATTACTGTGAGAGGCACCAAGAATCTTTAGGGAAGAAAAATAGCACCAAGTTTTCATTTCTTCTGAGAACTGAGACATTCACAACAGGAGACCATCTGTATTAGATCAACTTTATTATATTATCAAATTTGACAATAAAATATTCAAAATCTATTGAACACATTCATACACAAGAACATATAAAATGCCAGATCTCAGAATATGTTCTGTACAAAATACTGATTAGTGTAGAGCAGCAAAGTCACTGCCAAACATTCCCTGAATTTAAGAGGGCCTTGAACACACTGTGCTCCAAAAACTACCTTAATACCAAACATTCCTTCCTTTGGTCTCCAAATCCTTTGCAATTATTGCTAGTTATTGAAGCTTTCTGGTTTTATACAGAATCACATGGTGACTCTGAACCTCTTCAGAAGTACTACAATGACAGCTGAAAGCTGCTTCAGCATTTTCTATACATGTTGTCAAAAACAAACACATTTGGTCCTCAAGACTAGTTTTGGTTTCTGAAAATATCCTGAAAGAATAAAACTAAGTAAAATTATGGAAAGAGACACATAATTAATGCTTTAGGTATAACGGAGATACGTTAGTGAATTCAGACATTTTAGCTGTGCAGCGTGGCAAAGCACCTGAGTTAATCCTCTTACCAAAGTGCCATATTCTTCTTAAAGATTTCCTTTTCAGACCTCTCTCCCCACAAGAATGGAGACAGCTCAATGCACATGGCTGCAGCAGCTCTGTAACAGTAATGCTCAGTACTGCCCTTGCAGAGGATCTGCTGCAGAGAGCAGCCACTCCTCACACACAGACTGCAGCAGTTCCATTTCAGCAACTGGAAAAATACATTCACATTTCAATGAGAACTGCATCCTAATATGCAAGAAACTGCAAGTGAATGGGTTGATGATCATTTGGTAGGGGGAAAAAAACCCCAAAAACCCCCACACTTTCTGGACATAAAACTAGAGCCTGCAGATGCACCACATCCAATCAAAGAACACCAGAAGTGCTGTGCTTGCTCTCTCACAGTACTTAGGGACTCAGGTGCACACATTTCTTTACAACAGTAACAACAAGGCTTTATAGTGACAAACACATAGCAAACAAATAAAAGACTTGAAAAATCTTCAGCTTCATTTTACCACATTAACTATCACAAGTTTAAGGAGACACTCTAGGGCTTGTCTACTAACAGAAAGCTGGTTTAGAAATCTTTAGGTTAAAAGATACAGCCAACTAATCTCAGAAACACAGTACTGGATTGCAAAAACTAGAATATAAGAGTTGTGCTTTTTTCCTTCCTCTGAGTCACAAAAAGTGTATTTAAAAAGTAATAAAGGGGAAAAAAAAGAGGAAAAAGAATAAGCATTTTTTGAAGCATGTATTTTGGAACTTCAAATCACAAAAAAGCCCTGCAGCTAAATTCTTGCTATAAGACTGAAAATGCTACTGATTAATGGGTAAGGATCCAAATGAAGCTTAGAAACATTCTCCAGATCAGGTTAAGAATTGTTTACCTACATAGTTCTCATTTTTCAGCCCTTGATGTCTATGTTGGTATCCTGCAATGCAGCCTCCAGCTCCACTCAATCCAGTGCTTATTAACAGGCATTCTCCTTCATTAAGGAATACAGACTGTGATTAGCTGTTTTCTGTAATTTATTCAAATAGCAATTTATTCAAAAATTAAGTCAGACCAAGAAAGAGCTTTATCATCTTTGAGCAGTCTTGGAACATAAGCCTGAAGCTTATACAGCTGACAAGCCCTGCATAAAACAGATCATTTGACTAAAGGGCAGTTTTTTGTGGTGATTTTTTTGGGGGGTTTGGGGATTTTTTTCCCCCCTCCTTGTTGTTGTAGGGTTTTTTATTTTGGGGGGATTGGTGGTTTAGGTTGGTTGGTTGTGGGATTTTTTATTTTTTTTTTCACTTCAACAATTGCACATTACAAAGGCTGTGGGCAACTCAGTACTTACTCTAGAAAAGTCTAGGCAATATTGCTGCTGAACTGTAGGCTCCTGGGCAAGTCAGGACAAGATGATTGATTCATTTTAAAAATCAGGAAAATGTCTACACTCCCTCAACATAAGCACTAGGAAAAAATGCAGAGGGGAAATAAAGCCACATAAGGAAGTTAAAACCTAGGAAGATACTTAGCTTGTTGGTGACCCTAGTTCAAAACGTTTTGAATTAACAGGAGATTTCTAATTAAAAATTAAAGCCTTAAAACTACCTCCTGGTTCAATTCTACAATAGCAAGAGTTCAAGCCCATCAGTTCAACACATCTTATTGATACATCCAATGGCAAAAAACATTTCAGGCTTGCTACCAAAATAGTTAAAACTTTACCCTTCGGACAAATTCAGTTTCTTAAGTAATGAATCCTTAATAGTCTGATGAGTTTCTGAAACTCTTAAAACATTTTTCTTGGAGAACCTAGCATTTTGAAAGCATTCAAAGCTGTGTTTTCAGAAAACTAAGTGCAGTCTAACTGGGTGACTGGTTTTAAAGCAAGCAAGAGAATTTTTGACTATAACTATTTTTCCAACAGGAACTCTATAATCAAGGTGGTAAATATGATGGCCTTTAGGCTAGCACTTCTGTGGAGGTCAAAGGTGAAATTATCCTATTTTAACATTGAGTAAAACAGCACTGTAGGAAATTACAGAATTGCATCTTCAGCAATTTATAGAAACATTTAAGGAACCACATATCCCAACTTCTTGAAACAGCAAAAATGAAAATTGTAATCTATGGGAAATTACTTTTAGTCTTAAAACAAAAAATTTCTTTTTAGTGGAATGCAATATTGATCTAATCACTGCTTAGTCAGGTAACTGGATCAGAGCCAAAGTATTTGACTGAGAGCAAGGTTTATACTCCATACAACATTATGCTGGCTTCCATTCCCTACCCCACTTCAGAAGTTCACTTTTCTTTTTTAAATATTGCCCACCATCCATTATCACTTCCACTACAGAAGGTTGTTTTTCACCCAGAAATGCAATGCCACACTGTACAGATTGTTTGCTAGTATTCAATTAGCTTTGATTTATGTGCTACTCCACACTGCTACAGTTATTACAAGCACCAACCAGAGTTTAGCTTCATTCCCTCATTGATGAATAAAGCACAGGCTGGTATTTCCTCAGACTCCAGACTGTATGCAACCAGGGATTCCAGAAGTTGATGAGCACACAATTGCTTCTTTCTAAAATAATCCAGTAGGGCACCTAATAAAGAAGCTTCAAGTAATTCACACGTCTCTCTTTCCTCCCAGGCTGTAATAAAAAAATGTCTGGATTACAACAATGGTAGCACAGTTCCAGGCAGACCTCCTTCCCTATCTTACCTAGTAGATATGCACATTTACAAACTAATCCATGGGGAACTGTGGATCAGAATATGCAAGACCCTTTAAAAAGCTTACTGTGTTTGCCAACTTAGTAATACCATTCCCTCAGGCATCCAAAATTGCCATGCTTCCTAACCTTCCCACTCCAAACCAGCAAAGACCACACAAAGGAACTCTGGGATCTGTGACTCCATGTGGTATGTGCAAGGGGCTGCACAATCTCCAAATGAAAGTCTGTATGACCATTGGACACAATACCAGAGGCACCGAAATGCATATTTGACAAAATTTGCAGAATGTGAAAATATCATGAAGCATCATAAACACAAATCAGAGACAAACGATCATTTAGAACACCAAGCAACTTGAACACAACCTTTTAAAAAAGCAAAATAAATAATTCAAATATCTAAATATCAAGGGATTAATAGGCATTTCCCCATATTTAAGGGAAGGCATCACAGGTGAGGAAAATGACTATCAACACTAGGTTATCACAAATCAAAGAGCAGCTTTTTCACGTAGGAGATAGTAGTATCATTGGACAGCATTTCAATGTGCTCATTTCCTGAAAGCTCCAACATCACGACTTCCTGTTTTTGCATGTCCACCCACTTTCTACACTGCAAGGCACTCTGTAAGTTCACTGTACCATCCCCATCGCTGTAGAAAATCTTGGGTTCTTTGTCAGGAAAGCTTTCATAATGGAAAGAGTCGGGGGTTTCCACGCCAGTGCCATACAGGCAGTGGATGCGCACCCCGGGCGGGGTCATCTGGTAGAGCAGGGGCTCTGTGTTCTGCCTCATGAGCCAGCCATCCTCAAAGTTGATGTCCCTGTAGAACTTCCCGTAATCCCGGAGCGTGTAGTTAGCTGTGGGCGTGCTTACAAACACCTTGTCTGGAGGCCACGTGTAGTTGTAGGGGAGCATCCAGTTCGTGGAAACTGCTGATCTCTGCTGGTCTCTGATCTTGAGTGAACTGATAACAGGGATTCTGTTGTTGTCACCTGAGGGAAAAAAGTGGAATTTCATTATCCATAAAGCAAGGCATCAATCTTCATCAGCAGCAATTTCTACCACTCATGGTGATAACATGGATAATAAGTTTGTTCCCCTGACTTACAGTGACAATTTGAAAAGTTTTTCGTCATTTATGATTGTCTTGTCAATCAACTTTTGTAAACTGACTTTTAATAACTTCCAAAATTGAAATATGAGTTGGTGAATGACCGAAACAAATGGCTGAAACTAACACGACTAAGTGATCACTTATATGCATCTTTCTGCAAATTTTAACAATTGTTCTTGCATCTTCACAAAATCAAACGCTGTTTAATAAATAGCCAATATAGTGATTACTTTTTTTAAAAAACCCCAAAACTCTGAGACAGACACGAGTTTCTATTCCTGTTTCATTATCACAGTGGCTGCCACACCTCAATTCCTTGGTCAGCTGAACTTTGAATTTTATTTTCCATTATTAGATCCAGCATGTAGTAGTCTAGGTTAACCATGCCATAAAAATTGAAATGCTGCAACCGAAACCACTATTCTTGAAAAATATACTCTGGTACTATTTCAATTCCATGGGGGGGCACTATTGCTTCAGCAAGGAGACACAAAGCACAGTAATGCCATCTTTAGGAGGACTATATGGAGACATTGCTGGTCTGAAACAGATAAAGAAAACTCAAATGCACAGCAAGAACCACAAAGGTCCTGAAAAATGGGTTTCACGATACTGTGTGGTATAAGCACTCCACTGTGCGCTCTCACCACTGAGCTACTGAATACTGCTTGGCACTTTTCAGCAAAGAAGTTCTGAACTGAACAATGAAAGGAATGCATACAATATTTATTTCCAGTAGAATAATCAAACACAGAACCTGACTACTCCAGCCTTCTCTCACAGAACTGTTACAGAGTGCTTCTCAAATCCTTTACTTTTCTCGTAAGTGAGGAAGTACTGGGTGGACAACACTGCATTTAAGTCAGCAGACACATCAGTCCCAACAAAACATGAGGTCTAAGAAAGACATTGCTAACATTTCAACCTTTCAACATTTCAAAAATAGAAACAAACCACTGTGAACGTTGTGTCTTTGCCCACTGTAGTGGGATCCAGCAGAGCTCAGTAAGTAGCTGAAAGTATCACAAATCTCCAGAAAACAACTCCACCTGTGGACTGTTCACCACTTTGATAACATAGCTGTGGATTTGACATTAAAGTTCCTGGCATTACACATTATAAACAGGAATGGGAGCAGAAAGACTGCATTCATAGGGTGCCTTGTCTTTCCTGCTGAAATGAAGTATCCTTCTTTAAAGCAACAATTCTTCCGCATACTAACGCTGATAACTTTAGAAACTCTTAAGTAGACTAATGGAGTCCAAGTGCTGATGGCAGTGCTTTACTATGGATATTTGAGACAAAAACAGCCGAAAACTGTACATTCTGATATTATGTTTGCCCATGTAACTTCCCCACAATTCTGAAATTTCTGCTCAAAACCATGAAAGTTTAGTACAACAGATACACAGATTAAAATATGACTGACTACATTTCAGTAGAAATTTAGCTATTCATTATGCATTAGCAGAATTAGCCACTTTTGCTTGAGATGCATTATAAAGCACAGACAAGGTATGAAGCAAAAAAGTTTAATCCAGAGATATGGGACTGCGGAATTTTATATAATAGTGTCATTTTATGAAGGTGATATTAACATTGTTCGCTTCTTGCCATCTCTGTAGCATGCAAACAAGTCAGACAAAGCCTGTGGGAAAAGGGAAATCAATTTTTACAGCGGCATTTCAACAGCTTTAACAATGTGTAAATTGGATGTTGGTATTGAGTCAAGTTTTCTAATTAGTAATGGAGTAGTGCACTACTGCTCAGAATCAAATGCCTTCGCTAAGCAAAGTATTCTGTGCTCTGCCCATGCATGGCTGGTTCTTGCTGTGTGTTTTGCATTTTGATGAAGTCCAACTTTTGATGTCATCTTTGATTAGGAAGAAAGTAGTGAACATCCAAAGCTAACAAGTCAGAAACCAAGCCAGAAACATCAAGAACTAAATGTCAAAGCACATGATGTAATTATGGTATCACAACAGGAGAAGTGAACATTTTCCATCAGTCATTTTCAGTTACTTAGTGAAGTACATTATGTTACTTTATTCAATTTGTTTGTTTTTTAGTCTCTGGCATATCCAGTGTGCTAAACCCAAGACCTCAAAGATTCACTTTCCTAATCTGTAGAGTTATAACTTTCACCTGACATTTACACTGTGGACACTGGTTTCCCATCACATCTACAAACTCCCTTTAATGCTAACCTCAAGCAGCTGTGTGATCTTTAATCAAAGGAAACTGCTGAATGCTCTGGAGTCCTTGGCAGCTTTGCAACCAGGCTGGTGGCAGAAGGGACAGAAAGAGAAGGCATCAGGCCAAACAGCAGATAACACAACAATCTGCTGAAAAGAGGTCAGGAGAGGTCAAGAAAGGAGAAAGCTCCTGGTTACAGGATGTGAGAAATCTCAGTCCACCCCCACAAATATGAAAAATAACAGTTGGGTTTCAAGGCTTGAAACATCGAGTTGTCATCACTTACAAAAAGTGTTTTTACCTTCATGGTACCTTAAACTCTCACCCTGCAGTCCTACAGTCAACAGCCTCATTAGCACTGTGCACTATACACAACATACAGGGCAAAGCTTCAAATTACCTACCTGAAGCCAGCACTCGGAGAGTTTTAGCCACTCCTCCCCATGGAGCACCTAATGACACATAATCCTTGATGTACTTGTCTTTCCAATCCTGGGGCTGGCGGTTGAGGAAGTAGAGGGTGTACATGTTACCCATACTGTGGGCAATAAGGACAACAGGGCTTCCATACTGCTCATACAGGAGCTCTATCATCTTGCGAAGTGCCACAAAATAGTCTTCATTCTCATCTAAAACATACAGATTTCACAGTGATAATTATTAATTGTGAATGCTCAGCTTAAAAAAATAAGCTTTTAAATAACTGTGTTGAACTGTCTGTGAATTAATAATGCAGAGCTTAGAAACTCCAATATTAAATGGAAGGGGTAGGGCGTTTGTGTGCATGTGCTTTGGTGAAATGGGGTTTTTCTCTTGTTTTGTTCTGTTTTTAAGCAAGTTTTAAGTAGCAAGTTGTTTAAAGAAGAAAAAAAAAAAAAAAGAAACCACAACACCAAGCTTGCATTTACATCCAGGAGTACCCACGGCCCAAGAACTAGTCAAAATTAAGTATAATTGTAGAGGATGGGAGAAGAGATTCAATACATTATTTACTAGCTAGGAGAGTCAAAATTTTGTTAAAGTAACAGTATATTATTTACTTGGTGCCTTTCTCCAGTCATAAGGCGCTCCTCTTACATCTTCATCACGTTTGTAGCCCCAATCCACTAAACTCTGCACCAGCATGTAAAAGTAACTTCCTGTAGACATCAGATAAGAGAGAAACAGAACAGTAACAAGGTTAGCGTGAGAAGCAGCTGTCAGACGCTACTGCAAAACACAGTTCCAGAGGCATTATCTTTGACACCACATATACAGATATTAAACCTTCAGTTTGCCTTTAACAATCTAGAAAGCTGCATGCATATTAAACAAAATGAGTTATGCTCACTATCCCCCAAAATTGAGAGACTATAACTATTAAAACTTCTTACTAGTTGGCTGACCTCTCAAACATTTTGGCAGCCAAATGTAGTATACACAAAGTGGATAAATTTTACTCAGCAGATGAAAGTTTACTCTTGAACGGCAATATAATGATTTCTGAGGGCTTTTTGTCAGTCATAGCTTTTGTTGATTGCAAATTAATGTCAGGTAGGGTATAACAGTTGGCCTGGACTTCACCAACGTTTATTCTAGGAAACAAACGCTTATCACGTACCCCAGGACAGAACTCTAAAAACTACCCCAAAACTGCTTTTTTATCTCTGGGGTAGTGGACTAAGACTTCAGTAACCGAACATAAAGCTTTAATAGCAAAAAGGGAAACGGTTGCAGACTGCATATTGAGAGATGTCACACATCACAAGTTTTGACACATAGGATTTAAATATTCCCACGACTTCACACATCCAGTAACAGCATCAGAACAGTCTCCTGAACATCAGAGTCATATTTAAGTTTTGAGCAGGACTTCACTCACTAGTCTCTCATGTTTATCATACAGTCCCTCATGTGGAGAATTTAATCACAGCCCTGTTCTAGTTGTAAGAGTGACCTAGTGCAGATCATTAAGCACATCACAGCTCTAAGACCAGATCCATGTGATGCAGCATGTGAAGCTCAGTGCATTACTGACTATTCAACTCCTCCAGTCTTCAGCCTCAGCAAACAACTCACAAAGGCTTATAAAACTCAGTGTTTTCTGAAACATGACTTCCACAAAAGCACCAACTAAAAAACCCTGCAAACACATTAATGCAGAAATCTTTTGCAACACAAATGCAATTATATAATTATTCTGACACCAGTAAAATACAAGGAGCTACAGATTGTGGTACCATATCTCCCAAACCCATTAACCCATTCCTAAGGCCAAAGAACATCTTACTCAGAACCAAACTGAAGCACTTTTATTTCAGTTTTGCTTGTCAAGCTTCAGTCACAGAATTGTCTACTCAACTCATCTCATTTTGAGAAAGCATTCATCCTCAATATGCCTACTCAGATTTCATTCAGTAAACTTAGATTTGACGCAACACTAACATGGAATCTTCTTGTCTCAATCTATCAGGCCACACAACAAACAAAACAATACAATGCAATGAAAAGTCTTAAAAGCAAAGTGAGCTCACAGAACTGTAATTTGAAATCACTTTTCAGTAGCTTGTTGCATAAAGACAAACTAAGAAAACCCTCCAAGTGACAAAGCACTCCAGACACAGCTTGTACATACCAACACTTCTTTTACTTGGGTCAAGAAATTCCAAGGAGAACGTCTGCCCAAATCCTGGGACTCTGATATCCACTCCATCTGGTGGTTCTGTAACCTTACTTGTTCGATTATATACCAGCCTAGGGAGGAGGGGAAGAAAAACAATGAAAAGAACCATGAAACATGTTATATTGCCACACGACAACCCTCAGCTACACTGGGTCTCACATTCTGAGTGCAGTACAAGAACTTTAAGTGCTGTTACTCAGAAGGAGGGAAAAAACCCAAGCCAAGCAGACATGATCAGAGTACTCTCATGGCTAAGAGGTTATACAATACAAACAATTAGATTCTGTACATAAAGCATTAAAGTAAGACTTTTCATCTCTGTCAAACTGAGTATATGGAACTGTGGCTGAACTCCATCTTTAAAATATAAGCTACTTTATATAGTTCTGTACCATTTGACTTTGCATCAAGCCACAAAATGGAAAAAACTTATAAAGAGCATAGGAATCTGGCAGTAGGAAATAAAATACCTATTAAATCAGACATCAAAAATATTAACCTACCTAAAAATAATTAATTTCTATTTAACTAGAAGCACCCATATCAGCATAAGGGAATACTTTATTTCCTGATTACTGCTTGGCAAAAAAAAAATAAAAAAAAAATAAAAAAAAGAAAAAAAAAAAAAGAACAGGAAACCTCCTCCTTGAGATAACGCCATTGAGGTGTCTAAGTGCTCAAACCTACACTGAGTCACTGGTAGAAGAGAAAGTGGAAGAAACTAAACAAGCCTCTGCTCCTCATCAGCAATTACAGCTACACCAGATGCAACAGAGCCACATCTTCAGACCTTTCCTGTTAGCCTACCCAGCAGAATTCCAAGCAATTTCTCTCACTGGTCTTGAACCAGTGAGAATAAATTCCTTGAAAAGGAATTTAAAGGCAGCCATTCTGCATGTCAGCCTAAGGAAAGGATGTAACTGCAAAGAACAACATTTCTGATCTTACCTGATATTATCAATCCAGCAGTCAATGATGACAGGCAGAAGCAATTCTAGATTCAGCCAGAGTGTAAAATAACTGTCTGTCTTCTTAGAGCAGAGATAGTGCACCACTGATGGCTTATCTAACTTTGCTTCCAACTGATTACCTAAGTCCCCTGGAACTGAAAAGTATAAAAAGGAGAGAGAGATATAAAAAGGAAACAATTAAAGCATATAACATTTTCTATTGTAGTATACACAGCTAAATACTGCAGCCCTTATATACATTATCACTGCATCCAGAGACACCATCAGCTTTTGTAATGGGATAAAAAATACTACATAAGAAGGGACTACATATACATTTTGCACTGAAAACACATATTTTGAAAAATCATTAGCTGAGAAACCAACATGTAGAATGATTCTGGATCAACAGCTCATAACTTCAAAGAGCAGACTATAGAGGAACACATGACACGACCAAAATGATCTGTTTTCAAGTGCGAACTGAATCTTTCTGAAATAAGTTTTTTTCAGAGTATCACAACTGCACATGCAAGTCTTTCTTCTCTTTAAACAGTTGTCTCCAAACTATCAATTTGACATTTAAAAATGCAAAAAGTAAAAGATCCATTTATATTATCTATCTTCCCTTCTTCACATAAGACCAGACTTTTACAACACAAGACATAGCTGGCTAACAATGTAAAAATGCAGTTTCATATCTTTTACATTCAGGTTTTGGCAACAACAGTTTTACTCTTTTTTTTTTTTTTCCTTTGAACACCTTACATCAGGAATACTTGGAGGAAAGGGTCTTGGGTATTTGCACCTTCTTAAGGCATATACTAAATGCCACTATCCCTTTGACTACGGTTTGTTATTTTTTTAAACCCTAGATGGAAACAGGAATCTTTTTCCAAATTAGAATTAGTCTTAACCAAACACCACCAATTTTCAGCATCAAGTGTTCAGAGAAACTTCTGTTAAGTTTAGTAATTTTTTCCTCGAGAACCAGAGAGGCAAAAACATTGCAGTAACTGAAAAGTTTTTCTCTATTTGAAAAAATTTACACGTTAGGCATTTCTTAAGGGTTCCCTCCACTCCTTTCCAGCCCACAAAGCCTCCTTCTTATGCTGTGCTTGTCAATGTTTAGTTTTGGAGTTTTTTTAATGCAGGTCTAACCATACATTTGTTCCTCCCATCCCACAGTAAACTATTTAATCATACCAGTTTGAGTTCTATAATACACTTCTACTTAGCAATAGTTTAAGGAGAGCGATAAATTAGGCATTCTGCTAGAAGGTAACTGGAAAACCATATGTGCTTTTAGAGAAAAACTTATTGCAGAACTGAAAAAGGCCAGAACCTCAGACAACCACACGCTTACAACCTTCAGCCACTGCAGGCTATGCCCCACCACAAGATGTACCTCAGGATTTCTTTACTAACTACCTCTACTTTCTCATTAGGTTTTCAGGGGCTTTATTTTTGTCGCCTTAAGTGAAATGTTAAAAGGCCCAGTAGCTGACCATGGTTTATTTTAGGTCATATTTCAAGGACTCTGATATACTGGAAAGCATAGTAAGGGAGATTACAGCATTGCATCACACCCTAGAAAGAGTTTACTGAAGTTCAGTCTTGTAACCTCACAAAATCCTACCTAGTAATTGCTTAGAAAACTAAGGCAACAACTTGTTCCAGTCTCGTACCTCTGCCGCATCAGTGCTTTTAATTGGAAAAGGAACAGAATGTAATTCTATTTATATCAATCTTTCATGACTGGCCAGCTTCAGCAACAGACCTGCCAAGGACAGAACAGGTTGATTTTGTCTTCAGTTTCAATGCAAAACAAAGAGTGACATTTTGTTCTAGCCTGGAATCTCACTTCCTTGGGTAAAAATAAAGTTCTTCCACCAAAGATATCCTTCAAAGACTTAGACAAACATCTGGAGTATTAGAGTTTGGAGCTGAGGTTTCCAAACTGCACTCATTCAATAGTAAGTACTCCTGCTCAGAGTAGGAAAACTCACAGCTGAAGAAGCTGAAGATTATAATCAAGATACATTTATCAACAAAAGCATTGAAAGCAGGAAACTCTACAAAGTCTCACTTGGACTTAATGGAATGATCTTAGATTAACTGCAACTTTCATTTAATTACAATATTTTATCTTCAAGCTTCTGGAGGATAGAGGCTGTGCTCCTGTGCCCAATTCAGGACACAAGATGCGAAACATGGCATATTGATTTTTACCTAAGGGATGATAAGTAACAAGATGAAAAATGGCAATTTTTCAATTCTAAACAAAAGATAAGGGACAAATGCAAAGATACATAGTGTAGTTAAAAGATAAACATATACAAGTATGAAGCCTGTTTGTCTGTAAAGCAGGGATTAACAAAAGTGTTTTTGTCATGTTTATAGTTCCACATTAACAATGAAGCTTCTAATCACTATCATTCACACCTTGGGGCTTTTTTATTTTCTAAAGTATACTCTGCAATTCATGATGAACCTATAGGAAACAAAACACAAATTTTGGTTTTTGAGATTATGGAAAAAAACATGCAAGAGCTTCAGTCCTCAACCTGCCTAGTTTAACAGTGTTAATGATTTACATTTTGGCTGGAGAACTACTTAGAGGATTTTTATAAGTAACAGGTTAAAAAATATCACACTGAAGATTAATTCTGTAGGTTAAGGACGCACCTTTCCAAATTTTCTATGGTGGAATTTGAAAGCAGTAGAAAAACATCTTTCCCTTTGCTTTCAGGCCATACAGGCAAAGTACGTGTGGGCAGAGTAATCTGTATGCAGTTTTTCTCATCATCCTCATCTACCAATATCTGTAGTTTCTCAACCTTTTTGCTGGAAGCATTTAAGAGAGTTCTTAGTTTTTAAAGCCTGCAGACTGACCCCAAAATAACTTGCCCGTAGAGTTCTGCAAAATACATCAGCACTAATTAAGACCGGATGTCCAAGACAAGATCTTCAGCAGTACCCTGCTTCCCTCATTTGCAGCTGTGTAATTCCTCTACTGATTTCAGAACTGCAACATTTGGAAAAATGAGATTTCTTATTCAGCAGTAAAAAGTGTTTCCATAAGATTTTGTGTTCTATCAGTTCTAGCACATCCTCCTTTTTCACAAAGATGCTAATCCCAACAAAATTCACTGAATACATCCATGAGCCCAATTGACTTCCAATATTTATGGTATCCTTGGTTAATTTTTTGGTCTCATCTGCCCTGACAAAACTAGTAGATTTCCCTCTGGGATGTGTTTTTGTATGATTAAACTTTATAGAAAAGCACATTTAGAAATATCATTAGAGTTTAAGAGAGGTAACAGACTGAATTGCAGAAATTAGCTTTAGGATACATTCCTACTCCTGCCTATCACTATCCTTAAGTGTTAATGACAGATTCACAGTTCCCACCAAGAGACAGTAAGCAAATTGCACCCTGAAAGTGACTTGCCTTAAGACTGCTCAAATAACAAAGAAAAAAGACCATTCAACAAGTGTCTAAATATGAGGATCCTAAGGAAAAAAAAAAAAAAGGTACCTATTTAATAACATGGGGGGGAGCCAGGATATTTTTTTTTTGGGGGGAAAAAAAAAAAAAAAAAAGAGGGCTAGCACTTGGTACTTTTTTACTACTTATATATGAAATGCAAATGCCTTTGGGTATTTATCAACTATCGTAACTTTTTAACCAGTATTACTTCCTCAAATAACTCATCTTTTTGGTTCTATAAATTAGTCTTCCTTCAGAATGAACCAACTTTTCTGGAAAATTAATTTTAAACTGTTACCACAGGTCTCTGAGAAGAATGTCTTGAAGTAGCTCAGACTCCACAGACTGCCACAGAAAAGGCCTGCGTTTAAAATTAGGAACAAGAGAGCAAACAACATCTCACATGATACTTCCAGATACCTTGGATCACATGAGGCATAAACATTTAAATCACTCCTGACATCTAGCCAGCTGACCATACAAACACACAGCTCAATTAGCAGTCAGCAGGAATTCACAGCCAAAGCTCTTTTGCATGTAAATCAATTATTAACAAACTTCATTTAGGTGTCTTTCTAGAAAACTTTAGCCAAGTACCTAACAAACTGTTTGCAGAAGGTATCAGAACATTGATATAGTTATTGTGTTGAGTCAGCTCTAAAAGGTAAAGAGTTCAGTGCATCTGACACTGATCTTATAAGGATGGGCTATCAGCTCCATCTAAGATATGAGACAGTATGCAGTGTTTATCGATGGACTGTAAGGAAGACTGAAGGAGGAAGAACAGCCACAAAAACTATTTGCCATGAGCATTAAAGACAAGACTGCTGAACATCACCAAACTGACAAGAGAAGTGTAAAACATTATAGTTCATCTAAATATGAAGCAGATATGCAGCAGTAATTGCACAGAAATATATGTAATACACATTTTAGTAGATATTGTCAGTAGAACAGAAGCATTCAGTGGGTTATTTTGGTTCTTAAAGTAGATTTTTCTGTATGATTTTATCACCCTGGCTAAACAGAAGACACTTTTAAAAAGGCACAAAAGCAAGTCAGCATCATAATTAGTCTCCTTTCTCCCCAAAATACTTGGGAATCTGAGACAATCATCTTAGGTTTTAAATGAGCATTGTGCCTGATATCAGGCCTTCAAGTAGGCTCTGCAAGTAAGGCTTTGATTTTCACCTGTTTCTTCTTCTTCTCTATTATCACTATTATATGAATACACTTCAGTGGTTTTTTATTTAAATCTCAGAGAAAACTGAGCAATTGCACTGCGGTATTCTGCTGTCAGTTACTAGCCATGGCAATTTGGTCCCTGCTGTTGCCCTCTTGGTATGAACAAACATGAGCTCCAGGTATAGTAGTTCCTGCTACTAAGGCACCTCAAGGATGCTCAGCCCAGGTTAAAAACAACCTAATCCAAACGGTGTGGTGCCACTCTGCATGTTCTTTGTGCCAGCTCCTCCATTAAAGTAATTCAACTACAAAATCAATCACTTCTTCCTCACCAGGTTATTTCCTCATGCTTTAGCAAAACAAAGGACTCCACAAAGTGGCCAAAAAACAGGTACAGGGAAAGCTGGGTGAGCACTAATGAGCTGCTAGACTGGCACAGCTGGTCCACAGAACCACCTTTCACCCGAGGCAGCTGGAGGCTCTCCAAACCTGAGAGCTGTTGCCAGCACAACTACGGCCAAGAGTGACAAGGTTGTATTCATACAGCTCAGCTGTTTTCAGATGTGAGATTCCTCGAGGCAGCTGTTTTGTCAGTACCTAGGCAGCAGAACAAAAGTTACCCATATATGAGCAACACTTCATATTTTGCAAGATTCTGCTCTAGTTCCCCCTCTGTTACTTGGGTAAGCACAGATTGCAACTGCAAAGTGGGGTCATTACACAAAAGGTTTGAGAGCAAGCTACAGTGGGTCTTGTGACCACCCCTGGTCCAAAACATTTCTGAAGTGATCGTTATGTTGACAACATTCCTTTAAAGAGCATCTCTTCTTTATTCCTTAAGATCAGGGGGCCAATTTGCCATACGCAGAGTATGACCAAACAACTCCCCTTTCTACTGAGGTGTGTTAACCTCCAAACAGACCAAGAGTGCTTTGATCATGAGACCCTGTTTACTACAAGATGAAAACGTGTTTAAAATCTGAATTTATATGAGGGATTAGGAGTCTAGATGCCAGTCTGACAAATCAGGAGGATCAACTCTGTATTCCCGCCTGGTATGGGTTCCAAGTTAATCTCAGGCTTGTATAGGCCCATATAATGCAGCCTTGCACCTCTGAATCTGCTTTTCATTTGGATATCCCGGTGATGTGGGTTTTTCTCCCTTCCCCCAAACACCTGTATTAAACCAGCACTTAGAATGCTTCCCTAAACGATTCTCCTAAGCCCTTCCACCATCCTCATCACGGTATTTCCTAAAAAGCTTATTTTAACATGTGACATGTGCCAGGAGGATGAGGACTGGGCAGCAAAAAATCCAGCAAATTTTAAAATGCAGAGACTGACCAGAACAGTAAGAGATGCAGCATTTGATGAAAATTCATTGTAACAGTCAGAAAGTTACAGTGCACTGTAAAGCACTCCGGATGAATGTGTGCTCAGCCACACAGTATTTACTGGAATGTCTCTTCAGGAAATGTAGGTCAGCCACAGTTCTTAAAACCATCCTTAAGGAACATATACACTTACAGTGGATCCATCAGTAGTAAGTCCACACTTCTACAATCGGTAACCCTTTCTCCCAATTGCTTTTAAATCTTTGATTCCTTTCCAGATAGAGTTCAATATTGGATCAGCAACTAAAACATCTCTGTCATCAAGAAGCTTGCATTGGAGCAAGTGCCAAGGCCTATTACTAACCCCAGCACGACAGAGTGGAAAGACGGCACAAAAGATTGTTTCTAGCCTCCCCGGACAGAATTCAAAAAACTTCTGCTCCTGTTTCAACTCTTGCCTCTTAGGACAGCCTTTTGCAGTTTCTACTTCCAAATCCACAGCCTGTAAGTCAGTCCCACGGCCTTTTAAGAACTGTGGATTTGTACACACTGTTCCCTGAGATAACATTTTTTCAAATGCTGTGCTAGAGTTTGCCCTTCTAAGTCAGACCTTTGTAACAGGAGTAACAAAGTCACCGTCAGAGCCTAAATTATTATCAAGAAATGGAGCTTGAACTGAACAACATGCCACTGATTATTCTTTTCCCATCTTCTTAGTTTTTATTCCCCTGACCATCAAGATTATCAATAAGAACATGCAGCATGCTGAATATATTCACATTCACATGGCTACTGACACTACCATCACCAAATACACTTACTGTCTTGGGATGCTTAAGAATTAGTTTCAGTAAACAAGTTATTGAAACATCTAAAATTTATTTATGTATTCTTATCAATGGATACAAAAGGCAACAAACAAATATTACTCATTAACTATTATATGAATATTACCTGCATATTCATTACAAACTGTTTTGTGTTAACAGGTGAAACCACACGCCAGTAACAAATAATCCTTTTTCATATTATAGGATGAAATAAGCCTATTTTAAAAACAATTTGTAATTCAACTGCTAGAACACCTAACCACTCCTCCTTCACGAAAGGTTCATCTAGAGGAAAGACTTAAGCAGGGATGCTCTGGTGTTACTTAATGAGCTCGAAGCGTGTTAAAGCGAGCCTTGTCTATCCCCCGCCCGCTGCCAGGCCAAGGCAGCCAATACTTCGGGCACGCCTGCGGCCCCCGGCCCATGTCCCGGCCTGGACCTGCCGCCGCCGGGCCGGGCCGAGCTACCAGCGCCGGGGCAGCTGCGGAGCCGCAGCTCGGTGCAGGCTCTGCGCCCCCCGGTGCCCGCGGAGCCCGGGCACTCCCGGCGGCAGGCGGGGCG
>WEKY01007100.1:23645-129060 GCA_013390045.1 Picathartes gymnocephalus
GTGCGGCGGCCCCGGCCGTGGGAGCTCGATCCCCGGGTAAAGCCTTGTCAGTGCGGCGGCCCCGGCCGTGGGAGCTCGATCCCCGGGTAAAGCCTTGTCAGTGCGGCGGCCCCGGCCGTGGGAGCTCGATCCCCGGGTAAAGCCCTCTCCGTGCGGCGGCCCCGGCCGTGGGAGCTCGATCCCCGGGTAAAGCCCTGTCAGTGCGGCGGCCCCAGCCGTGGGAGCTCGATGCCCCTGTGGAAAGCCCTGTCAGTGCGGCGGCCCCAGCCGTGGGAGCTCGATGCCCCTGTGGAAAGCCCTGTCAGTGCGGCGGCCCCGGCCGCAGGCACAGGCAGCTGCCCCGGACAGGTAGGGAGGGCACCCCGCAGCACCGGGCTGGGACCGGCAGAACGCTCTGAGGAGGAAGACGTGCTGAGGAGAGCGTTTGTCTCTCATTATTACCTCTACAGTTACAACAGTCTAACAGCGACGTAAAGGGCGTTTGCTGCAAAACATGTCTAAACATAAGCAGCGCATAAGGGGCGTGGTCAGAACGGTGGAAGGAAAAGACTAAATACTTGGAAGAGCTGGAAATTTTAGTGTTACGCGGTCAAAGGACTGGGCATCTGATAGAGAAGCTCATGAGCATACCTTCACTTCAGGCAACACCCGACTAACGTGATAGCTAATTGGCACAGACGATCCCTGAAATCAGGCGTTTGGCAATACTGAGAGGAAAAAAAAATCATTAGACCTTTATACATGTAACAGGAACAGGCGGACCTGTAATTACAGTAATTTGGAACAAGAAGGGTTATAAGCCTTTGTGCTTCAGCAATACCAGTTAGTAGTGGCTACGTGCTCTGCTTGGTGTACAGGTCGTTTGGTGGGTGTCTGCCTGTGGAGAGGAACAAGGAAGGCTATCCACAGAAGCAGAAATTAAACAGAGAAAAAAAAGGCACTTGGAACCAGTGTAATCACAGCTCATGATCAGTAGTGATTGTGCTGATGGGCTGGACAAGGTTTCCTTGATTCAGTCATATATCTATTCCTGCTGTGGAAACACACTTTTCTGAGCCAGATGTTATCAATTCATGCTCAGGATAAAGCTATTTCTGATAAGATTATTTTGCAACAGGAGCACTGCACTGTCTACTTCACAGCTTCCCACGTCCACCAGTGGGTCTACTAATTTTCAGAAATACTCCCACCTTGAATGGTTAATACACTGGCATGAGCAGTGTCACAAGTGAAGACGTGAGTGAAAGACAAGTAGAAGTAGAAAACTACACAGTGACTTGGTAATTCCTACCAGCTATGGTATGAAATTTGAACTCTTCTGGCCTCACTGAATTCAGTATTCAACAACTTCTGTAATTCCTGAAGAGAGGCATGTCAGAGATCTGTGTGTGAAGGCAGAATCTGGTAAATCAGATACACAGCCTACTTAGAGGAGTTTAGAAAAATTATCTTGTCTTGGCATTGGCATGGAAGGAGAAGGATAGATCTTCCTCCTTAAATCAGAGAAGAAAAAGCAACAAATCATTCAAGGAAGGTGAGGCTAAGTCTAAATCTAGACTTGCCTTTTTCTAGACAGCAGCCACACCTTGTGTGTTTACATCCAACAAACCCAAAGACAGGTGCTTAGTCACCATGCAAGTGTTGACATGAAATTACCTCCTACTAAAACAAACTACAGGGTGTGCAAGTGTGACTGACTAAAACTGATTGCAACAGGGAACCTGGTGTATGAATTAAAAGTTACAAAATGCAGAAAAAGACCTTATGGGAGGGTAAAACTATTTAAAAGAATGACTGTGTCTGAAATCAGTTTTTTCTCATACTCAAAAGCCCCAAAATGCACATGTCCAAATAGCCTGGCTGGGATCACCTGTGCTATGACACAAGTTTCAAGGAATGACACCTGTCACCTACATCTTGTGGGTTCCCTTGGGTGGCGTCAAAGCATCCTCTTGGGACAGATTTTCTGTGCCTTGCTATAGGCCTCTCAGAGCACAGGCCTTTTGGGCTTGATGTACACTTTGCATTTGTCAGCATTTACAAGTGCTCCTATTGATTATTACATATGTATCCCTTCTGTGACCATTTCCTCATTGATTCTACTCAAGATGTCTTAATATTTCCTTTACAAATCTCTGTGCTGGGAATGTCTTCACACTTCACTAAAAGGCTCTCCATGTAATTCTGTCCCAGGAAAAGCCTTCTAAGCACATAATAGCTATTCCTGCAAGCCCAGGCTCTTTAGATAACGGTCTTTCAGCTGATGAATCAAGTAGTGTATGTTGGTTATTTCTTTTATTGTCTCCTTTTGTGAGATCAGGACCATTTGCATTTAAACACAAAGTGCATTAAGCTCTTTGCCTTTGTAAGGTTTAAATATGCACAGCAAATTTCTGTTTTCACACTGAGTGCCTGGATTCTATTGTCACTCACACCAACAAACCCAGGAACCTGGACACATGGCATTGCTTTCCAGGGGATGATACT
Source organism: Picathartes gymnocephalus (assembly GCA_013390045.1). NCBI lineage: Eukaryota > Metazoa > Chordata > Aves > Passeriformes > Picathartidae > Picathartes > Picathartes gymnocephalus. The sequence continues at coordinate 26,133 of WEKY01007100.1, forward strand.
CTGCTATTAATTGAGTCAGTGTAACTTTTTCCAAGGGCTGTTTTGTTAGAAGAGCAATCCAGCTCTTTCTCCACAGAGAATGACGTGACAACAGAGCATTTGTACATTAACAGCAGTTCAGGAACATGACTGTGTGTAGTCACACAGAAATCTACCAGTCATCATCCAAGGCAGATTCAAAGAATAACAGAACCAACTACACATCTGAACTGTCAGTAAAATGCCAGCCAGCTCATTGTTTTATGAAATACATTCTGTATACTGTTTCATTCATGTATACTGTTTTGTATCCAAAGCTGGCTAGAAATTGAAAATGAAGTTGTTAGAGTTGAACTACTGATAAAAGGAGTACTGCATCTTTTTCACTTATGTATGAAGTGAAACAAAATCATTATCCATACTTCAGAGGCCAGTTTGTGACTACTGTAGAATTTTTTTTCATGTGCATAATCCATCTTCTAAGCAAATATTCTTTATTTCTTCCCAAAAACCCACACCATAGAAATAAATTATATTAAACATCAGAAACTACAGTGTCAAAGATAGTAGCACTATCTTTGTTTAAGACTCTTTGAGGGTTTGCACTGGCAACTTGACAAAGACTGTGAATTGGATATGAGTTTGCACACTGGTTATTTAAATGAAACAATCCTTACCAGAAATCTACTGTTTGCTTAAATGTCTTTTATTTGATTGAACAGAATTCTCTGTTTGCCTCTGATCCTTGCTATTTAAGTGTTGTTTGTATTGGCTCAAATACCCTCCAACATGATTGTGCTGAGTTACACACATGAGTAGAAGACAGCCAGTTTCTAAGAAAGATGTGAAGAGATCCAAAACTGTTGTGACAAATCTACTCTGTCCTTGCACCTCAGCGCAGTAGCACAGTCCCAGGACACAATCTGACATGCATTTTAACCGGGACTGCAAAGACAGTTCTTCTTTTCACTTCTCCCTGCTTCCTCAGCACTTCACATCCACTTCCATGTTGTTCCCCACAGTGCTGCTCAGTAGTATTAGGACAGTAAACAAAACTCGTGTTCTTCATTGTCTTTCAGGCTAAATTTGGTTACAGTGTCAAACAGGAACTGGAAAAAAGGGAAGAGGGCAGTAGGGTAGTGGGAGTACTGAAATGCAGGCTTACATAACTATCAACCCACAAACTCAGAGCCAAGGTAGGATAACCACAATTAACAGATTAACAGTCACTGTTATCTCTCCTATCTTCAAACCTTTAATGCATGTAATAGAGATCTTATTACTCCTTTGGTTCATGTTTTGCTAAAGCAAATCAATTTGTCCTTGTAGGCCACCCATGTAATAGATCTTCATTGTGAGCATTTAATTACTAACAAGCTGAATTTCAGAATTCCTGCTCAAAGAGAATTTTGTTAGAATCTGGGAGAGAGAAATTTTAAGCAAGAATACTCAGACTTGTCCAGTGGGACTTTTACTCAAGATTTACTCAGAGCTGGTATTCTGGATTGGACCACTGAAGGATTTTGAAATTGGAGCTAAGTAATATATGGAATTTTTAAAAAAATAAAAAAATAAAAGGTGGCATGGGAAGATGAAATGGGGAGATACAATTTTGTGTAGGATGACTATATGAGGAAAAGTGTTGAAAATATAGTCCTTGCTGTGATGAAAACTGAGAAGGTTGAACCCTCAGGGACAGTTTATGTCTTGCACAAGTTGCCACAAAGTACAACAACTTCCCAGCACACTGCGAGAGGGGTAGAACCTGACACCTTTCGCTGTGCTGAGGAACTTGGGCCCTCTGAGATAGAAAGCTGGCAAGGTGGTTGTAATCTGCAGACAAGGTACTTTTTCTGTGAAGAGGAGATTTGGAGAAAAAGCAGAATTTGGCACGCTGTCACTGTAAGGCTTAACAAGTCTTACAAGACTGAGGGTGGTTACAGAGGGTGCAGTGACATGAGTCAAGCAGCAACATTTCAGGATTCGAGCCCACATATAATGAAAAGGCAAGAGCCCACTGCTTAATAAGCAGTTTCATCCAGTGTCATACCTGTTTGGTATCCCAGCTGGACAAGGTGTCAGGAAAGTCACAGGAAAATACAGGGCTTAGGAAATCTGCTAACTCAGAGAAGAGACACAGCGCTGCTACTGCTGAACCCAATGGATTACTGACAAAAGTGAGTCCATCTCTGGAAACACAAGTGTGTCCAGAAGAACTGAAACTGGTGTCAGTCATTTAGTATCGAAGGGGATGTTGGTCTTTGTCTAGCCTCTGCAAGGTTTCACTCATTCATTTTCAGTGCTAAATTTTTCCAACACTGAGGGATGGAAAACCATCTGACCCTGATCACATTTGTTGAGAGACTTCCCTTCAGCCTATTAAAAACAATCCGAGAGTTCCTCTTTAGCTGATGCATTAAAAAATAAGAGTTTACCTGAGTTTAAAGGATATGTAAAGATTTTTTTCTTCATTTTATAATTATGTCTCTTTGGCTCTGTAATGTGTATGCAATCCCACTAAAAGATTCATCTGTAAAGCAAATGTCATCTTAGATATGAAGATGTAATGTCCATAGACAACCCATTTATTTTCTATCCTTTAAATCCAGATTATCACATTAAAAATTAGATATGAATAGGAAAAATTACTGCACTTAAGAACTAAATAGGACAGACCCACATTTTACCAAAGTTTCTTGATTAACATTAAAAACAAACAAAATGAACAAGATTAACAAAATTAATTAAGATCTGAGTTTGGACTGCCACTGAATGTAAAAATAAATGCCTGGTCTGCTGTTTGGCTGGTACCATGTTCTAAAGTAAGAGATAAATAGGCTACAAATGCACAGGCACTTACTGTCCCATCTTTTGGGCAGATTAAGTTAAAAAGTATTACTTGATGATTCCTGTAAGGACACAGTTCCCTTCTAGGCTGAGGACACAGGCAGCTGGGAACAGTTAATCATGGGGAAATGGCTGAATCAGCAGCATCATGAGTAGCATGGTGTGAGGCTCAAACATGACAGTGCAAAAATACAGTTAGAGGGAAATTAGGGTTGGAAGGGACTTTGAAGGTCATTGTTTTAATCTTTGTGTTCAGATCATAGCTGTGATCAAATTTGGATCAGGACAATTATATTGATAGTTCTGTTGGGCAAATAAGTGAATATAAAGTGAAAATTCTAATAAAATTCCACCGTTTCCCTTAACACATTCCTGGTGATAACACTGAATAAAAGACATTTTAAACAGGCAGCAGTGAACTGACCTGTCATGTTTTAACCTGCATAATGATATTTTAGAGTCACTGGTGGACATATTAGAAAGGGGAAGCTTGCCAAAGGCTATCTGGACATAGCACTTTTAGAAGATGGACTTACTGGAAAAAAAATTAATTAGTATGCTAAAAACAGCTTGAGATGTTGTAAATATTGTTGCCATGCTACATTGACAATAGATTAATACTCATAAGAGTTTCTTCATGGTGTGGTGAAATTAATTTGGCTATCAGTGCTTGGCAGCTGGAAATGAAGCTGCTCAAATTACAAGCCAGGGAAGCAGTAAAAAATGGGTACTGCTATCTTGTGACATGAAAACAAATTTTCTGCTGAAAGCAAGAAATATGTGAGTGTTCCTGTAAAAGGTTATACCATTATGAGCAATTTCAACTCTTCTACTTGGACCTCATTCTACGATAATTTGTGAAAATCGTTCTGCTGTGTTTGTGGGCTGCAAAGATGCATTGATTAGCTGCAGAAAACAGTTCTCTCAAAGCTGCTCTCTTTACTCTCTTTTATGGGATATTTCCTTATTTTAGCAATCTGCTAGACAGTGCTGATGTTTTTCTGTTGCGGTAATACAAGATAATTGTTCTCAGATAATACAGAAATACTAATAGTGTTTTAAATGTGAGTTCTTTATAAATGTGTGATTAAAATCTGGTTTCATACCCCTTACAGTTGTCTTCTTGATATCTGTATAAACTTTTATAGAAGTTAGAATTATATGATGACAACAACCTAGCAAATCTCTTAAATTATGAATTGAACCTGACACTGTTCAAAACCTCAATCAGAGGACTAGAACATGGACAACGTTTGTGACTGGTTCTGTGATTTGTCATGCCAAGAGGGATCCCTAGTAATTTGATCAACTGGTACTCACCAGCAGTGTCTACCAAGAGTCTTAGCCATGTTTTCTGTACTATACTGTGTTTTTCACTCACTAACAGATCTCAGAACGTGCCAAAAACCACCCCTGTGTATCAGGGTGTATTACACAGAGTAAACCCTTTACTGGGCCAACTGCAGCTAACCCTGAGGGGAGTCAGGGCAGCAGAGCTGCAGCAGAGCTGCAGCAAGAGCTTCAGTGACACCGTGGTCAGGTACCACAGGCCTTGGTGAACTCAAAAGACAGAAAAACAACAATCATGAGAGAAAGAGGAGTCACACATTGGCTGCGTCAGAAAAGAAGAGGTGTTAAAGAGATACCATTCAATACCACGGAGGATTAAATTCTTCCCACACAGCCAGGCATAACAAGACACAAAGCTACCAAGAAAAAAGTAACAGATGCAATTAAAGCTGCCTTTCATACAATACCAAATAATGGCAGTTTTAGATTATACTTGACTTTTAGTGGTTTAAACACAGAATAGGACACACAGCAGAGATATAAAGCTCTACCAGTCAGAGGATAACCTATGGTTTAAGGATTACAAGGTAATTGCAACACTTGAGGATTTCTATGATTGTGGAGCATCTGGAGTAAATGAAGGAAGAATGACACAGTGACCTTTGGAACAAAGTCTTCTAAATCTTAAAGCACAGGCTGGCATTGAGAAAGACAAAAGCTAATTATTATTTTTGTGGTTTGAATGTAAATTAAACTAATCCCCAATTAGAAAAAAAAAAATAGAAGAACATGTTTGAGTGTAGTATGGCCAACCCTGTGACACTGCAGCAGGGTGAGACAAAGAGATTGGAGATGAGGGAACTTTGACCTCTGTGTGTCTTGATTTCTTTCATTTTCCCTCATCAGTATGCTGTGCTTTAGTTGAACTATTGAATTTCATAACTAGTCTGTTCCTCTGTCTGAAAGAAACATAAAAGACCTGAAAGAAGACACAATGAGAAGAATGAAGGGGCAATGAAAAGCATGGGGTGATTTCTTTACACGGTGTGGGAAGGTGTGTAGGTATTTTCATGCATGTAAGAACTCTTCAGTCTGCAACTAAGAAATGACTGATAGATGTAGGGTCTAATCAAGGAAGGACTGTGGAAAGGATGAACTCGGATGTGCTGTTCACTGTTTTTCCAACATACAAACTGTGAGGAGCCGGCTAGAGCCAACAGGAGAACAGCAAACAAACCAAAGGAGGTGGTTCTTCACACAGCGTGGATCAAAGCTGCAGTGCTAAAAGTTCACATGACTTCAAGGATAGGCTTAGAAAGTCTACAGAATAAATGTCCACAAAGCTTTATTAAACACATGGAAAACGTCCCTGATTCAGGAAACTCCTCAGCTGTAAATGACCGAATGCCAGAGAATGTGTAGGACAGGTATAGACATACATAGCTTGTTCTTACATTCTTATCTAAGCACCTGCTTGTGGCTGCTACCAGAGACAAGATACTGGATTAAAAGTACTTTTTGATCTGACTCAACACTAGAACATAAGAAATGAGTCTGCCTAAAACCAGATCATGCTATTAGGCTCAAAGTCAAATATAGGAGAAGTATGACATCAGATGATTTTACAGTCTATTAGGTTTACATTCTATTAAATTCCATAAATAATTATATGTTTTTACTAAGAAAATGGTGCTACCACTTTATTCCAGTGAAAACACTTGCTTCGTTTAATGGAGAAGTTATCATTGTTCACAGTCATTTCTAATATTATATAGAAATTCTACAGAAACAATAGCTCACCCTACGAATGATAAAAAATTACCTATGCCTGAAGTTTGCATAATTTACACTTTTTCCATACAGTGTATTATGTGTGTGTTTACTAAATAGCTGTTAGTGTGGCTGTGTGTAGCATCTCAGAATGAATCCTGACTACTTTTTGTTTCAGATTAAGAATGCTTGGACAAGACCATTCTGAGGACCAGCGTGGCACAGGGTTCTCCTTTCTCTGGCTATGCAGAACAGAATGGCAGGTATGCTAATTACTCAGTGACTGAGCACACAGGCATTCCTAACACACGCGTGGGGACTGCTACAGAGCAGGAGGAAGATCTTTGTATTCCTCATAAAATCAGCACAGTCTGCTAGTTTCAGCACAATTAACCAGCCTCCTGACAAAAGGCCACAAAATCAAGGCTTCATGTCACACTGGGATCAAGCTTAAGGCTTGTGTAATAGAGGAATTAAATAAGTCTTCAAAGGCGCTCAAATCTGCTGGACAGGGTTGTTTCACAACCCAAGGGAGCACAATTTGCTCTGCTTTTCAAAGAGAACACACACATGAAAACTACACCAAAGAACCAATTGTTAATATAATTACCAAACTTTGTTCCTTCAGAGGCATAGAAAATGAAATTTATTTATTAAAATTAATGTTATTTTTTGTCGCAGAGGGAGCTGTCCTTACCATATCAGTTGAAACAGAATGTAGCACTGGAAATGGATATGTGTCAAAACAGAACTGAGAGAGCTAGAAACATGAGTATTTAGAAAATATTATGATGTACAAAACAAAAAAAGACACTGTGATTTTTCTCTATAAATTTACTGAAATTTTAGTCACAATCACCTAACCTTCTTATGCTAAAGAATCAGTTCTGTGGAGACACAGGGACTTGAACGCTGTGCACCCCATGCAGGGAAAGGCAACACCTCCGGGGCTGCAGTCTCAGCCAAAGCCCAAGGGATGGTTTCCCAGTGCCGCCCTGTGTTGCAAACACAGAAGTGCACGGACAGCACCTTCCATGCGGGCAGTACAGCTGCTGTCTGGTGCTGCTGCTTGGGCACTGCAGAGTATCTGTTTGTGCATTTTTAATCACAGGTCCTTCACTGAGACATGCTCTGCTAAAGACTTTCTTTCATCACTGCTGCATAACAAAAAGAGACATTGACCATATAGCAAAATAATATTTAAAATCAATCCCAGTAAACAAGGTAGAAATGTGAGTAGGCTTGGCTAAACAATTAAAAAAAAAATCAATTAATGTCTGCCAGCAAATCATCCAAGCAGCATTCATCATCTGTAAGTTATTACTCTAAAGGAAGAGCATGTAAACGGTGTATTTGACTTACCCAGCAGCTATCGTGGTGCCAGATATGCTTGTACAGTTAAGGATCTTAGCTAGCAACAGTTTGTGTACAAATAGCTACTTAGTGATTCAGAAGGGCCCAGTGTTGCCTTAAATTGTAACAAATCTATACATTTGCTGTTCAAAAGCTTGTACTGTAACAGGACACTAAAACTGTATACATTCGTAAAGGTATCTGTCAGTTTTTCCATAATCTCTGTGTAATTTTTATTCATATTCCTGCTTATAGTCAGAATTATGAATACAGTTCTCCACTATCTTAATTAACACCTCTAATCTAATGCACCTGGTATGACTGTACAAGGAATATATTTGTCTGTGGTTTTCACTATGGAAACATGTTCTGATAGTCAGTGATCAGTCTGTCAGTGATCAGGACAAGAAATGTGCCAATATGTAAGCATGTCTGAGGCACACACAACAGGTGCCTTGGAAGCACTTCCTTGTCACAAGTCCTAAAGCAGTTTTCCCTGAACATAACAAGCAGGAAATCTTTTCTCTAGGTATCCATATAAAACTATCATCATTTGCCACTGAGGTGGCAATTTGTAAGGTATACATGTTTTTATATGTAAGGTATGGCAATGTGTAAGGTATACATATTTTTAATAACATTAGAATACTGATTAACAACAATGCACACAGCACAGAATATTTTAAACTTTATAGTGCAAAGTGCATATTTTTTATTACATTCTGGAACTGATCCCAAGTTCTTCCCCAGGTTATTTTCTCTCTGATAAAGCAGCACTGGGAGTGTTCTTATTTGCACTTCGCTGCCCCATGGGCTGCTGTCACAGTGTTTGCAAGACCTTAAAAATGTCTGGTGTGTGTCTTTTCCTACCCTGCACTTCCCTTTGCAGTAATTGCAGTGCCATTAATAGCTACTGCACAGACCCATGAAATGTCACTTATATAGGGGCCCCCCCTGTAATCAAGAAAGCAACAATTAGATCAGCTGTGAAGTAGCCCATAGTTCTCTGATCAAGGCAAAGGGTGGCACTTTCACACTGTCCTCAGTAGCACAGGGAACTGAGTTTCGTATAAGACATTTGTACAAATCCTGCAAATACACCTCGATTCAATGGCTGAAGAACTGAGGGGTTCAGACTAATTACTTCTTCCCTTTCACATTAGCAATAAATGAGTTTATAACATCAATTTGCAGCCTCTCAACAGATACATGACACTTGATAATCATTCTACAATCACTTTCTAGACAAATATCCAGGGGATCCTTCTGAAGACAAAATGTAAAGAGGATTTTTAAAGTCTTCTTGGTAGAGTTCTGAATACAAGTTCCACGTTCTGGATTTGCCATGCATTAGCCACTCTGTAAATCCTTACAGGGATGCTCTTACGGCATGGAGGGATGGATACACTTTGAGCAGAGGCTCTTAGCCCAAAGACTCTCAGCATTTGAAGTGAAACTCTGATTCTCACAATAAATATGCAAAAGGTGGGAATATCAATAACAATTTACATTTAGGGATGCAAACACAGCTGTTTGAAAATGCTCAGTGGTGGTGTAAATTACAGAACATCCACCAGAGGGAAGCTCATGCATTCATTCACAGTAAAATAAATAATTTGAAGGTTGAGAGAAACACACACCTGATGCTTAAGCTGAAGTAAATCCTATTCAAAATATTTCATAGCAGTAGCACAGACTTTGTGAGCTTGGAAAGTTTTTACAAATTATTTGCAAATCTAAAAGTAACAGACTTACAGAAAGTTTCTTGTATTGGTGACTGAGTTATTGCACTACATGCACACAAAAAAATTGTTTTCTTTTAAACACACAGATGCAGCCTAATTTCACTGCTGTGATGAAGGAGACCAGAGGTTCTGAGGTCTGAAGGCTAAATGCCTTCATACATTAAAGCCCACCCACATATGGTCACTAGAGTAAGGCACTGAATTATTTAGACACTATTGTGTTTAGCAGTATATTGCTCCCCCTGTTAATGTAAATGCTAAATTGCCCATAAAGTTTGTGTACAACTAATGTAAATTTGATAAATAACAGTAAGACACTTTTAGAGAATATTAAAGAGAGCTTACAGTCTGAAGTTTTCATAGTGATCCAGCAGTCACATAGAGCTGCTCAGAAACATGCTTCCAAACTAAAGTTAATCTCTAATGTCTGAGATATTTAGTCTAATAGCCTGGCCTCAGAGTCTTACTAAAGGAAATCTTAGCAGTTCAACACTTCTCTGGGGTTTTTTTGAAACAGAAATTCCAGGCTGTGGCTGCAATTAAGAGATTCATTTGTTTTCTTGTTTAAATGAAAGATACATCCAGAGGCAGAGGCTGTCTGGCAAGCAAACTTCAACTCAAGTGGAGAAACGTGTTTCTGGAAAATGTAAGGCCAGATGCTTCAGAAGTTCAACCAGATCCATACACCTCTGGATTAGAACTATACTCATACCAATGGTTGTTCAGACAACTGTTCTTTTCCACCAAAACTAAAGTTTTACAGAAGAAAATCCTACAGAGTTGTCACACAATGGTATAGAATATACAGGTCCTTTTAGTCCATCAACATACAGGATTGTTGCTGGACTGAGGACTGGCCATAAGGTTGTAACTACAATTAGAGCATAATTGTACATAATTTATTATGACATAAAAACTAACTTATCAGCATACCTTATTGTTATCTACAATTTCTAGCACTTAGTGTAGCATAGTGCTACACATGATTTTTAGCAATTATCCCAGCTTTCAGTTAAGCAGAATTTCTAGTAATCAGAGTAGTTTTCTTTGCTATCTAGAGTCTTTGGTTATGTAGGCTTTTAGTCACCTGCAATTCAGGTCAAAGTCTTGATAATCAGTGTGTGACACAACAATCATAATCTAAATTTACTTTACTTAAAGAACCTGCCAGTCCATGCAGTACTGGGTCACAAGAGGTACTGGGCATCTCTTCTTGATTATCTTTTCCCCAATAAAAATCTGCAACTTAGTTCAATCTAGATATGCCACTGGAAATAAATTAAAAATAGTCTATGAAGCTATTTCTGGAGAAATAATGTGCATAAAGGTGATTTCATTAGAAGAAGAGATACTGCCCAGCACTTCCTCCCATTAGTTAGTTTTCACAAGTGGTTTTAAGAAAGTCCCTTCAGAGTACAAACAACTTGTTTTGGATTTTCTCCTACCCAATATTCATTAAATGTAGTTAAAAATGAAAGGAGCTGGAATCACATATCAGATTAAATCTATTTATTACACAAATAGTATTTTAAAAATATAATACTTAACTGCAGTGGGGTTGTTCTGGATTTGCTTCTGATCTCATTATACTCTTATGAGAGCAAAACCAGCTAAGCTGCTTTGGGGGTGTTGATGTTACAATCCTTTTTCCAAGGTGAAAAATACTTTTAGACTTAATACTATGCACTACATTTGTAAAATTAGGGAAATAATCTGTATCATATTCTTAAATTTAAGAAAGCTATACATAACTCCTTTGTTTCTGTGAGTATTTTTTATGGTAAATACCGCTCCAGTTCCACTTCTTGAATATTTCTGTTTGCTCTGCTATTCTAGTTCCTCCTTAAACATTTTAGAAATGAACCTCAAAAGATGTTTTGAGATCAGGATAACAAAATGGTTTCATACTCTTTGGCCAGAAGAGCTTAGGATTTGAGTACTGCACTGAGTACCAAGTTTCCTAGGAAAAATTATGGAAGTCATAGCCCATTGCTGGCACAGCAGGACAATAATGTAATCATATATTTTCTCTCTGACATGGAGCATTTCCTCCTATAACTCTACATCCAGACTGAATACTCTGATGGTTATTGTTTGGTAAAGAACTGCAATTTCCCAGAGAATTAGCAATGCAGCTCCCACCCACTTTATTGTACCAGTACAGTACAAATAGGACAAATGTTGATTTTCATTATGCCACGGTATTCCTAAAATACGATTGACTGTTTTCTGCTGAATTAAAAAAGATGACATGAAGTTAGTAAGCACAATTTTTTGTGCTTTAAAATTCATGTCAAACATATAATGCACATTTGTAGCTTACCTGCCATCCTTCTTTTTTTTTTTTTTCTGAGTGAAAAATGAAGTGCTGAGTTATTCATAGGAGGAAGAACAGAACAGCATAGGAGGGTTTCTTACTCCTCACAGCTGTTAATTAGATTAGTAACATCACAACAGTGGCAAGTTTTTTTAAATAGAGACTCTTTAGAAAGACCACCAACATGCTGTAAAATTTGCTGAAGCACAGTAGATGTATAACTAACAGCAAAGTCAGATGCTGCACAGTATTTTTATTTTTGCTTTGTATGCAAAAATACCAATCCTCCTAAACAACAGGAACTGCCATATGTGGTCAGATGTCTGTAAGAGTGAGCATGAGGATGTGAGCTCATAGTCTGCATTAGCCTGCAGAACATCAGTTAGAGGAGAACTTTCGAGTAGTTCACCAACACCTTCAGAAAAAAAGCAGAGCACAGAGCAACCAAGAACGGAAGAATTTCCAGAATGACTCAAGCTGAGGAAAGCAGTGTCAACTCAACATGGAATATCGTGAGGTCAGTAGTCTGCATAATACTGGGCTTGTCATTTATAATTGGCACCCCTGGAAACTGCATCGTCATCTGGACTGTTTGTACAAAAATGAAGAAAGTATCTCTTTCAGTCCTGCTGATCTTGAACCTGGCCATTGCTGATGTCCTTGTACTCATCACTTTACCAATTTGGATTTACTCTTTTGCTGGCACATGGGTTTTTGGAGTAATCTTCTGCAAAATGCTGGTTTTCATTATTTACTGCAGCATGTATGCCAGTATATTTCTGATTACAGCACTCAGCTTGGAGCGCCTACTGGCTGTGTTTTACCCTTTCACAATGCAAACATACAGAAGAAAAGAAAAAATTTGTTTGATTGTGTTCCTCATTTGGTTCCTGTCTATTGCCTTTGGTATTTCTGTCATTCCATTTCAAGAGACAGAAGAAACAGACAGTCGACTTCTATGCACGTGTCGCAACTACTCTTCTAATAGACAGAAAGTGTCATATCTTCTGCTAGAGACCCTTGCAGGTTTTGTAATCCCTTTCTTAATTATTTGCACTTGTTATGTGTGTGTTGCAAAAAGAATAAGCAGAATGACTTACCAATCCAAGCAGCGATCGGAACGTCTCATTGCCAGCATTGTGGTGGCGTTCATTCTGTGCTGGTTCCCTCACCATGTCTTTAACATCCTGGATATTATTTCAATTGAAATAGAACTCTCTAATGAGGAGATGTCTTTGGCACTGGAAGAAATTGTAGACAAAGGAGTGTACATCTCTGGAGCACTTGTATTCATCAGTAGCTGTATTAACCCTCTGCTTTATGCTTTTGCTGCACGAAGGTTTCAAAACCACCTGAGGTTCGCCAAGATGTCAAAGCTGTTTGAACAGATCAGTCAGACTGTAACAGAGGAAGACAAGAAGAGAAGTCTGGTTGTAGCCAAACATGCAGGTCCTTTGGTAGGCACAGAAAACCTCTAACAAGGAACTCAGTGAATAATCCACGTCATTCCTTCAGCAGCCCTTTCTCCTCATGCTCTCAGTTTCATTTACTGAGCAGTCTAGGGAAAGCTGGAGACAGATAAAAGTTTTTGGGTTTTTTTCTTGTATGTTTTATAAGAATTGGCATTAGCAACCTTGTTCAGTTCATAAGTTAATATTCACATCATGAAATGAGCACTATTTCAATGTTGCTGAGAACCTCAACAAGGTGGCTAAAAGCTCAGATTTTAAGGAATACAGCATTTTTACTTTCCATTAAAAATATTTCTGATTTCTAGAAAGTCTTTGTTCAGAAAACAGGAAAGAACTGTATGTGAAAAACGGACTTTGATCCTAAGTTTTTCTTCAGAAAAAAAATTGTTACATGCTCAAAAATTCCTATACAATCTAAAGTTTTAAGAAGTTAAATTCTTTATATGGGTAAGAATGGTTTTAAAGTGTACTAATGACACAAAACTCTTCTGGGTCAATGGAAAATCTAAAGCTATTTTTATTCATTACTTTATTTAAGTTTGAAAGTCATAAGGGTTGTTTACACAGTCAAGTTCATTTACTCCATTATCTTGGGATTGTAGGTTTGAACAAGTCAAGTGTGGAGTGTGACATCCCTCCAGAAGAAGCAGGAGGTATGAGAACTGTGTAAGAAAATTGTGATAGCAGTACAAAGTGTCTGATATCATAAGAACTTCACCTTGCAAATGAAAGCATTATTCTTTTCTTTTACAAAATAGTGGACTTCGCCAAAGGAAACCACTAAAATTAGTATTTGCAAGGGCTTTAGTTTTGTGAATGTGTGCAAGCTCTCTGTGAAAAACTGCATGGCATCAAGTGTTTGCTTTTGAAATTTTATTTATTTCAATTGTGTCTAACATTTTTTATACTTGCTTTGTTAATTTTTAAGTCAATAATTTGTAATAAGATCAATATAACTACTGATTAAGAAGCATATTGTAATTTCACATTCCTTGTTCTGGACAGCTGCTAAATAGCTATGTTACTCATCTTTACAAAGAAATTACGAATACTAACAAGAAGTTAATTTTTGAAGTCTGATTGTGTCACAGTGTAGGATATTTGAGTTGTATTTACTTAGCTTGTAAACGAAATAAACACAGGGAAGTAAAATCCTTAGCTGTTAATGGAAGAATATTTCTCTAAACTTTGCATAAGTATTTGTTATTCCTGCTTGTTATCAAGAAGTATTTTTTTCTCCTGAATAGGAGAAAAGTCCACAGCACAGAGGGTTTTCCTTCAACAGGACTCCTTCACTGAAATTAAACTTGAGCAAGATCTTGTTTGCAGCAAATAGTAAGCAACAGATGAAACCTTTTAGACTTTACCCCATTATTCACCTATGACTTTTTCACCCCTCTAATGGCTTTTAATTGCTATAGCACATTCAGTAAAGCAATGTGACATTATCTCACAAAAAAGCAGCAGCTTCAGTTATCTACTCATAAAAAAGTGAAGCTGTGTTTCCCAATATGTTCTTGAGATAGGAATCACTCACTATTCAACAACAACATAGAACAGATGAGGAGATTTATTATCTCATGAGCATATGAGAACTGCAACTGAACTTCTAGGCCACAAGGAGTCAAGCATTTCACAACTCACAGGGTGAGAAAATACCCAGGCAAACTTTACTACAAGCTGCCTGACCAGTATTTTCCTTTCTATCGGTCTGTGCATGAATTTTCTCCCTCAGTACTAACTTTTCACATTTTCTCCACTGCTTTTTACTCACAACTGCAGTACTGAAGTCCTTATAAATCAGGAGGTCCATCAAGGATCTAGAGCTGTCCCTCTTAATTTCTCATTAATGACCTTGGTTCTACCTCCAGTAGACAGTCATGTCTAAGAACTGTGTTTGTTTTGAAGGCTGTTTGTGAAGTAGTAGAAGATACTAAAACAGCAACCTTAACTAATTACATTTTTATGTAAATAGAATTAATTCTTGCAAATGTTGGTATGCACAGTTAAAACCCTCACTGATTTAATATTTTTGTTAAAACAACAGCCATGTAACTTTGACCACAAGAGTCCACCTAAAAGTACAAGCTGATGGTTTGGCTGACTGCTGCTTGCTTGAGCAGGTACACATCAGGCCTAGCAATGCAACCAGATTTAACACTTCATCAGTGCTGTGCTCTTACATCTGTCTGTTGTTCAAGCTAGATCAAAATAGTGACTTGGAGGTTAGATCAATCTTCCTAGGAACTCTTGACACACTCAGATACTCCTGAGAAAATTGAGGCTTCATATCGTTTGAGTTCCTCTTTTTTACCTTACTTCCTAACTCTTCCACCCTTGTTTATGAAGTCTGCTCTGTGGTTTCAGTGTCTAGCTATTTCTCATGACACAGCAAGGCAGAAGGCTGAGCTAAGAGAGGGGCACTTCAGTCACCTGAGTGAAATCACCTCAGACTACTCTGAAGTACAGGGAACATGATGTGTAGTCAATGCAACACTCCTTGGAACACTGAGTACTAGGAGGTGACCAGAGAGTTTGAATTTCTCATATTTGTAAAAATCAATAGTCTTCTAACATCTGTCTCTTAACATTTCAGTATTTCCCAGTCTGAAACTTGCTGTGAACACTCCCTGGGTTTACATCAGGATTTTTTCACATTTACTGTAGTAGTATCATGCTTCTTGAAGTGTATTCATGTTGTATTAAATGGATTGAAGGAAAGCCTGAGGAATTTTTAGTTCATACAGCCAATATACAAGAAGGATAGAAAAGGACATAAAGAAAAAGCATCAGCCTTACACCTTTTGTTGCCTGTGGACATAAAAATGTTTCCATAAGTATTATGGTAAAAGAGTTATAACAGATATTTGGATGAAAACAATGGAGCTTTGTGAATATTAAAGGTAACTCATAATTTAAAGAGTAGTACAAGGGAAATCAAAGATACTTATTTGCAAGCAGAAAGAGAGCAACGGCATTTGCTAAAGAAAAATTTTTTTTTTTAAACCACCACAATATTTTCTAGGAAGAAGTAGAGTAAAAGTTAAGACACATTTTAAAGACAGATAAGGCTGCAGTTATGGAACTCTTAGGGTTACAGTTAAGAGGACTAAATGAAAGATTTGCCCACAGTGCTTCGGTTAAAAGGGTAAAAGAACCTGGAAGCTAACAGATGGCACAGAAACAACATAGGAATGGAAATTCCTTCAAATTCAAGCAAGAGTCTGATAAAGAATAAATATTTTAGAAAATGCAGAATTAGCACATATTAACAGTGGTGAAGGTTTTCTCTGTAGGTTAGTGTACAGCTCTTGTATTCTTCCCTTTACTGCATTCCTTCCCTTTACTGCTTTTGGGAAAAGGGAAGACAAAGAAAAAGTCATTGGTTTTTTTTGAGTGGAAAAGCGTGAGAAATAAGTTAGTCAAGGTTATTAAGAGTAATATGGACTTAGAATGAAACTGAGAAGTTCAGCCAAGAAAGCTGAGTATAGAAAGAGAAAAGACAGGGAAGTGAAAACTATTCAGTTGCAAGACAGTTTCAGATTTTTGTGAATGCTTTCTTGTCAGATAAGTTAATCACTAAATTAGTTCTTTATTAGAAAACTTCTCAGTGTGATCTCCATTGGTGGTCAATAGGGTAAAGAAAAAATCCAATAAAACAGAGTTTAGAGAGACATGAGCCTGTCCTCTGAGAGGGTGAGTAGCCTATGCTGCTCCTGTTAGCATTAAG
This sequence comes from Picathartes gymnocephalus, assembly GCA_013390045.1. Classification (NCBI taxonomy): domain Eukaryota; kingdom Metazoa; phylum Chordata; class Aves; order Passeriformes; family Picathartidae; genus Picathartes; species Picathartes gymnocephalus. Next base: position 42,636 of record WEKY01007100.1, read on the forward strand.
AGCTGGGTGTGACCAGGGCTATGGTGAGGGTCACCAGGATTTCAGAAACTTTACAACACTGTTTACAGTCCTAAGAAAGTTCTTGCATGGATAGGTATGGAGATAAGAAAATCATATACTATTGGATTCCTTTGTGTCTTCTTTCCCCTTAAATCAAATATGCTAAAATTCATGCGGATGGTTCTTAGTAAGATTCAACATTTTAAAATAGATTGAAGTTGAAGAAATATTAAGAAGAAAATTATTTTTATGGAATCCATCAAGTCAGTGACTTAAATGATGGAATTAACTAAAAAGATGCCATGAAGTCTTCAAATACAGGTTAAAGAATCATAGCTCTTAAGTCAGGAATCCTGATTATACATCTGCTAAACTGCAAAATCCACTTATTCTTTATCTGATAGAAGTCAGAACTATATCTTGATTGCAAAAGTAACTGGTCAGTCTTCAGTTTTGGCTGCACCTGTGTAGGTACTCACAGTGCGTGCAGCTAAGTGCGTCACTATTTCCATTGGCTATTAACTAAAAAACAGTGTGAACTGCACTGAGACATCTACAAACAGTGTATTTTGTTTAAAGTGAAGGGTATGTCCAGATGGTTGAAAATTGGAGGATTAGAAGTTTAGACTGCTTACTAGATCTTAAATTGAAAATCAGATGTCTCATTTTGGCTCATGCTTTAGCACATTACATGAAAAATTAAGGGCTAAATATTGCATTTTTGGAGAATTGTGAATTTGAAGCAGTATTTATGGCCTGTCATTAACTTGGTAGTGTCACCATAAGAGCCACATAAGAAAATAGATGTGTGAAGATCACTTCTAGTCATTGCATCACTGATGCTATGGGAATATATTACAGTGTAGACAATCTGAAAACAAGTTTCAGATTCCATACCTTAACTCTACTACATAATTTCAAATGTTACTGTACTATTAAGATTTACTGTATAATTCCTGTTGAACTTGGTGATTAGTATCAGAAACTTTGAAGTCATGTACACTTTTTTAAACATTGCAACTAATGAATTATGTTAGTGCCTGTTAGATTTAAAAATACAGCCACAGGCCTTCGGCCGTGCTGTGGAAGGGAACATCGTAATGTTAGTTAACACTGAGGGAAGTATTTAGCAGGTCCGGTTTTTTACATGCCTTGTTCTCTCCTGCCACCGTGTGGCTTTTCCATTTTTAAAAGTTGGGCCTAATTTCTAACCTCTGGAAGTCACTGAAACAAGTAGTGAAGTACTTTCTTCATTTCTTCAGTTGTCAACTGTATTTAAGGTTCATGTCATTGAGACAGAAATGTTCACAAAAAACCACAACAATATATTAAGAGTTCAACTTCTTTCTATTCATTTCAGAGAGATCTAGTTCATCTATTTCTCACTCTTAGGGACCCTAAGCCCACATTATTTCAAATATTGCATAAATTAGGCAAGCTGAGAATGTTTGACAGAATGTAATTTCCGTATGCCAGTTTGTGAAAAGTCTAAGCTGGCAACAACTTCCCCCTCCCTCACAACAAAACCATCAGTAAGCACGTTGAGCTGGACCTTGACTTGAATTTGAGTAGCTCACATCTCCTGCCAGGTGGTATTATTGATTTCTAGGCTTCTGATAGTTTTGAGATGCTCTCAAAAAGTTTTAAAAAGTCTTGACTTCCTTGTTGTTAAAATTAGAAATTGTTCTTGCAGTCTTAAAGATATCCATGATAAGAAAATCACAAAAACTTTGCCTTTAAGAAAATAAGAGAAGTGTTAGTAGTAAAGCAGAAAACAGAATCAATACATTTGGTTTCAAATTCCCTTTTCCCCTATTGCAATGTTTAGTTTCTGTATGTAATGCTTCTAATGTCTATGAACAAGGCTTGGCTTAATCTTCTTACATTTGTCATGTTGAATAGCTTTACACTAATTGAGTAATCCTACTTTTAAAACTATCAGAATCAGAAGAAACTGATTTTGCTGAAGAACTTTTCATGGCACTTCTAGGAAGAACACCTCATGAATTAAAAGGTTCTACCCAATAACCATTTCCCTAAATATCCATTCTACCCCAAGATTTGCATTGTATATTACACTAAAACCCAACTATTTTACATTACACACTTCATTTTGTTCTGTGACAACTAAAGTAAGATTAAATTTGAAGCTTTTCTGTCTCTGGATTCACTCCAGGCTCCTGTTTTTGGTTTTGGGCAGATGTGGCTGGCCCAAGGATGAAGCTAAGGAACCAATCTGTACGTCAAGGTCAAGATCAGGATCAGGCCCATTGAGAATAAGCATCATCAGAAACAGCCAGTGATGACCAAGCAGGACCACAGTGGAGGATCATTAAGGGTTATTAGTGCACCCAGGCACCTGATACATTTTCAGCAGCAAGGGAAACACAAAGAATAAAAACAGGAAAGTGCAATTATTTGTGGAATAATGGCCATAAGCCACAATTCCCATTTTATGTAATGGCTTAAGTTAGGCAACTTTGTAAAAAGTGGGGGAGCCTCCTGGAAAAAAGATGTTGTTTTTACTCTTTAACATCTCAAGGTTGCTACTTTTTCACTTATACTTACATACCTTCAAAATTACAGACGAAGAAGAATTATAAGGACTTCAGAGTGTTTGTTTTTCATACATCTAACTCTTTTTCTTCCCTTGATTCTTCAAGTCTCATCACAGTTTTTCTGTGTTTGATACACAGAAAGATACTTTGCTCTCTCCAAGGTACAGAAAATTACGTCTTTTAACCACTGGAAATACAGAAATTCTATGAATACAAGAGCTAGGAAAGCACACGCCGTTCTGATCACAAAGATGTTATCACACTCTGCACTGAGTGAGAATTTCACCTGCTGTGGGTCACTGAACTTTGGCTTGAGTTAACCAGACAATTAAATAGCCCAGAGTAACTGTTGGATTGGCCATGTGATAGGATCTTTCGTTTCATTTTGATAATACCATTGGTTGAATAAAGTTAAATATTTAGCATCCTGAGCACAACAACAAAAAAAGAAAAATCCTTGGCATGTGTTTAAAAATACAATTGTGCATTTCCCAAGCATCAAATTCACATTGCGTTCGCTATAGAGTACTTGTTTCCTTGTTGCTATATAATTTAACTCAGGTAAATAGTTTTAGGCATGTTGATAGTTTCACAGAGGGGTAGTGGTGTTATTTAATCTTTTAAATTACTGGTGTTATCTGTGAGTACTAAAGTGTATCAAAAGCAATGGAACTGTTTAAGAGGCCAGGGAACATTTTGCTGCGGTTTTCCCTGTGGGTGAGGGAGCTATGGGAGGTGAGCAGGCCTCTACTCCCGCTGACCTGTGGTAGTGTGGTCTGTCCTACGCTTTCCTCACACCCACATTTCTACTTACAACAGGGGACACCTTTTTGTGCTTCAGCTGCTCTCAGAGTTGCTTAGTTCCTAAAAGTGTATGGCAGCTTGGAAATGCCGTTCCTGCAGGAGCTGGGGCCGGCCCGGCCCTTGTGGCTTCACCCGGGCCAGACTGCCCAGCCCTCAGCAGCTCCATGGCAGGTGAGCTCATTGCCGACTCTTTTCAGAGGAGCACAGTGAGACAATAAGGGATAGATACCCCTCCAGATTCCCACCTTGCCATTGCTTTTGGTGTGCCAAGGAAATCCCTTCTCATTTCATACATGTATAGGCAAAAACAAACACAGAGCATGGCATTGCTAAGCTTGGGAAGTGAAGATTCCTACTTTCAGGGCAAGTGTAAACCTCCATTTCACCTTGTCTGCTTGAGGCAAATCCACTTCCTTTTCTTTCTACTTGTTCCTCTTTCCATCCACGATGTAGTTCACCATCATTCTTGTTTAAGGAGAAGTATGATGTATCTCTGATCCCTGGTAAAGGCTGTAACTGTGATGTAGAAATGTGCCTTAGATCTGTACTTTGCTGTAAAATGAACAAACAAGCAACAAAACCTCACAGGAAACAAATTTTCGTTTGTCTGATCAGAAAATAGAGATAAGCCTTTTAAGCTAGCAACTTCTTATATTTTGATTAATATTATAATGTAGTCAATTCTTCAATGAACAGTGCTAAATAAACAGTAATAACTAAAAAATCCAATGCCAGAAAAAAGCTAAGGATTTATCTCTTTTTCTATAGCAACATGAACTAATTTGAACAGTTAATTATCTCTGAAATCTGTTGTTTAACTCTGGAGGTCTAATTAATGATTACATGATAGCAAATAAGTAATACAGCATTAATTTTTTATTATTATTATTTAAGGGAGAAGGATTTTAATCTGTACAAAAAGAAGTTCAGGAAATGAAAAATTGCTTCTTTGCAGTGGTTAACAGAATTGATAGGACTCCATTCAGTCCACAAGAAATTAGGGGGTTGCCTTAGAAAGAAAAGCAGTAAAACTCAAGAAATATTTCTCTACTGAATTTAAAACTGGCCTATGGAAACCAGAGCTGCAGGTGTTCGTGGAAATACATGGTGTTGCAGGAATTTTAAAACTCTGTAACTTTATGAACAGTTATCCAAGCCAAGGCAATGATACCAAGTAACCCAATCTACTGCCTCAGGACATGAGCGGGGGTCAGGAGGGCACTCCTTTTACTGCCCCAACATTACCTGCATCTCAAAAGAAGAGTTGTGTTTGTGTTTTTTTCTGAGTAGCATTCACGTTCATGGCAACTTCAGATGGTTGATGATACTACGCCAGGAGTGCAGCTTTGTATTTAGTATAAAACATTCCTGTAGAAATTTCATTATGCCTCAAAAGGAAAGCCAAAGGTAAGAATGGGTTAGAGGGGATGCCTTGATGACCTGACTGCCAGCAGAACCCCTCTGCACAGCTCAGAGAGGCTGTGTGAGACTCCTGGCTGTGCTGTTATTATTCCTGGTTTACAGTCAGGAAAACACAAGGTGAAGGGAGGTACCCAAGGCTACACAATAAATGTCATTGTAAGAGCGAGATAAGTGTAGTAATATATTACCATAGTTAAATATAAGTCTATCAAAATTACCATCACACAGCACAGGTGGGCAAAACACTTCAAAAATTTTATTATCAAAACACTTAGATTTTTTTATCAAATTGATATAAATTCTATAGGAATTGACACTACTTAGGTAGGTATGTAGATAGACTTCTTAAGGAAGATAGACTTCCTAAACTGTTATGGAATTTACCTTGGTAGGGTTTTCCAAGTAGCTTCCTGAATTGAGAATAAGGCAGAAATAGTAACAGAGAAAGTTACATTAAAATAATACATTAAAGTTTAAAAATTAACATTTCCTCAGGGTACAGTTGGAATGACTGAAGTATATATTAAAGCTATAAATAATTCCTTTATAGACAAAGTCCCCCACAACTTAATTAAAATTTCATGTTTTGGTTGCAAAAGTCTCTAAAGATGTTTTAAGCAAAAGCAAGGAATCTGTAGTCACAAAGCAATCTGAAACAGCAATTTTAATCTGGAAAAATAATTTTGCAGAAACTGAAAAATAACAGTTTTCAGAGTGAGCATCTACATTTTAGGTATTTGATTTCAGCATTTGTCAGAGGTCAGACTGGAATCTTACAGGGAAGATCATACACAAATTGTATGTTTGTGTTCATCACAAGTAATCCCTTCTTTTAGTAATGAGCCCAGAGGCTACTGTAAGATGCCTTAGAAGCATGAAAATGTCTTTTTAGAATTAGTAATATATTTAAGACCCTTGTATTTTCTGGTATCCTGTATCATGATTGGTGATTTTAACATCAGACCTCTAAAATTATATTTCAAAATGATTGTGTATTTTCAACGTAGATGTAATAAGCACGATAGTACAGGACAGAATGTTTGTAGATTAGTTTAATTTTGGACAAATTATACTTCAGTGAAGTCAAACAAGGTGAAGGCTATATCTCCTATACATTCATCCAAAATGGATTTCCTTCTCAGTCTACAACATATTTATCTCAGGTACTGCCTTAGTTTCAGGTATTTATCATGGACAGCTTTCTTCAGGAATCTAAACATTGTTCCAACTCGGGCTACCCATTCTGCATCCTTGTATTTAGAAAACACAATCCCACGGGAATGCAGTTGTGCTGATGTGTTATTTGTGCCTGCAGCTCTCCATTTCTCACCCTGTTACTCAGCACGTTGGGCTGGGCGGGTGCTGCAGATGTCACACGACTTTTCTCTGAGCTTTACTTTTATGTAACATACCGACCTCAGTGCCTCTGGCATTTGTTTCTTTTAGAACCTACAATATTTACATATCCACCAGAACACAGGGAAAATGATACCTATTCAGAAAAAGTTTGATGAGCTAGCAAATCATCATTTCACCTTTTGCTCAAGAAACATGAAGTCAGCACACAGGAGCAGTTTGTGTTTGTGTGCACACATCTGTGTGCATGGACAGACCCTGGAGGGTATAGGGAGAGATTGGTGTACGGAGGGTGTTGTATTTTCACAGTATAAATAGATTATTTTACTAAACTCAATCAAATAAATTTGTTATAAAAGCAAGGAAAATCCCTAATGGTGCAAGGAGTTTGTTCCTGCAAAATTGTTTCATGCATTATATTCCCTCATTGACTTTAATATGACCACTCCCAAGCTTAAAATTAAGTATGTACTGAATGCTTAGATTTTCAAATGAACCAAAATATAAAAATTTGCCCCAAAAGAGAGCTAGCTTCAAGGGTTTTTTTTCTTTTGGGAAGGTTTCCTAAAGTGTATTTACTCTTCATTATGAGATTTCAGATATCTACAGGTTTCTTTATACATGTAGGCAGGCTATTGCCATATGCATGTGTGATTAAAATATGAGATCCATCTGCTATCTAAAGAAACTGGAAAATTGTGACTCCCAGAAGAAAATAATTTTGTATATTAAGAACAAAGGACCCAGCATGGTCATATAGCCTGAATAAGTATAGATTGTACACAAATTCCTGTTGGCTAACAAGGTATCATAAAGTCCAGTTTTGTGCAGTAAGAGCACATAACAAACCAGAGAAGGAACAGGTTGCAGAGCTTCTGCAGAGCATGTGATGTGCTGCTTGTTCACACCCTGGCATGCCCTTTAGCAGCTGGTTTGTACATCTGTTCCTACAGGCAGCAGAATCCTTGTTTCACCTCTTGCTTAAACTTTGTTTAATAGGGGCAAGGAGCCTGGATATTAGAAATGGGAAAAAAGTTGTAATTTGGCTAAATTTAATCTGAATAAACAAAAGCCTTCCTGACTAAGGTATATTGAAGTATGTATAAGATATATTAAAAAATCTGGGATTTTTAAATATATAAACAAAAGTTCTATAAACAAGAAAACAGTGAACACCACTGAGAAATGAAAATTTGAAAATGCAGATTGTCATCTATTGGCATAATATAAGGTTTTGAGGCTAAAAATAAAACCCAACAAGCATAATGAGATTTGCAATAAAACCTACAAGTGTGTAAATCTAATAGTAGCTTCCTCTTGAAAGAGTGTCATGCTTTCAGTACTATAATTAAAAAGCAGTGCTGTGGAGCAGAATAGCACAGGAGAGGTTGGCAGTGGAGGATATTCCTAATTCAGCTTTAATTAAACTTCTGTGGAGATGATTTGGTTAATGTGAATAAGAAACATAAGGATGTGAAGATACAAGTTCAAGAGCAGCAATAGCACCTCCTCTGTGTACATGAAGGATGGCAGTGGAGCTGTTCCCTCCATCTAACTGAATGTATTTAACTAAGGTGCTGACATTACACAACTGGCTATGACTTCAGGTAAAAGCTAATGGTTGCCAGAAAGCGTTTACCTTTTCCCTGTGCCCTTCTCCTGTAACCCTCTCTGCTCTTGGCTACGTGATCCCTCTGCTCACCTTGAGCCACCTCTGGAGCTCATCTGGCTGCAGGTTGTTCAACTTGATAAAACAACAGAAGTTACCTTTGGCCCACCTTCCAAAGTGTACATTTTTGCCAAGTTTGTAAGTTTTGTTGCCTGACCTTGAAATGAATCAGATAGACTTCAGAGGCAGCACAAGAAAGATGTGGGAGAAAAGAAAGAGAAGCTGGAAAGGTGGGGACAGGACTCGATGCCTTCCCTCCAAAAAACTGGTCATTTGGTTCAGCCACTTGTCACTCTCTGGACTCCCTATTTAACCTGTAGAGAGAAGTAAGTAGTTCCTGAAGCAATTTAGGGGAAGATCTTATTTGTCTATCAACTATACTTAAAAACATGGATAATACTTTACCAATTTATTTTCTTAAACAAAAGGTTTAACTTTATGTGGTATAAATACCCTGCCTTCATCTTCCTTACTCTAAATCCAACCTTCACAGGAAGCTGGAAAATATTCCATGGTTTCCCATTACTTTTTTTCCATTGTTAATCTTTTCTGTTTGGTATCTCTCTCTCAATACTCCTTTTGTTTACATTTCCAGGTCTGGGCCTTTTTTTAAAAAAAATTATTTTTATTTTTTATTTAACTTATTCAATACTTAATTTGATTTATTTTTTTCAGTGAATGACTTTGCTTGTAATTCTTCCCATTCCTTCATTTGTATTCACAATATATGTTTTGTTCTCATTATTAGTCTTCTTCTAGCTACAGAATCATGTTTGCATTCTTCTGTAGTTGCTTTGGCTACATCTGCTTGAATTTTTGTCTATGAATGCTGTTTGCTATTGGACAATGTATTTCTCCTTACAGTTGCTTGCTTTCTGTATAACACTTAATTTGGGGTATTTTTCCAATTACATAATTTTTTCTATTTCAGGGGTTTTTTTCCCAGAAAACAAAACAAAACAAAACCAAACCAACCACAGGTGATTGTAAAGGACCCAGACTTCATTAGCAAATAGGAAAAAAGCCTCAGGAAATGTAAGAGACAACATTTTTATCACATCAAACTTCTTCACTCATTTGTTTAACCCCTGTCAATTAGGCTGAGTCAGAGATTTGACTTTTCCTGGTGTTATGGATCTAGCCAAATATTTGTTTCAGAAGATGCTTCCATCACCCAAGGGATTTGACTCTCTCCAGTTCTGTAGCATCTTAGATCTGTAGCTGCACAAACAGGAGGCTCCCTCAAACAAACAGTGTCCTCCTGCCCACAGGTCACAGGTGATTGGAACAGATGTGTGGGGAAAGTGCTGGGACCAGAGGCTGGAGGCAGCCTGGGACTGTGACTGAGAGGTGGGAAGAAAGAGGAAGCTGTGGCACTGCCCAGCAGAGATATAGAGGGCTGGCTGCATGAGAATGTATGTTTGGGAGCATTTGTGGAAATCTCATTTTAGTGCATGAAACTTGATAGGTCTGAAGATTACTTACAGATTTTTCTATACCTGAGTTGCCTATCAGATAAGCATTCTCTGATTTTACAGACAGAAAATGTAGTAGATTAAGTAACCTCTGTACAATTTTTTGGAAACACAGGAGGTAATTTGGAAATAAAGTCAAGACTTTCTGATTTCATGGCAGTTCTGTCCACATTAGATGGTCTTTCTCAGACATTTTTGGTGTACTTGTTCTTTTTCTCTTTGTATCTCTCTCCTGACAATTGTAACATTCATATGTTGGGATATGGAGTGAGGATTGAAGTAAAAGAGCAACTTTAGTCCTCCAAGTCCTTTGCCAAAGTAAGGCAGATAAATGTAAATTTTACTATACCTTACTAACAGCTTTAAGCAAAAAATATCTTTGCTTCTAAATACAGTTAAAATCAGGGTGGGTCTAAAAAATTCTTAAAAGGTGAATTGAGCACAGTGCTATCTTCATATAAATGTTGATTAGGCAGATTTGTTCCTGGCACATGGAAATCACTTAATACAACCACTGTATCAAATTGCAATAGCTGCAGCAACTAATTTAGTGGAAGAAATAATAAACAATACAGAGAAAAAAGTCCAGTTATTTGCATACTTAGTAGACTTCCTGAAGCTGGAAGTAAACAGTGTTTATGGTATCAAAATTCCCTACACTCAACCTTCCTCTCCACTGTAACTGGCAGTTTACTGTAAACATCAGAGTATAAACATGTCTTGAGGTTTGATTTTAAGTTGAATACTAATTAATTTGAGCAGGGTTTTCTAGATTTAAGGGATAGTGTGAAAGACAGGTTTGGGCATAAAGAAAAAAACAGGCAGCAAAAACTGGCATCTAGCTGGGAGTATTGGATGATAGATGAAAATGACTGTGGAGGACCAACCTCATTGAGGTAAATGTAAGGATGAGGTGGGGGCAAAAATGGAAGATGTTAACAGAACCTCTGTCTGGTTTTAACATTCAATTCTGAAAGAATTAATTTAAAACGTGTGTATGACCAGTGTATAAATTGTTTTTGTACCATTCTGTTTAGTTTTGATAGTGTTCTGATTGCTGCCAAAGCAAGAGCTGATTGTGATTGGTATTTTTCTTGGTATATTTGCAAATAGATAGTACAAATTTTCAGGTGTAGTTCTACAAGTTATTTCTTTTCACTGGCCTCCAAAATGATATCTATTCCATTCAGTATTTTAGTAAGTGCTTCATCCTCATCACAAATAACAGCCCACCAGTTTGAAGGGCAGGAAGTGTAAGAACAAATCATTGCTAGTAAGAAAGTTTCTCTATCTGGAATTAGTCAGTTTTAAACTATGAACTTGATTACAATCTGGTATGTGACTAAAAATTTTTCATAGGTATTTCTCACACTTCAGTTTTCTTGATGAAAAAAAACATCTGTCTGAACTGGTCCTTTGATTTTCAGCATTAGCAGAGAGATGAAGCTTTAAGGATGTGGAAGTTAAATCCAGCCTGGACTATAATACATTATGCTTTACTTCCTCTCTAGACAGATTCAGCCTTTAAGAATGTAATTTTACATCACCTAAAATCACTTTCTTAGGCAGGTCTTCAGGGTAGGATAAAAAACACGTATAATAAGTTACATTTTGATAGTGAAGGCTCCATGTGTGCCCTAACCAAGCTTTGGTGGCTGGGAGGCAGACTCCTGTATTATTCTAAAAACAACACTAATGCTTGCAGTCACAGCATGTGTTATCTTACCCACTCACCCTCTCATCTCTGCGGAAGAAAGGAAGAAGAATGGAGATGACATGCAGTTTGACTGGGGATAAATGGCAAATGAGGGGAAAAAAAAGGGAATTTTAACATTGCCAAATAAAAAAAGGACACAAGGACATTAGGGGTTTTTTGTTCCAAACCACAAAGTTCTGGAGGGTGAACTCTTGTGTTGCCCAAATTAGAAGGATGCAAAATCTTGACACCACTACTCTGTAGAGAAGACAATTGAAGAGTTGTTTGTTCCATGATCCCATTTGCAACCCACAATTTCTTGAGAGTCCAGATATTTAATAATTTTGTTTCTCAGATCTTGGATGACAAGCTTTCCTAGCACTTCCCACCTTGTGAGGATATTCTGGACTACCAGCCTGGGATAGCAAGAAATAAGAACAAAACAATGACTACAGAAATATTCTTTAACTTAGCACAAATAAGACTTGTGAAATTATTTCATGAGCCTGGATTTATGAGATAATATTTCAGGACATTATTAAATGATCCAAAATCATGAAGCTTTTGTCACTCAAAAGTAATTTTGCACTTTGAAAAAAAAAAAAAAATCAAAACCTAGGCTGTGCTGGGTTTCAGAAACTCAAAAAAGATTACTTTTTTTGCTTTAGGGGTTCAGAGTAATCCAGAGTATTTGGTAGAAGTGTAAAATCTTGCAAATTTGGCTTCCCAGTTTCAGAGTATCCCTTTAGTCCATTGTTTTGATCTGCTGGAAACGTGCCCCAAAGTAATAGGAAACCTTAATCTTTCTGTTAGTGGGCTCGCAGGCTTTGCCGTGAATGTGGCTGGGCATACCAAACATATTTGCATGCTGCCAGGTGGGGCAGCTGTGCTCCCCTCGGGGCAGGGTTGGTGGATCTCAGTTGCAGTGAAAACATGCCCGTTGCACTGAGTAATTCATTACTGGTGGGAAGAGATTCAACAATAGTTTTAGGATGCAAATGCAGAGAATCGGCTGAAAAATATTTTCTCAGAATCTTAACCAGGCTGAAAAAAATGGTTGGAGCTTTTTGGCATTTAAAGTTTTAGGTTGTCAGAGGAATTATTAAGTAGATACTTCACATACAGCTTTTGGTTTTTTGCTGTGGTGATCACTAGTTTTTACACATGAGCTAACACATATGCTGCTGAATCGTCTTGATATTTAGTGGAAAAAAATGGTACTAAAAGTTGGAAAAAATCATTAATATCAGTCTATCATCACAAAATAGTTAGATATGGGTTTGTATATTTCAGAGCCCAAAATTTCTGTGTAAGCTTGACATTCTTTACATTAAGTTTTCAATTTAATGGAATATTAGAGCACCGAGTTTATGTATTTAACCATAAACAGTGGCAACAATTAGAAAGCCTTTATAATTAATTTTATAATTATAAACAGTGAAAACAATTTAAAATCCTTTGTAATTAATTTTATAATTAATTTTTTCATGATTAATATATATTCAGTCTTTCATTTGCTGGACATTTTTTATATGATATTAATGGTGCTGTATAAAGTGTATGACTGTCTTTTGTAAGACGCTAATTGAGATCCCCACCTTCCTTGGAGGATTACCTCCCCGAGGTCAGGTCCGGGTCTCTTCGGCAGCCTGGGCTCTGCTGGGTCCGGGGCAGTTCCACAGCAATTTAAGATGAGCAGGATGAACTCTGCCAGCTCCATCCCTCCCATCCCCTGCCGACCTCTCCCCATCCACCACAACCTCTCACTGAACCAAACCCTGGAGCTGGAGGCTGGCTTACACTGCCGCTGCCCAAGGACCACCTCTTTTAGGAATGAAGAAGATTTTCTTAGCCTAAGCAGGAATCTCTCAGTAACAGGAAACTTTATTCAATTATTGGTTGCTAATAAAGATTTTTCATTGCTAGAAGAATTTCTCTGTTAAACTGGAGATGGCTAAAGAAAGGCCCAACAGTTTTCTCAATGTTCTAGGTAAGATGACCATTTCAGAGCATTTCTCTGAGCTGCTCTCTGTGCAAGGTGTGAGCAGGTACCTGCTGCCTCTGCAGCATGGTTACAGCCTTGGGTGGCTCCTTGGGAAACCACTAGAGGCTGCTCAACAAACACAGCCTCACCTTCGCCTCTTGAGGAAGGTGGATGAGATCATGTGTACAACTGAAGGAAAACATACACAGAGCATTTGCCTAAAATACAACATGTTCTTCCTGGATGGGATAGTGGGGAGATACAAGAATAGAAATTTTAAAAAAGAAAAAAAATCATTTTCTGATTTCTGGTTCATTTTATTTGCTGGTTGAAATTGTTAATGCTTGAAGACAAGACCTTGCTGACTGATGCTATTTCTATTTCATAGGCCATTCTGTTTGATGAAACTGAGGGGTGGAAGAAAAGAAAATTTGTGCACAGGAACAAGTTAGAATTCATCCTTGTCCACCCTAATGAATAACTGTTGCGGGGAAAAAGGTATGTGTGTGTATATAGATATGCTTCCATAATTTGCATTTTAAATATGTGTGTACATATAAATATTTATTCATGTTGTTGAGAAAAGATTTTTTAACAAATCTGTCCTCTTGTTTCCATCATCCGCTTGAGTTTCTTGTTGAGCTCCGATGAGAAAGAGAAACTTTCTGGAACTGCTGTCTCTTCAATAGCTCGATCAACACAATGCTTCCTTTTGATTTTTGGTGAGGTCATACAGGGAATTTCTGTAAGTATTGTGCTAAACCTTGAACCCCTAAACTTCAAACATCATCTAGGATTTGCCCAGATAGGAACAAAAACTGCACAGGTTACATGAGTTCTCATAATCAGAATGCACCCCATCACAGAAATGAATTGCATGTACTGGAATTCTAGAGACAGGTTCAAAGGAACAAGAGGTGAGAAAGTATCAAAGGCAAATGTGGGCTCTAGAATGACCTCCCAAAATGGGGCTCACCGAGTCCAGACACTTTCATCACTAAATTTAGTATTGTGGAGCTGAAGGATCAGTAGTCATAAGGTTACATGCAGCTGAGTGCTGATTCATCTGGGGTGTTAAAAGTTGCACTAGTTAAGCAACAACAGTTGAGAAAGAAGCTGTTTCTCAGAGATTAAGAGGTGATGGGGAAGACTCGATTGCCTGAGGCTGCTTTTGCTCTTAAAAGGTGGGGATGGGGAGGAAAAACCTGCATGGTATTTATTCATGAGCAAAGCTGGTTAACAAATGGAGACAGGCTGTTTATAAAAAGACTATTCAAGCCATCAGATCAGAGTCTTTTTTTGAAAACCTGAACCACTTTGTAGCTGACTAAATTTATGCTTTGAAAAAGGAACAGTTTGAAAGGGTGTGTCTCTTCATACTGCTATAGATGCATGTTCAGAACTACCTGAAAGGAACACCCAAAATACATATGGTTGTGCATCCGATACATGGAAAAGATCTGCCCTTCATACCATCAGGTTTTTGAGATATTCTGGGAAATGAACACTGACATTCTTATTCAAGATCAATTTCTGTCTCAGGCATTGATGGTATAAAAAGTTTAAGGACAGTGCTGTACTATTCTTTTTCCTCAGCTTTTTCCTTCTATGCTCTAGCTGTCACTCTCGAAAGATCTGAAAATGTAAAATTCTAAATTTGAAAGACCCAGAGGCTGAAGTAGTTGCTGTGGGTATTTCAAAATACTACTAAGTAGCTATGAGTGCATGACCCATTAACCGATGAATAATTTGGCTGCTTACTGTTTATTGTCACTTTATTGCTTTGTCTCCTTCTGTACCTGCATCTGAAGTACATTGCTGTTCGGTATTTAGATCAACATGCTCTGTACTAAACTGACTTAAATGTATGCCACAGCACTTTAGTCAAGGAATTTCCTTAAGGAAGTCTGCGATTACGTTACTGTCACACTAAAGTATTTGTTTGAGCGACCCTGTAAGAGCATGATGTCATGGTGATTCCTCTTCATAGCAGTACTTGTGAAAGCAGCTTATAGTTTAAAAGGGATTTCTGGCCCCACCCAACTCTCGGAAAGAAAAAAGTTGTGAAACTGAAACTTAGTTTAGCTAAAGAATAGGGAGTCAAGACTTCTAAAAATTCCCTGAAAAATTTGCTTGCCAAAACAAGTTCTAAACCCCTGGTTAAAAACACAAAATCAGTTTTTTACATTGCGTGAGTAGTGAGAGGGAGGCTACATCATGGCTTTGGCCGGTTTTATGGTTTGCTAAAAGGAGACTCTTTTTTCTCCCTCCTGACAGTGGCCCCTCTGTTTAGGTGGGCTCCGGCAGTAACACAACGAAGTCAGCCCGGTTGGTGATTAAAAGGGGTTTTACTGGTGAATTAACAAGTGGTTTTGGCTCTGCCCGAGTCTGGCCACAACTACAGCAGGTACAAATATATGGGATACTGGGAAAAAGACGTGTGGGGAAACAACAAGGGCTTCCCACTTCTGGCAAAGCCAAGCTGTTAAACCAGCTTAGCTGTAGTATTTACCTTCAAAAGTTCTGTTCAGAAGCTTTACCTGAAAAGGCATGTGCCAAATTTCAGATTTTTCTGAACAGAGTTTAAGTTCAGAATTCAACTCAAATTTGCAGGAGGTAAGATGAGTCTGTTGTTTGTTAACTATTCAAACCATTAAAGTTTTAGACTTAGGTATTATCTCAAGTATTAAAGTTTTAGAAATTTCCCTTGGTTTTACAATGCAATGAAACAAAACACCAAGAGACTTAAACACCCTCAGCCAGTTCTGCAGTCATCATGCCCACTAAGAGGAGAAGTGGCAGAGCAGTGCATCAGTTCTCTATGAATTTAGCAGTTTCATAAACGCTAGTCCAGCATTCTCTCAGCAATGCTGCTGAGGATACTGAAATTGTTGACACACATAACCTGTTGATCTACACCAGGTCTGGAAACCTTTTCCTTACTCTGAGGATGAATAGGTCTTTGCCAGGCCAGCTATTCAAACATACTTCTGAGTTAGTTAGTCACAAGTCACACAAAATATGAAAAATTGTTGGTGTAGGCCATATGAGAGCTGAATTGTGTTTTCCTTCTGGATCATAGCTTGACTTCTGTGATCTACATAATAAAAAATATTCAAGCAGAGGATGCTCTGTTACTCAGCTGTGAGGGTTAATGTAGTAATGATGAAAACTACACTGAACAAAATAAATGGACATCTATCATTTAACATACAGGACGTAGTGTTTTTATTAACAGATACTGCTACTGCTGAATGTTCTTAAGGATTGTAAATTTTCCTCTATTTTTGTTTTTTGAGCTGCAATTAATGTAAAATACTCAGGGTTTTTTTTGTTTTCTTTTCTAAGAAATTAAAATATTCTTTTGTTCTACCTGCCTCATTGAGACAAACTGTACAGTGTTGCAGGAGTATGTTTGTCCTCTTGCCTTGCATTTGTCATGCAGTCACTGCCCAAGAACATTTTCAATGGTGACCTAATTCTGGGTGGGCTATAAAGAAAAATGTCTGTTTATAAAAGGAAAAGGAAAGGGAAAGAATACCTAAGGGCTTTGAGGGTTGTGTCTATCATCTTTATATTATGAAAGTCTTGTATCAGATTCCCACATGTCATTATTATATGTATATAAACATACATATTTTATACTTAAAATTGGATGAGTTTATTATCCTGTGGTTTTCTTTGTAGTGCAAAAGAAGTGTGAGACTTATTACTGTTTGAACATGCCTACTGCACTTTTCAGATACATCTACTTGTTTTGCTATTCCTCTCCAGGGTAAAAAATTCAAATTGGCCCAGAGAACATACAAGTCTGGAGGGAAAGGGAAAAGTCTAATCATTGGGTAAAATTTGACTGTCATCTTCCCAAGACATTAAGGAGAATTATGGGAATTAAGTTGAAGGAAGCAAAGAGAAAGAGGAGGCAAAAGATGTTGTGCAACTCTGAGCAGAGGTTTCTTTTATAATACTTCGTAAAACAAACAAAAGCTAGAATCTCTTCACATGAGTTTTGTCATACAAGATTGACTCTGCAAGTCTGAGTGGTCCTAGATCAGCTCAGTGGTCCAACAATAAAAGTAGTTGAGGTACAGCTTAATGTTACTTCTACTATTTCTTGAAAAACATAAAAATTAGAATTATTTTTTAAATGAGTACAGAGGAGAAAATTCAGTATGAGATGTTGGTTCAGTTGATAACACCATCTGATGTGAAGGTTAGGCAGTAACTGCAGGGCTCTGCTCTGGGGCACTGTCTCACTCCCATCTTCTAGAGCATCTCATCTAAGAAGTTCATAGTTACATGGCTGAACTGAAATGCAGCTCTCTAGAGCATATTTGACTGCACACCTAAGCCAGTGTGTGGCCTTCCAGAGAATAAATCACAGTTATGTTCCATTAATATAATCCTACCCTTTGGGAGGGGGCAAAGGACACAGTTCCGGAATGTTCAGAATGAAAATGAAGGCAAATGTAACAAATGTCCTTAAAACCTGCAATCACTGCACAGCTTTCTGTGGTGGAACAAAATGCATCTAAATATTGCAAAGGAGTAAGTTACATTGAATATGACACTAGCAATGCATTGTTTATTCAGAGTCCAGGAAGTATAGTGTGGCTACTAAAGCTTTTTCTTTAACTTTCAACAGGAATTCACCCATGTTCTACTCCGGACTAGTAATTGAATTTTTACAAGGCCCAGGGGAGTCTTTTATTTGCTAATTTCTATTGATTTTGGTTAACAGGAAGCACTGCTGAACTTGAACACAACAAGTGAGCTCTGTGCTGAATGCTGCCTTCACATCTGATACCTGTCATGTCTCAGTGGAATTTCTTGAGAAACTGTGCAAATGCTAAGAAATACAGTATCTTTTGCAGGAATGCAGTTTACATCACATTTGGAATCTTTGCATGCCCTAGGAAAAGATCAGTCATGATCCAGCTTTAAAGGCTGATGTTGGAGTTAGCTTGAGATGGACAGAATTGGTTTGTGTGTTCTTTATCAATGGTAGCACATCCTCATCCCTTTCCAGAGGCCCTGTTGAGAATTCTGAATTATAGCTAAAATATAATTTCATGCTATTGTCACATGGGAGCAGATATCCTGAGTTTCTGAATCCTCAAAGAGTTCTTCCAGTCACGTCTTTTGTTATATTGTTTTGTTATACCAAACTGAGGCACATGGGCTGCAGCTGTGGCCATAAGTTGGTGTGTGTGCACACAAAGGAAGGAGAAATGAGGAGAGAAAGAGAACTTATACACCCCTCCTGTGCTGCACTTGTTACTCATAAGCAACCTAGGAAAAAATTACATTGAGTCAAGCAGTTCAGTAGTAATCCTTGCTGTTCTGACATGAACTTCATTTTATTAGGTGTTTAAGGTGTAGCCTCATGCAGAGTATACGGCAACAGAATTATCCTGATTGTACGCAATTATTAAGGGCTACACAATGAGCAACAGTTGCATAGCTGTAGTAACTTCAGAGTGAAGCTGCTTAAACATGAAGGCACTGCTGGGAGGGGTGGAGGAAAGGTATCCTAAAGAATCACTTACGTGAAAGGAGCATGTTTCTCCTATGCAGTCATTCCTAAAAAAGGTCATACCTACCGCTTGTAGGAAAATGATAGAGCCACACTCGAATCAAATGTGAAATTAAGTGCATAACGGCCTTATAGCAGATGTACATTTCAGACGACTAAGGCAGTTTTTCTTTGAAGTGTTTCTTCCTTTCACTGGGGAGCAGGGGGAGACGGTAATAACTATGTTGTGAATGATGTGTGAAATATGTATTCAATTTATACTTGCAATACCATTGTGGGAAACCTGTGATCTCTACAGATATTTGATTATTCTACGTTGCTATGTACTCAGCTAATGTTCTGCATTTTCAGATACTTGAGAGAAAGGATAGAAAAATACGAACTAAAAGAAGATTAAAGTCAGAAATGATGAACGGGAACAGATCAAGTATACGACTTTGGCCCCACCTTGAAAACTCTGAGGGAACAGAAAGGTGAGGAATGAAAATGAGTATATAACAAAGGAGCTATGTATATCTGCATGTAGGTATACATCCATATTTGTCTATAATGTGGGATCATGTGTTCTGATGAACTTGCTATCCAAATGCTAACGTTGCCTTGTTTGAAAGATTTTATTTAAGAAATAGATTAGGAAACTGAACTTTTATATTTTGGTTCTTTGAAATTTGATGTTGAAGCCATTGAAGCAATTCAAGCAGTTTATGTCTTTATTCTCTAAAGGGCTAAAGAAACAAATAGATCCCTGAGCTCTGATTTTCCTTCATATATAAAAAATGCTCTTGAAATTACTGTCTTTTGTCTCAGTCAAGGACAGTAGATCAAATAAACTCCTCAGTGTTTCATCCCCATACTAATTTTTCTTGATACATTACAACATCTTGTTGTTTCTTGTTTCATATTAAAAATAAAGCTAGCAACTGTGGATTTATGAGTTTCAGAGCATTCCAATGCACATCCTTTCCCTCAATATTCCTAAATCATTGGGCAAACCATCATGCCCAATGCCAAACCAAGTTCCCTGTTGGAATGTGACAAATGCTTTTTGTCATCTAGCCTTGATTGTATTGTGGAAAGGCAAATGAAGAGAAGCACATTTTATAATAAATAGCAGTATTTGATCATTAATATTTGTTGCCCAAGAACCAGGAACTGTGGGCCTGACTTGAAGAACTGTTGGCTTGATAATCCCTTTTCCCGACAGGGACTTAACACCCTTTGGCCGTTGTCATACACTATTTTTTTTCAACTGAGACTATGTAATCCTGCCTGCTTAATCCCTATGTTACCAGTCCCCTATGATTTTTTTAAGGAAGGGCACTTTTCTCTTCTACCTAAGGGAAAAAACCAAGTCTCCGTTATGCAGCATATTGTCCACACAACAATGAAGAAGTTACTGTATGACTCTGAATAAGAGTATATAGTGGTTTTGTAAATCCCTTTGAGCCCGGTCTTGAGTAAGGCAACTAATCCCAGTAAGAGGGTATTGCTTCACATTAAATCCTTGCAGAGCCGTGGAATCCATTCCTCCACACCAGCTGCCCAGGCTGTTTGCCTACTGGGGCTTTGGTTGCTACTATAGATAAACTGTGCAAATAAATGAAACTCGCTGTTACTTTATACCCACTAGTTTCGTTTCATGATGTGTATGCTCACAACCTCCTTCTCTGCCCCCCAATAATATATTGGGACTATTATGGAGACTGCTGTTCCCTTGAAGTGAGGCTGCATCCTCAAATCCATTGTCTGTCCCCTGCAGTGCTTTTAGGCCTGTGCAACAAGTTTTAAGTCTGTAAGTGAGAATCCTTTCCTATTGCATCTGAGTCTACATCATTCTAATGTGCAATGCAGATTTCATTCTCAGGAAAAAAAAATTGTGGCAATGAAGTAACTGATTCCAAATTTTAAATTTTCTGTAGTTGCCTGTATTATCCTCTGTATAGAAATCCTGAAGGAAACTTGCACTAAAATGCTGTTGATTTTCTTTCCTTTCTTGTAAATGCTGAGAATACAAAATACTTTCCTGCCCATGTACCAAAGGATTCCGATTAAGTTCCCACAGAATACAATTACTCACACCTACTCCACCTCACTGCTGTGCCAGTAACCGTATCTTATTAATCATCCCTACTATTCACCCAAGCCTTAGAAGCTGCTGTCATTTGTAACGTCACAAAAACTGTAAGAAATGTTTAGTGGGAACCTGCAGTATGCAGTGACAATAAAACAAAAGATAGCTTTATATTCTGCATCAGAGGGAAGGATAAAGGGGGAAATCTATGAAACTGTGGGACTGATTCATCAATAAGAAGGTTTCTGATATGAATGTTCTGTGTGCTTTAGGCATTTTTAGACAGCTTAAGTTTCAGCAATGAATTCTGTGCTTGGATTTGTTTTATAGTACTGAATGTGTGTGTGTTTAAAAGTTGTTTCTTTAAGTAAACTATGGTAAAAACCCCAAACTAATAGCAAACACAACTTCCTGAGATTGATGTAAATACTGAGCAACAACAGGACTGACAAATCCTTCTCCATAATAATTTAAATTACAGATGAAGCAGAAAAAGGAGGATGCAAGTGATCTAGCAATTATAGCATGGTGCTGCCTCAGAGCACTGAGAGGATTGTTTACATATATTACAAATAATGAACCCTTACCCTGTGTGCTGGAGTCCCCGTCAGCCTACAGCATCTGTACCAGCCCAGAGGGATTTCAGAGGAACCCACCAATTCATTTTCTTCTAGTCACAAAGCAACCACCAATGGAAGATCTGGATTCAAACAGATGAAAGGGTGAGAAACATATTATCATCCCAAACACTGAATTCTTCTGAAAAATACATCTCATGGTAAACACTTCCCCAAGACCTTGTGTGAACTATTTAACAGGAGCACAAAGACAGGTGGCTTTGCCAGCCAGGCAAGATCTTAAGATGTAGATGTTTATGTTTTTTTAACCTCCAATTACCTCTCTGGAGTAGAGGAGACTGCTTTTAAGGCTGCACAGAGCAGGAAGTACTAAGTATGTTCATAAAGGTGTGGCTTAGCTCCCTAGCAAGTCCTTGGCAACAGGGACTGCTAGCCTTAAGTAAAACAAACAGGCTTTGTGGAAATCAAAAGTTGAGAATGCAAGCTGTTCACATCTCTTTGATTAAAGCAGCCAATCTTTGACTGAAGGTGGTGGACTCTACCTTGTTCCACCAACAAACAGATTCACAGGTTTTGCACAGATAAAGCTTGTGCTTTTGATAACAGTGAAAATATAAAATGTTTTTTAAAGTCATTTTTGCAAGATGTGTTGTGCGGAAAGGAGAAATTTACACATTAATTTATAAAAAACTTGATGTTTTATACATCCTCTGACAGGGATTCCTGCATAGATAGAACGTAATCCAGAGTTTTGAAGAGAAAGGAAGACCGGATCTCACAGTCTTACATCTTATGTCTTTATAAAGTAGGTGTAAAATGCTGCCCATCGTGACTCGTGTGACAGTGACAGCTGAGCTGACTGCCCTTCGTGAGGCTGCAGGTGTTCAGTGGTATCTGGCCCTAGAAAAGCTTGCTGTGCCCCAAAGCCGTGGAACCATGACACTATCAGGCAGAAGCACCCCCTTGTTTGCCCATTCCCATGAGCCATTCTCCTGTTTTTGCCAGGATAACTGAACCAAATGAGGGAATGACTCCACTTTAGAGAAAAAAGGAGCAGATCAGATTCCTCAGACTCTCTCCTCACACAAAGCAGAGCACTAGAGTCTGGAAAGAAGGTAGTTAAAAGTTAAAGTTATGTCTTAGACATCTACTTCACCCAGAGCCAGAGCTTTATCGGTGCATTCACCCAAGTCACTGCAGAGCAACTCCCAGAATGTGCCAGGCAACTTCCTCACACGTGCCCCAGGGCTCCTTTTCTTTTCCTCACCACCATGAATTTCAGTGCAGAAAGGCAAAATCTTAATGTATGTTAACAGTGTCACACCATGGTTGAAATAATTACTTGAGGAGAACAAGGAATGACTGAATACAAGGTGACATTTCCTGTCAAACAAGGGTGTGCCACATTAGCAGAGGGTTGTGGAAAGGAGGTGAGGTAGTACTGGCACTTATGAAACAGCTCTGTCAAGGGTGTATTATCACAGCTCCAACTTGCCAGGAAGGAATTGCATCTGCTTACATGTGCTGAGTTATTTTCTGTGCTTATAAAGCAATTCTATGGCTGTTAAGTGATGAATTGCTTCATATGGTGTCTTAAATTTAAAATTTCTACAGTATGCCTAAAGGAATAATCTAGGTATACCTGTCCTCTTTCTGTCTGAGTACATTTACTGACTGTGCAATATGTTTCTTTGAGAATGTTTTTTGTCAGGAAACCATATCGCTCTCCTGTATCAGCCAGAGGCAACTGTAAGGACACTAGTTCTATCTTACTTCCATTGCGTATTCCACAGTGTTTAAGACCCAGCTTCAGCCCAAAGGAAGAAAGGTATTTGTTTAATCATGCTCAGAGGTTAAAGTGAAAAGAGCATTTGTTGAATAGAACAAGGAAATTTATTTGAGTGGATCTGATGACTCTTCTGACATGACTGTAAGTATGTAATACAGTTCAATGTGAACTAGAGTCTTCCATGCAAGCAATTGCATTTAGAGGTGCTGTAGAAAAAAATCGGATTATTTTGCAAAACCTGTAGTTGTCTTGTCAAGCTGCAAATGGCAGAGTAGAAAATAAACTCATCTAATCTTCCTAGAAATTGGCATTAGTTCTGCAAGAGGTTGGTAGTCATGAGTAAGACAAGACTTTTTAAAGACTTTGTACTTTCAAAGTACGAGACAGGACAGCAAAAACAGAAATACAAAAAAAAAGCATCAGAGGTCTGTTGCTTCTTTGGGGAAATTATGCCATCCTTGTGTTGGATAGAATAGGACACAGGGTGTGTTTGAAATCCCCCTGTCAGATCCTAGGTATGTAACAATTGCTGGTAGAAGTGAAGTGGAGCAAAATAACCATAATCAAGATGAAAGATCAGGAAATCATTGAATGATAGGTCCTATCATGTCTATTTTGGATGTCTATTTGCATTCATCAATTTATTATACAAAATGCTTCAATGAAATGTTTTTAAAGCCCAGATACTTCAACAGGTTTTGCTTATGTTTTGCATTTATATTTTACTTCTGTTTATACTGTGGTGAGAAAAAGAAGTGTATTAGCATATCTGTATGTGGAATAAGTTTAATTAAATTCTAATGAAGAAACAGGTTAAATATCAGAGCAGTTAAATCAAATGGAAATAAAATATTATAGGAACACACCTTCCTTTTTTATGAAGGTTTTTATATCATTTGAGAGCTTGTGGTACAATCTGAAAAAACATAGATTAGTAATTTTTGCCAAAATAATCTCATTAGGGCAGTATCAGCCAGTTGTCAGTAAAGCTTGAGAAGATGTAACTTGCAAAAATTCATCATTAATTGTGTAAAAATTACAGTTGCTTTTCATTGAATAGCTTGGACTTCCAGCACACAGTCCTTTGTATTTGATGATCCGTTCTTTTGTCACTGCTACATTGCAGCAGCGATTATCAACTCTCAGTAAGTGAGAGCAGTGGGGAGCATGCAGATCTTTTGATGTAGATAATGGCCTTTACATTTCTTATGTTGTCTATTTGTTTTTTATATTTACATTCAAAGGTGAGTGGAATTGGGTGACTGGAATCCAATATTCAGATGGCTGTGTCCACTTCTCACTCTGGGACATCAGTGATTTTGTGGTTCAGTGAACTGCTGAGAACTTTCTAGCTGTCCAGTGTGAATGCATTTATGTGTGGCAATAAGATGGGCTGAATATCATTGATTTACTGATGGAGTGTTACAGATTTTTCTATAAGGGTAAAGCACTACTGAAATTCCTGTCTTGCTACTCCTAAGACTGGAAGTCTCTGAGTTGGTCTGTTAAATATAAAGTACAAGATGGCCCAAATTAAATGCTTTATGTAGAAATCAGGTTATTCTCATTTACTATTATGAGGTATTATACTCTTGATCTTTTCCCAAGAAGATATAACTTTATCCTGTTAAACCTTAATGTGTAATTTTAAATTTTATTGTTTATAAATTAAGAAGATGATTTTATTTAATTGCGTGTAAATACTAGTGAATAATAGAGAGCATTTTGGCTTTTAACTATTGCAGTGGGTTGTGTTACCATTTTGTTTTTACTCCTTTCAATAGGATGATAGTGATGGTAGACTAGTAAAAAAAATAAGCAATTGCGATGAAAATTTATTTAGGCAGGTTGTAAGGGCAATAAGGATTCACACAAAGTCAATTTTGAATCACAGGTAAGGTAGATTGAAAGGGTCAGGAAGTACTTGCATATTCATCTCATTAGGTAACAGGAATTGTATCACATGGCTTGTCTAATTTACCACAGCTTAAGGATCCTGTCTCAACTAGTTGCAGTGAATTATTTAAAAATTTAGCAGTGAGATCAGATTGGCAACCAGGAGAAAGTTTCTCATCAGCAATGCAGTGCAGCACTGGAACGGGTCATCCATGGAGGTTTCCAAGTGACAGCTGGACAAAATACTGGCTGGTTCAATGCAGAGCTGGCAATAAGCCAGCATTGGACAAGAGGCCTTGCAGAGGTCCCTGTGAGCAATCACTTCAGTGATTCTAAATCCAGAAAACTGTTCAGTAAATTGTTTGACAGACAGCATTATTTAAAATGAAAAAGAAATGGAAATTCAGTTTATTTGTTGTAAACTGTTAATTTTGATGTGAATCTAATAGTAATATTTATGGAAGACACTACTATGCATGCATGTTTGCTCTGTCCACAAATTTGGTAACAAAGTAAATGCTTAGATTTTCAAAATCCTGATAAGTGTAATCTGGAGAAACTTGGCTAAACACCTTGCACCCATACTCCAACGGGAACTGAGCAGGTATAAAACCTTTGTAAGATTGAACCACTGGATTGATTATCATTCCATAAAGAAGAGAAGCTATGTAAAATAATAGGGGAAGTAATTTCATTTTAGCTTATCTTGCCTAGTCACCAATTTTATGTTTTAACTTACCTTAAGTCAATAGAAATAAATTCCAATTTATACAGGATTCAAAGGGAATTCTTCCAGTGTGGCTTGATGGTGCTGGTATCTGCAGGGTAACAATCCAGCAGAACTACAGCTCTGAAGCTCTTCTGCAGATTGCTGAGCTTTTGTGGATATCTCAATGGAAATCTTTTCAAGGCTTCTACAGCGCATTGTAATCATGGCAGACCTACCTGGCAGCCCAAAAAATCAGATCTCTCCAAATATCTGGACAGCAACCAAAGAACACTGCTAAGCACTCATTCCCATGCCTTTTCCCATTCATTTACTGTTAAAGAAAGCATGCCAGAAAATTTTTTACATATGGCTTTATGTTTCAGGAGTTACAGTAAGCTCCTGCTTCAGCAAATATTGCTGCAGTAGTTTATAGTCCAATCCAGGAGCCAGTGACTGAATGGGTATGAAATCTAAAGGTCTTCTCACATTTGCTTACAGATCACTTAGAGATCTTTCACTTCCAGTGCCAGTTCAGTTTGGAGATGCTGAGGCATGCAGAGAATTTACTACTATCCCTATTGTGCAGATAAAAACCAAGGCTCCATACTTATTCAATTTAATATCTCTGTTTCTCAAAATCATAGAAGAAAAAATTAGCCGTAAGAGACCTCTGGACATCTTTTGGTCCACATCCTTGCCCTACCACCATGGCCAATTTTAAAATTAGACCCAGCTTCAATGTTAATTCACTTTTTTCAGGGTACCTCAAACCATTTTACAGGGTTAAATATCATCATCATTTTCCTCCTTTTAACTGGTGAGTAAAATATTCATGAGGACAAATAACTTCTCAATATCATACTAATTTGGAACAGAAGATCGACTTCTATGTTCCCTGAAAGGTAATAGAGGTATTTCTCTAGATCTAAATGCAGCCAGGATATTACTCCAGGTCTCATGTCTCAAAGTTTCATACTATGCTTTTAATGAGTCTCTTCAGTATTTTCATGTGATCTAACTGTAAAACTGATCTATTTTCCAGTTTTAATTGCTTGATTAATAAGAAACAAAATAATCACAGTGCTGGGCTTACATAACAATGAATATCCATCTTTAGAACTATTCTTCTCCACCCACTTACATTTATATTATCCTCATATGGAGCCTACAAACAAGTACCTCTATAAATATGCCTGCCAGGATTAAAGCTAAAGGTGAGCAATAACTCTTTATTTCAGCAAGATCTTGGTTACAAATTAACTTTTCTATGCTCAGCGTACAAGGGCTTGTCCCATACGTTTTTCAGGAACTGGATCCTGTTGCTGTTCTGTTGAGACATACCATGTTTATGTTTTTTATATTAGTAACGTTTCTGGTGTAATTCAGGGCAGAGAATGGGAAGGTTGTGGATGGAAGGTGAATGAGAAACCAGTTGCATAATCTGATACTTTGAAAAGCGTGATTTTGCAGGAAGGCCAGCATTTATTTAAGGTTTTTTAAATTAAATTTTAGAATATGTTTTAAATTCATTTAGCTAGAATAGTTCAGATAAATTAGTAACAGTAGAATTATATGACTCAAGATAGTCTAAAAGTAGAAACCAGATAGATTCTCTATGAAGAGAGGCTACATTTTATGAAATGAGCTACTATAATTGCAAAAAACATAGAAGCTTTTGGGCTCATCAGTCTTTGAAATCATGTGTACATTTCAAATAAGTTTTCAAGGGCCTTTGGCATTGATTTGAGAAGGACTTCTTTAATCTGACATGTTGCTCTAAGTGAATTACAATCCTTTTTCTTTCACATTAGATCCTAAAGACAAGTATATATGTATTGGCATTCTCTGTGCTAATTCACTGGAGCCTGTGAACCTGGCCAAGAATTTATCATGTGTATGGTCTTCTATAGAAATCTGCTAATTAAAATCTCATTATATATGAAGGACTCATAAATTAGGGCTACAAAAGGACATCTTCATGAAGGCAGCTAAATTGCAACAGACTGGTATTTTTTTTCTGTGAACATAGGTACAGTTAAAATCTGTATTTACATTTAATCAGTGTTTACACTTATTTGTACAAACACTGCCTCTCTCCAAAAACCCCCTTATATGTGTGTGAGTTTGGGAGGGGGGAAGAGGTTGGTAAAAGAAGAACGGTTCTCACGCTCGCAGTCAATGCATTTTTGTGGTTCTTATTACAGACTTCAGGGATAAGAATCATTCCGTACTCAATAACTGTCTGTTACTGTTTCATCACCACTGTATCCAACGGATATAGCAAAAGGAATAGAAATGGGTTTTTATTCTACCAAGGACTTCTAGAAATGCATATGCAGAGGAAAAGATAGCTGTGGCATAAATTCAGCAATGCTAAAAAATACAATGCTGAAAAGATTTTGAATATATAAATATATACATGTTAGAGATTAGAGTTTTCATCTCTGTTTAGGAATTTTCCCTTTCTGTAACAATGTATTTTCAGGATTGTTTCTCAGGCAGCTCTGTGAGCTGCAGAGACAACAGCTGAGAGGTGTTTAACTGTTTTGTGATGTTCAATACGATGCACCTGTGCAAAGTTTCCTGCATGGCCTCTGTCAGGTAAATACTTGTAACACATGAACACCCTTGAACTGTAGTTTATTTTCACTGAATGGAATTAGTCTTGCTGATGGTGTTAGCATGGGGAATCAGAAGAAAGTCCACAATAACTGCTATAATTAAGCAATTACAAAATTAGAATGTTAAAAGAAGATGAGAAAACATGATTTAATAATTTAAGCCGTCAGATATTCACAGTTAAATGCCCAGCTCTGCATTTTCCCAGGATAGACATCAGTAGCTAAATAGCAGCACCAATTTTCATTCAGTAAAAACTGTATTTCAACACAACACTAATATTGAAGCATAAACTGAAAACTTAATTAAACAAAAAGATAAATTATGACTAGTCTAACTTGCAACATTTGGCCTTTAAAAATCATTAGTAAGTCATCAGTGTCGGTAATAGGAAAAATAACTTTCAAAAGAGTTTAGAAGCCTTTTGATCTTCGTTTCTGTTTAAAATCAATTTGAGTTTGACAATATCTCTGAAAATTGTCTCAGTCCCTGATGGTACAAATATTGCTGCTGCTGCTGCTGTTGAGCAGGAGTGTTTTCATAGCAGCTAAAGCATAAAGCAGGTGGTGGTTTCTCATTGTAGTCTCACCAGTGAAACAGGAGAGGAGTGGAGAAAAGCTGCCCATATTGGACTGCAGTTAATGCCCAGGAGACAGTTCCTTATTGAGCAGTTGTAAGGTAGAAAATGGGGGGTTTTATATTGCTATTTTGAAAAACTTACTACATAGATCCTTTCTCAAAGCAAAACAAACAAAAAAAAAATTGTTTTACTAAGACCCACCTTTATAAACTATATGAAGAATAGGGCCTAAATTGCAAAGTACTCTCTGCCTGTAATATCCCTTAAAAATCCCTGTGGAATACTACACTTTCATTGCACATTAACGTTGCCATCGGTAGCTGGATACACACACAGCAACGTGCACAAAAGGCAATTACTTAGATGCAGGTAAAGACTTTTCTTTCGTGGAATTCAATGCTAGGCCATAAATTGTGTTTTAGCACCTGCACTCGTATACAGTTCAGATTTCCCCGAAACGGGCGCGGCTCCGAGCGCACAGAGCCCCGCACGCTCCGCAGCGCCGGCCAGGATCCCGCCGAACCGAGAGCAGGTACAGGCACTTCCTGCAGGCAGAATTAAAGAGAAAGGGAGTTTGCTTCTGATCTCCTTCAAAAACCAATCAGGCCACATCAGCCAGGCGTTGATTCTCCCTCCGTCCCTCCTACACCTTTTCCAGAGGCCCAATGGCCTTGTCCCTTTGGGAGATTGACTAGAGTCACATGAGCTGCACCAAGGGCAGGTAACTCAGGAGAGGGGAAGGGGAAGAGGGAAAGAAAAAAAAAAAAAAGAGAGAGAGGAAAAAAAAAAAAAGCCCAAGCCCAGACTGAGCTTCTGCCATGATGTCAGAGGGAAAGAAACCCACAGCTTGCTAATTTCACCTCCTAATCGGCCCCGGGAAGGAGATCACCGGGAACAGGTAAAGATGGGAGCTTTCTTTCTCCATGTTTTTTTTTCCTCAAACACCCAACCTCCTAAATAGCTCTTCCTCTCCTCTTTATATTGTGACTCCTCGTTCGCTCCTTTTCCCTTTGATTACTTGGAGGTAGGGGATGAGGCTTGTGGGGTTTTTTTGGTTTTACCTTTTTTTTCTCGTTTGTTAGTGTGTCTTTCTTTTGCTTTTCTCTCTCTTTTTTTTTNTGGGTTTGTTTTTTTTTTTTTTTTTTTTTTTTGACCTCTGCTTTTGATTGTAGTTGTTTCCCCCTGTGGTCATGACGGCTTCGCACAGTGACTCTTTGGTGGTGTTGTTTGGGGCAACAGCTGGTGCATATGGGGCTAAACTGGGTTCGGATGAGAGGGAACTAATTCTCTTGGTGTGGCAAGTTGTGGATCTACACAGCAAGAAGGTATGGCTTCGATATCCGGGGCGAGGGCGCGTTCCCCGGCGCGGGGCGAGCGGGCTCCCCCGGCACTCGCCGCCTGCCCGGAGCCGTTTGTTCATTTCACAAATGCACCGAGGGAGGGGAGGGCGCGGGGCCCGTGCCCGGGGGTCATTCCCTGCCCGGGCCACTCGCTCGGGAAGCTCCTTTTTGTTCCGTCTTGAGGGAAGAAGTAACTTTTTAAGAAAATTCGGCCGCTTCCACACCCCACTGCCCCGTTCGCCTTAAATCATGGGTAGCTTCGAGGATGTCTACGGACTTTTGAAGCTTTAAAACAAAAAAGCTGCCCCGGGTGGCTCCGAGCGTGCTCACTTCCCTGGGAGCCGGCTCACGGTCACCGTTGGACCCTTTGGGCCTGCTTTTTGTTTGTTTAACCAATGTTTGGATAACCTTTAAGAGAATATTGACTTCTTTTAATTTTTAGGCCAACCTAACAGTCATGTCTAATGTTTTTTCTCCCCAAAAGCCCTGTCATAAATAACTCCCTAGAGATGAAGGGCTTTGATAACAAACAGGACTATCAATTTCGTTAGTGGATTCATGAAACTACCTTAATATTAATTGATGTTCCCTTTCTACTTAACAACTCCCTCAAAAGTCGGTGCTAGCTGCAAAAGGCCTCCCATGAAAATGGGCTTGGATACTCCGAAGTAGAGAGCGTGGCTCTCCGGGGTGGGAGGGAGAGAAACCGCGGCCAAAGGTTTCGATTTGTGAAATAGACAAATGCATTTTCTCCTGGTGTTTATCGGGAGGTGATACTGCACCTTTCTGATTTTTCTGCAGTCTCAACACATTACTATAAGGCGCTAATTCGATTGTTCCTCACTTCTGTCCATAATTTCTTAAATGTTTTTAGGTAGGGACACTACACAAATCCCTGGTGAAAGCAGACAACTTGGAGTTAAGTGACCAGTGCCGCGAAGTCAGTGGCTTAACGCCAGAGGGACTGGGCAAAGCTGAACCACTGGACCGGGTTCTTCAGCAGGTGAGGGGCTGCTTTTGGGAGCCGGGGCTCTTCAGAGTGAAGCCTGTGAACGAGATTTAATGGATTTGGAAGAGGAAGTAGACTTCAATTTTTTCTTTCACTTTGAAATCACTAGTAAGTTTTCATGCTTTTTTTTAAGCTAGCCCAAAAGAGACCTGAACCATTTGAAATGGGAACCCCATAATTCTGAAACAGTTCTGTACAATACTAGAGTATTTGAGCTAATGCTCTAAGTCCTTGGAAGATGTGACTTCTGGTTGTTGTGAGGGGTCTACTTTTATTTCAAGTTTCTCTCAAGCCTTTAAAGAGTAGGCCAGCAAGGGTACTGCTTAATAAAGCAGTGCTAATCAAACTTCTAAACTTCACATGGTATATTCTAATCTACAGGTTCATTGCTCTAGTATGTATTAAAAAACTTTTTCACATTTTCTCATTCTCATTGTTCTTAAAGTCACCTGAAATCTTCAAAATCTTTCATGTAACATCAGATATGCTTGTTGTGTATCAGTCTTTTCCAGATGAGCCTAATTAGTGGATTATAAAGAGATTTGGTTGGATTTTTTTCCAATTTCTGTAGTTTTGCTCTTTGGCCTATTTAATGTCACACTGAGACAGTAAATCTATAAATTTGTGTGATACTTACAGCTGAAGAGGACTTAAATTACTTCAAAAAATTTAGTACAAACAGTGTATACATAATGCAGTTCCCAGAAGTTTGCTTGCTTTGACTGTCCTTTCTATGCACAAAATGTGCTTGAATGGAAAAATACAATAGTGCATTTTTGTGTAACATATAAACCTGGCTTTCCACACCTTGTCTGAATCATTCGTAGGTGTGTTTCAGCAAGAAACTTGCTTAGGCAGTAGAACAGGTTCATGTTGCTGTAACTTCTGGTGACACAGATAACTTGGCAGACTTGGTCCTAACCCTCTGATACTGCATGGTTAGCACTACACTCTGGAGTGAGTGTCTTTGAGCATGTAACTTCTATGTGGCTTAAAATCTGTCAGCACTGGCTGTGGTGGCATCTGTTCTACGTGCATTTGTTTTGCCAGAGTCCAGGACCAAGCAATGATTTTTTTTCAGTTTTTTTTTTGGTTTGTTTTTTTTTTTTTAAAGCTCCATAATAACCCCTGAGAAAATGTGCAGCTGCAGGTTTGATCTTGTCCCAGATCTTGCACTAAAGACATCTGGAACAGCTTAGCCTAGTACACTCTGTTTACCTTTATAACAGACACACTTTAATTATACTCAGTACTTTATGAGAGATTGTATCTTATTGCTGTAAATTGCACTGTAGGTGGGTCTGCCTTAGCAAATAAAAGGAAATACTACCTTTGTGTGTAGGTGGGTAAGACTCTAGAAAAACAACAAATTTTTTCCTTTTTGTTTGCATATCTATGCAACTAAATAATGATTTTGCTGTTAATTGTTGGATGCCAGTTTTGATGTGGCCAGTTCCATCATAAGTCTTCTGGAACGCACCTTACCAAAACTCTTCTCCCTTCCCCTCTGTGTCCTGACTTCTGTGGGAATGGGGAGAGAATTAATTCAACTTCCCACTTGTAGTAGTAGCAAAAAGCAAAAATTCATATTCTTTAATAGTAGATCATTTTCTGCATTTTTGAAGACAAGTCCAGGGGCTGTTTTAATTGCATCATGTATTTTAAGGATGAGTCAGGTGACAGCATATAACAGGGTGGTTTTTTTTTTTCCTTCAGTTAAGCGTTTTGATTAGCAAAGCAACAGGTAGTTGAAGTGGTTATTTGAAAAGGAATTAGACTTATACCTTGATTTGAGATAATTTACAGAGTATGTGAAATTAGCTTTCCACACCCTGCCTGGATTGTGGTAGAAAACTGATGATGCAGCTGAAAATTTCTCACCTTAGCACATATCTCAATCGTGTAAATGAAAGTTTTGGTGCCTGCTTCTGGTGTTTGCCTTGGGTTCCCAATCTCTACACGTGGAGGGAAGTGAGAATGACTGAGCACAAATCCATTGTAACTTTTATCCATGCTTCAGAGCCCTCTTTCAACTTCAAACATTCTGTGGTTCTGAATCAGTGATTTGTAGCGAGTAAACAGTAGATCAGGTACTGTGGGTCTGGAGTTATTCCCCTGACCACAGAAAGTCTCCTTTTATTGCTGTGTAGTTCACTTTCCAGCAATGATGGGGTCTACCAAAAGCCTGTAATCTGTGGTCAAGTCTTTGCTGTGCTTTTAACCAGGTACTTTAAGAAATGATGCATTATTTCAATTTTATTTCGTATTCTTAAGATGTTGCATCTTACAAGCTTACTACTTGAGTTCATCCTAAGAAATATTCTGAAATAGGGTTCCTTATCAATAAGTTTTGGTTCTTGTAATTTTACAAGGTAAGGTTCTGAAGCACAGTGCCCACCAAATAACCAAGTTGTTTGCTGCAGTGTATGCTCTGTATGTTTTGTTACAAGATTTTAAATACTTTACTTGTCCAGGGTAACAAGTGTTTGATTCTATAGGTTCTACTGCAGTTATGGGGTCCATCTGTATTTTCTCACAGGTGATGTGCAATGTTGTATTGGTAACTTTCCTTTGCGGGGAGTGGAGTATGTACAAATGTCAGGGAAATAGTTACCAGAAGTCATAAAATGTGTGCCCTTTGGGAGCACCTTGCTTGATGCATTTACCTGAAAATAGCATTAAGAACTTGTCTCTGATGTGGGACCAGTAACGGTGAACTCACAGCTGCTGAGAGGTTGCAGAGTGCTAAAGAGTAGAAAAATGAGAGGATTTTTATTTAACAAAGTAAGCGGGAGATCTCTTGTTCAAGTGTGTGTTTGGAACTGTCTTGAGCCTGTGACCTAAGCCTCTAAACATGCATCAGCTACACCACTTACCAAGGGGAATAGTTTTCTTCCTGCATTACTGGAACATTCTTGCCAGGTTTCATTGTTCAGATCCTCAAATCACAGGACTGGCTTATTTAGCATGTTATTTATATTTTTCTAGTTAGCTGCTGTAGCTTTATAGTTTCCCAGTATCCAAGCTTTTGAGGGAGAGCAATTATTTTCAGGTTGCTCTCTGAAACCTTGCAGGAACGGAACCTTGCTTTTAAAGAGCAAAACTGAAATGAACTTTGCCTTTTTCTCAGCCCCATTACTCTGTCGTCAGAAAGCTGACATCCTCATGTGCTTCTCTGATTGTAGCCACAGGGGTTCTAAGTTAAAGATCCCATATGAAGTTGAAAGTGTTGTGGATTTCTTAATCCTTCCCATACAGAAAACCTGGCTGAATCAGCATGACTTGCCTTAAGACATGTTACTTTCCTTTTGCAAGGCAGTATTTGCATGTCTTCCTGACAAAGGATAAGTCTAAGAAGAGCTAATAATTTTGGAGAACTGTCTTCAGTGTTTAACTGTAATTACCATCTTTCTTTGAACAATATACATGAAAAGGGAGACATTCTCATGTGAGACCTGGCTTTGCTTTTGGACCTACAGAAACCATTCAATTTTAATCTTTGGATTGACATTTAAGTATTAGAAATGTGTTTAAAAGACTCTCCTAGTCTTGCTGATTGAATATATTGAATCAAATACATCACTGAATATTTTGATTCATATTCTTAATTAGAGGAAGAAAAAGCTGAGCCCTTTTTTCCCCTCACTCCTCTAAATAATGCTCAAATTGAAAATACTCCGTGGTTGCCACTTTATCAAGTGATAGCAAATTGCCACTTCCCTCAAGCATGTTTGGATGCCTATTGATCATCCAGCTGAGCTGCAGGTGCAATTTATTTTCAGCAAATTCAGTAAGAAACAAGCTGGTTACATGAGCATTTGGAAATAAATGGGATGGGGGGGGGGAAGAGGTGGAAGAACTCATGAATTCCTTTAACCTGATAAACCGGTTACAACCATTTTTTAAAGAGAAACTTGTTCTGCAGCTTCTTCACAAAGTGCTAGTAGAAAGTTTTCTTGGCTCCCTTGCCTTCTGTCACACCTTCATTTTGGATAAATGACTTTTTGAATTTATTTTTAATAAACCTCTCAGTCTTCAAACTGCAGAAAAAATCTGAAAAGGCAGGGTGGGGTTTTTTTGTTGGTGGTTTATTTTTGTTGTTGTTGTTTTGGGGCTTTTTTGTTTGGTTTTTTTTGTTGGTCGTGGTTGGTTGGGTTTGGGTTTTTGGGGGGTTTTTTTTGTGGGTGTGTTTTTTGTTGTTGTTTTGGTTTTGGGTTTTTTTTTGTTGTTGTTGTTTTTGGGGGGGGTTTTTTGAGTCTTACGGTTGGTCTTCCAACTTCAGATTATTTGTTGACTGCATCACCTCAATAAAACTCCTAACAAGAGTTTGGAGTATTTGCTGGGTCTGAGTTCTGGTGGTTTGGAGCAGGTGTTTGGCAAACCTTTGGCATGTGTTCCTAGACAGGCCATTCTTTCCACAACAAATACTTAGGGTGTCATTTCACAAGATTTGGCTTCAGCAGTGAAGCCAGCTTCTCCCCTGCTCCTATGCCAGACTTTGCCATCTTTTTGTTGTGTCAGTAAAACCCTTTGTGAAGCTGTGCTGTAAACAGGATCACTGAAATGAGCAGGTGGGGTGAGAACTTTAAACTGCTTTGCTGTCCAAGCTCATGTCCCATGAAACTACACCCTTTGGTTGTGTTTTCATGATCCAACACGTTTGATGGTGATACCAGCTTAAGCTATTTCTGCCCCTGTATTGTGTGCTCGAGCTGCCGTTGTACGAACACTTCACTGACACATTTCACTTAGGCAGGTGCTGCTACATGGCCCTCCCTCGCCTGCATTCTGCCAGCACAAAAGGTTTTGGGACTGCAGATGGAACTGGAGCAGGGCACTGTTCTGAGTTGAAGACAGTTCTGGTTTGGAGTGGTTCTGCCTGATAAACATGTGGCAGATTAGGGAGTTTTCCTAAGGGCAGCTGTAGCACTGAGGTGTGGGTGAAAGGAAGGTAACATTTTAAGACAGGTAGGGCACTGAGCAGTTTATGTGAAACTGTGCCCTTGGTTTGGCATCAGCAGTGAGTGATGAGGATTTCCTGATAGACACGAGGGCCTTCAGGTTGTCAGGGCAGGTAAGTGATAGATTCCTGCTCTTACAGGAGGGCTGAGTGTCTTGTGTGCAGGTAGCGTGGAGTTTTCACATTTATTAACATCCAATAGCTCCCTATTTTCATTGATAAATTTAGATGAGCATTGGTTAAATTATGTTGCATGCATATTGGAATATCATCAGTATTTACTGTGGGGAATTAAGGATGTGCTAATGCTTCCTGTAGCTGTAGGATATTACAGTGTGGATATTTACTTTTTTTTAGCCATGGATAACTCTTTTTCAGAACCATGGTTGTAATAGTGTTGTTGATGGTATAGATAAAATTTTTCCAAGTCCTCAGTGCTACCCAGCTCTGTAGCCCATTACATTATTATTGAAACTCTCAAGTCTGTTCCCTCAAAAAACCCAGAAAAGGCTTGATAGCACAAACAGTTCCTCTGTTATGTATATTATATATATGTATACACAAGTAGATATATGTAGATCATGTGAATCCATTTGTTACTGGCACCATTTATGTTCTGTCAGGTTGTGTGGAAAAGCAGTGACCTTACCTTGTCCAAAGGCTGCAATACTTTTATCTGAATTCTTCGAGTATTCCCTTTAGGAAATAGGAAGGTTCCTTTCCTTTGTTCCTGTATTTAGGTACATTTCACTTCAGAATGAACAGAGAATTAGAAAAAGGAATTTGTCTAAAGCTGCATATTCTTTTCCTTATAGGCATAAAAATGTGATAGCCTTGGCTATCTAGGCTATTTTCTCTTAAAACTAGAAGTGATGATATTAATGAGAAGTGAATAATTTGGCCTAGAGGTTTGAGGATGAGTATGAGTAGACTGTTTCATGACAGCAGATGTTGCTACTTTTCCTGGTGAAGTTGAACAGTAACATTAAATTACCAAGTCTGGGTTTAGCATATATGGACAAATAAACTTTATTATGACCTTCAAGAAAAGCTTGAGGTGCCTGTCTTCACAGAGAGTGACGTTGTGCTGTTTTTGAAAACTGTGTCACTAACACATTTGGATGCTCCACAGCTATTGTATTATATCTGAATACCTGAATTTCTCTTGAAATAGTTCTTGCAGGTTTTTTTAAAGTCATTGAAAGACAGCAAAATAGAAGCATTTTAATACAGAGATTGCTGGATTGCATGATCCTCAGAGACTTTGAATTTCTTTCCTGTAACTTGCTCTAAGTAGCTACTGAAAAAAATCACTGGAAATGTATTAATGAATTATTGTCAGGGTTTTCAAAAGTGGCTGAGGAATAAATGAAGCATAAAGGGTTTTAACGTAACGTGTAGATGTGGCATTAGCAACATGGTTTAGAAGTCAACTTGGCACTGTTAGGTTAATGGTAGAACTCAGTGATCTTGAAGATCTTTTCCAACCTGAAAGATTCTATGATTTGTATTCTTCTATTTTGACAGTAATTACACGTGCAGTGCTTCGATCTGCTCTTGCTGTTAAGTTGGAAGGAGCTTAGAAAACTTTGTGTGGATACTCTGCATTGTCTGCAAACCTGTGCTGTTTCTCTCTGGTAGCAGTTTGAAAGGGTTGCATATTTCCTCAATATGTACGTTGGTTACCTTGATTTTTTAACCCCTTTTTCATAAACCAATGCTCTTAAGTTATATAAAGTTCTTGGGTAGCTGAGTGCTGCCAAATGAGGGCAACGTGTTGCAGCACTTCTTTGCTAAGCAATTGGGTTTCAAATTGGTGCACAGATGCTAGAATTGATACTGCTAGCAAAACGGTGTTGAGGCCAGAACTAAAAATGCTGATGGAAGATTAATTTTTTAACATCATAATGTCAGCACTGTCTTATTCTGTGGTTAAAACTGGAAATTTTATGTCTCTTAATTAGAAACATAAACAGTAATTCTCCCTCACATTCATGTCTTTGCCATCTCCTATCTGCTCTGGAAAAGCTTTTTTTCCTGCAGGTATCATGATGTTTTCCTGCATGATCCATTTCTGTTAGGTACAACCTTATTCCAGTAATAGGGGGAAATATTGACACTCTGAAAGACACCTTGATGTGTTCTAAGGGAATACTGAGTCTGAAGTTGTGTTTGTTCTACAAACCACGTTTCAGTGCTTTGCTCTGATAAATCTGTGGTGATGTTCTTTAAACTGTTCATAACTTGCTCCAGTGTACTTCTATACAATAGCCTCTGTTCTTGCTGTGCTCATAAACAGCTGCTTTCCTAATTTGTCCCTCATTCATTAAATCCACATGCTGTGAAGGTAGATGTGAGTTATGGAATAAATATTAAACAAGAGATATTGGGAATTGAAATTCAAATGCTCACCCCTTATGACGAGTAACAAAACAACTAAAACCAACTCTCCCACTTCCCCCAAACTTCCATTTCAAAATATTTTAGTTTCTCTTTTCTCCTGCTGTCCTTCTTTGTAGAGCTGCAGCGGGCAGAGTGTGGCAAAAAATACTGAGAAATTGATATTTTGTTAGCATTAAAATATTGGTTAGAAACTTAAGAAACAGTTGTATTTCTTGTTGCAAAAACTTGGCTCCTGTGATTTTGGACACCTGTTAGCTTAAAATGAAAGGAGCTCTAAGACAGTCTCTGAATTGTGTTATCATTCTTACTGACTTCAAATCAAAACTTAATTAGTGGGGTTTCCATTCTCTGGCTCTTATTATAGAGAAATGTAAGCATGTGCTTTAACATTATAATGAGCTTTGTAGATGTTGGCAGTGTGTGAAATTAATTCTGCTGTACCTTCTGTAAAGATACTTACTTTCTCGATAAGTAAGTAGCGTAGTGAATTGCACTAAGAGGAAAGTAGAACTATAGTAATGCAACTTGAAAAATAAAAGTGCAAAAAACCTTTGCAGAAATTTTGCTGTGTAACTAGACCTTATCGTAGCTGAAAGTTAAATGAGGTTTCCTTTGCAGCTTAAGAAATACATAAGACAGAGTATAAAACACCAACCCTATTGAATCAAGTACCATTGGATTGGAGGGGATCATGAGAAATACATAGTTGGAAATATGTAGTTGTCACAAGAATATGACTGTGACAGAGTTTTGCAGTTTGCTTGATTGATAACTTCAGTTTCTCGATGTTATTTCTTATAACATAATTAAATTTACACAGGATGGACTTTAGCTTATTGTAAAACATATGTAATGGCACCATGTAAATATGAAGTGCAGAAGAAAACAGCTGTTTCTGTGGTTATGCTTAAAGGAACAAAATAAAATATAAATCAACACCCTTTCTTTATAAATCTCAGATGCTAAAATTTGATCACAAGAAGCTAAGACTTGCTTCACATTCAGACAAATTCAGTATGTCAAGTCTTTCCAGCCACATTAATGTTCTTGTTCCGTGGTGGGCAGGTCTGAAGCCCCTGGAAGGCCAAGCGTAAATTTTGATCTTATTCAGTTGTGAACTTCTAAAATCATATCTCTTATAATTTCTTACTCTCATTTTTCCTTATGAGTCATAACCAATTATTGATGCTTGCCCTAATCTGTGACTTGAAAGTTTGAGAGATTGAAGGCAAACTGATTTAGGGATCTAATTCCACTTGTCCTTTATGTATTTGTGAAAGCATGTTTGTACAAGAAAGGGAACACACCCCTTTGTAACCCCTGTTACAAAGCAAAGCAGAGTCAATTTAAGAAAGTTTGACTTTCTTTTGCTGATATTTGTAAGGGTTTGATCAAGAATCACTTGGATTCTTATATAAGCAATGATCCATCTTAGATCTCAAGGCTGTTATTCAGGCAAGTCCATGCCTATGATACTCTTACAGTATACGTTTAATGGAGAGGCAGGAGCATGAGAAAATCATGCAGGAAACTGGATTGTGGATGATAGGTGTCTTCTTCATTCTTTTGGCATTGCCTCATCTTTTTACTTTCCCTGCATATTACTATAAACACAACTTGAGAAACAACTTAATAGAAAAAAATGCTTTAATTTTGCAGGCATTGACTGTTCTCCTACCACTGGTTAAGCTTGCATTACAAACAATGAGGTAGTGTTGAGTAAATAGAGCTGTACCAAGCATTACAGTCAATAGAGCCAGTGCTAAAGATCACATTGCTAATGAAAGTTTGTCCTTGAAACAGAGGTGAGTGGGAGTGGGGGAGGTACAGAACACTGAGAGAGAGCTTGTGCTTACATCAAGACTTTGGGAAATGTTGCAGTCATGGTATTAATTAAAACGTAGAGTTTGGAAAGTATGTTCAACCTTGTCTTTCAGGCTGTAATGACTGGCTCTGTGAGTTGAGCTGATAGCAAGCAGCCTAACAGGAGTGTGAGGCACCATTGTAATCTTGCTTGAAATGTAGGTAAAAGGTTGACAGAGTAGGGATTTTTTTTTTTTTATATTAGTAGTATTCAGAATTTTCTTTTTCCTTAAAGTCAGACTCATGAATAATCTGTGCTAACAAATAATGAAGTATTTTGCAGGATATGCATATTTTTGCATTATTTTGTAGGTTTTGATAGCTATGGCCTCTTTCACACAGATTAAAGTGAAAACATAGTTTATCTCAGTAAGTGTTTCTTTAATTAGCAGTTTCCTGACACATAATGTACTAGTAAAGTAAGTCCACAAACTCTGAAATTCTCATGTTGCTGGACTGGGGTGCTTTATCTTACACAAGACTAACTTCAAGTAGCTTATTTGTGGAGTACTCTGCATATTTCAACACTCTCTTATTAAAACAGATTGTGCTTTTGAAGATAAAAGCCTGTGACCTGACTGCTGTGACATTCAGATGGCCTGAGCCATGGTCTTGCCTTTTATGCTTAATGCATTACCTGAATTAGATGCTGTAGATACCATAGCTGGAAAGCATGCTAATCATCTAGTGTTGCAAACTTCCATCTAAGAAATAATTAATCAAAAATGGTCATAAAATGCTCAAGTGGCATGGCTTGGACAGATCTTTGTCATGGGAGAAGGTTAGATGTTTGCATTCTTTCCTAGGAAGAATTAAGCCTTTAGTTAGCTATTGTTTACTTTGTTGCACAGAGACCCACTCCCAATCCAAATGAACCACAGAAAGAAATAATGTGGAAGTTTCATGTTTATCACAGCCCTGAGTTACCACTGTCTGTTTTCTATGCTCCACAGAAGTCACTGGACAGACAAACCATGGCAATTGTTGTTCTGTTTCTGTATTTTATGTTCTACCTGTTGCTGAACAACGCTAAACAAACTTATTTTTATGCAGGAAATTAGCTGTAGGCTACTTTCACCAGCTGAGTTTAAAGTTGCCCATCCCTCTACTAGTTCTGAAGGAGTGTAATGAATCTTAAAGGACTATACTCTGTTTTATTAAGTGGAGGGATGCAATAAACTTGAAGAATAATTTCCATTTTTCCCCCTTGAAGTTTTGCAGTAAGTATAAGTGTCTATGGGCCTTTCTGTCTTGAGAGACTTGTGGTGACCTGTGAGATGACAACAAGGTGATATTCATTTTTATTTTTTACTTTGTTGGGAACAAGCTGAAGTTACAGGAAATAATATCAGAAATACATTTAAAAACATAATGCTGTGTTTTTCAACTACTACTTCTTTTGAAGATTTGTGATTGGAATTTCATGGCAAAACCCCAAGCCTAGGATAGTTGAGACTCTGTTGTCACCTTTGGCTCATGCCATGAGGAAAAGAATGAGTTTCTTTCTGTGAGAGAGGCAACAACAGGAGTTTGTCTATATAAGCAGCTGGTGTGGAGGAAACTGCTCTGGAACAGCTAGAGAAGCAGTAGGATGTGCAGCCCCTGGTCTGGACCTCTGTTCAGGAAAGCAGACAAAGTGACAGCAGATTAACAGGTAGCAAGAAGTGGCATAATGTACTCAGGGAGAAGACAGTCTAGAGTGCTTGAAGCTTCTGCCTCTCCTTGAGACTTAGTAGGGCAAACTTGCTCTTACATTTGCACATTCCAAAGGTGGATCTGGACTCTGACTCGTTTTGGGTACTATGCAATGTCTCTCTTGAGTACATTTATGGTGGCCTTTGTGACTGATTATTCGTTCTGTTATTTAATGCAGTTTCTAGGCCATCAAGAGGCATAAGGTGAAATGTAACTTGATGGGTCATATTGAGCAAAATGAGATTCACTGGCAAGCTGGAAATGAAACCCATGCTTTTGTCCAGGCTAGTCTGCAGTCTTTAAATAATCTCAGGCATTAGTGTTCAGTAGAGCAAATAATTGCCTTCCTCCTAATCAACTGGCAATATTATTTTTGAACATTTCTAGTGAAGGGACCTGGGCTGCCTCTGTCATCTTCTGCATGTTTGCCCTGCAAAGAAATAAAACAAAGGGGCAATTTCATTTTCATGTTTATGTCTGAATGTTATCTAAATATAGCAATCT
The DNA here is from genome assembly GCA_013390045.1 of Picathartes gymnocephalus. NCBI lineage: Eukaryota > Metazoa > Chordata > Aves > Passeriformes > Picathartidae > Picathartes > Picathartes gymnocephalus. The sequence goes on from WEKY01007100.1 coordinate 85,152, forward strand.
TTTTCCCTATTTAGCTAGAAGGGGAAAATAAGTTATTTGTAGCTTGTGGCTACACTGGGGCTTACACATTTTGCTCCCTACAGCAATTTCAGCACAAGGTCACCATGTATCCTTTATCAGCCATGTGGAATATCAGTTAACAGATGAACAAAGGCAAGGGCTTACTATAGGATTCTCTGTTTAAAAAGTTACCCAGCACAATAAAGGGTTATCATACTTGTAAATAGTGCTGAAATGCAGTCTGTGCACCTCCCCGTAGTATTGACATGCTTTAAATTCCTCCATTGCATGGATAAGGCTGACATTATCACCAGGGTTGGAAGAGTGAAGGAGCAGAAAACTGCCCATGGAGAGTACTGTATTGTAAATAAATGTGGAACTCTCATGGGTGTAGGAACTGAGGCACGAAGTCCAAGTGAAAGTATTTCCCTAGGTTGACATGTCATGGTATGTTGTATGTGTGTGCAAGTTTTGTATACCAGAGCCATGGCTTGTCACTCCTGACTTTTCTCATGCTGTGTTAGACCCTTTCAGTCTTCAGACTGACTTCAGGCTTGTTGGATGTTGTTTTTCAGTGGTGCTCCAATCTTGCTTGTGTTTTGGCTGCATCTCAATTCTTGATCTCCTTCACTTCCCCCCATCCCAGAAAATGTGTCCTTTCCTGAAAATCCCAGCCCCTCATGTACACACCATGATCTTTGGTGGAGCTGCAGAGTGGGCAAAACAGAGTCCAAAGTGGTGGGAGTCACACAACTCCTGAGGCTGGAAGGCACCTATAGATGTTGTCCAGCCCAAGTCCTGAAAGCAGGGCCACTTGAGCAGGCTGGCAAAGACCTTGGCCACTTGGGTCTTTGTATCTTCAGTGACAAAGAATCTGCAACTTCTCTCAGCAGCCTCCTTCATTGTTCAGCTGCTGGAGACCTTTCAGCAACCGCACCTGCAACTGTGTAATTGGGTTTGGGTGTTCTCTGGAATAAATTGTAGAGGACTTAGCATAAAATCAAGCTTTGAGGCAACAACTCTAGTACCTTTTGCCTGTTGAAACAGAACTGGGAATAGAAAATCTTCAGAGAAAACTTCTTGAAGGTTATTCTTTGTTTTCCAGGCTGCCGTTAGCTGAAAGAAGACTGATCATTGTTATATGCTCTATGTTACAAGCAAAGAATGACTCACACCAAAGGCCTAAAAGAGAATCTAAAGCTCTGATGTTGTGAATTGGAGTAATGTCTAATAAGTGATGATGATTTCTTTTTTTAATACAAGTTAGACTGGAAAACATCCATGGTTATAAACAGTATGGCTTTAGTCATAGGTTTGCACAAAGGAGATGTAAGCAGTGCACATTTATGTGCCTCAGACAAAACTTTTTTCATCTTAGGATACTTTACAGACCTGTGGAGTCTTATTTTCACTTTCTCTAAAACAGCTTCATTTTAGTAATATGAGGGATTTTTAAGCTCAAGAGAACATAGCAGAATGTAGGGCCTAAGCGAGCCAAAATAACCTTTCTTCAAAGTTATTCCTGAAAGTTTTCTTTTTAATAATGACCAAAAGATATCATTCCTGAAGAAGTTTTAGTATGGGGGTATTTGTTTGTTTTGGTGGCTTTTCTTTTGTTTTGTTTGCTTGGGGTTTTTTTTGCAAAACACTGACCTAGAATGCTAAACCTGTTCAAAGTCTTTTGGCAGGCTTTAAGCCAAATCAAATGTCATCTCTCTGTCTCATGTCTCCAATTTTGACTGGACCAGATATGATCTGATCACCCACCCAAGTCTAAAGATGGCATGGAAGTAAAAAGGAGCAGCTTTGATATGCTGATCTGTGAGAAAGTAGACCATGTATTCATCTACAGTCACCAAATTGTAAACTATGGGCTATTTAGTCACATCCTGTTGATCCTACTGATTTGAAGCCAGATCCCTACACTGTCACAACCATTCCTTGTGTAAAGAATATTGATAAATATAACTCATCTTTCTGCTTGAAAATAGATTCACATCTAGCTTAAGTGTGGACTAGAAGCTAAGTTGTTTTCTGGATTTTTGTTATACTTTAGCATGGCATTCCAGACCTGCTTAAACTGCAAGGATGCCTTTAATTCTGAATCTTTATGAATGATTGTGTCTTGTCTTAGCTGTGATGGGTCAGTAGGGCCAAAAGAAACAAAACAGGGCAATTTTGTGCGTGACTAAAGGAAAGGATCCTGTTTTTAAGACTCACTAAAAGCTGCTGTAAATCTGATGAGAGACAGCTGAATTTTCTGTTATTTCTCAGAGGTGATTTAAAGAGAGAATCCCCCAGAGTACCGTGGTGTTTTAGAAATGGTTCCATTTGACAGCATGGGTGCATTCTGTGGCTGAATTACCTCAGTATTTCATTACCATGCCAGGCACAGATACAGTACAGATGCAGTGGCCTTTCTCAAGGATGAGAGCTATTTTTAGTAAGGGAAATGAGAATATCCAAATAGACACATGTTTATTTTAGTGTTTTGTGCATCATAACTGTAGAAAAAGCTTAATGAAGAATCTTCTTGTTTCTCTAAGATCAACATCTTAGTTCAGCTATATTTAAGGCAACACGAAGGGGGCTGTTATTTTAGTCCCTTGGGATTCATTTGCAAAAAACACAGCAGCTTCTGCTGGCTTTCATCCAGCTTTGCTGCTGGCAAAACTTGTCTCTTCAATCTCTTTGTACTCTCAGCTACAGGACCAAAATCCTGTTTAGCCAGTTTTTCAAACTGGTGTTCAAAGTCTGTCCTTCCCTCTCACCAGCTTTTCTCTAAGAACTGTTTTAGGTTTCGTGGAGGTAAATATACAGAACAGCTTGTTTGATTCTTCTTCTTCTCTCTGTTCAGTTTTTACTGTTGGTGTGGAATTATTGAACATATTCCTTTAAATATGAAATGACTCATCAGAGCTTTGCTAGAGAGACTGATCTGGTGGAATGAGCAATAGAGGAGGAGGGTGATGCTAATGGACTGGTTCTTGCAGTCGAAATGAGGGCTGGTTGCAAGTTGCAAACAGGTAATTAACAGTGTGTAACTGCTGCGGAAGGAGCGGATGAGCAGGGCAGACAGGGTGTGTGAGCTTGCTGCGGGAAGCGTTCAGGTGGGGCAGCTTTGCCTGCTGAAGTGGGGGTGTGCTTGGAGGGCAGTGTGAAGATGAATGACAGCAGGTAAATAGCTGAGATGGTTTTTATTAGTGGAGTGAAGGAGATGGGGATGGAGTTTATGAAATGACAGAATTGTGGACAGGTTGTTCAACATGTGAGACAGAAAAACGTAATGTAAATCTGGAGCTGGTCCTAACTTGTCCTTAGCTTGCTACATTTGGGTGGATGCCGGTTCAAGGCTGTCTCTTGAAACGCTGCCTGAAATCTGTGGTGCAAGAAAGGAGGCCAAAGATGGCTTTTCCTGGGGAGTGCTGAATTGCTTAACTGATGCGGCTTGTTGTGCTGAACAGTGTGGCTTTACAAATATATCTGCCCTGGCTGCTTTAACGCGTTTGACACATGTGGTACGTGTATCTATTTCCTGAAAGACTTGAGGGTCCGGTGTAATCCATAGCAGCAAGAGCTGGTCCATAGCTATGCCTTTCATACTCAGCCTGTGCAGAATAAGGAGACCTCTCCTGTAGATGAAAGAGGCTACTTCAGGCTAATCTCAAATATCTGTCATTCCTCTGGGGCTCTTTTGCCCCATGCTCTGATCCTGCGTGAATCTTCCCATTCAGTCTGCTACTCCCTCCTTTCCTCAGTTAACCCATGCCATAGTTAAGCTGTTTTGGATAAGGAAGCATTGCTTATGTCTCCTGACTATTCTTCCCACAACCTTTTTGCTCTCTTCCAGAGCAGTACACCCCAAAGTTTGAAGCAGGCTGTTTGTAAAATGTAAGTTTCTAAATAAGGTCGCAGCAAGGCCTGCCAACCTTGTGGCGGTTTATCTAAGGCACTTTAAGCTGCTGGCATCTGGTAAGAAAAGTAGAGAATTGTTTTGTCATGTTGATTGTTCCCTTGGAAAGGAGTTTGTAATGCTGAATATTATCAGTGACATTTAATAAATATGCAGTGCAAATACTTATGCTCAGTGAAAATAAAAACAAATGCTGATTCTTGGGACTTTTTTAAACTTAGTACACTTGGAATACTGGGCTTATCGGTGTCCTTATGCAATATTTTACTACTCTGGCATCTTCTCAGTACAAGCTTCTGAAAATATCTCTGTTGTCTTTTCAGCTGTAGGTTGTGTGGGAAACACCACCTGGAAAAAAATGTGAATATTTCACTGCAACTGTTTTGATTTTTACTAACTTAACTTACACCATTTGACTTGAGCATTTCCTCCCTTCTACAAACATTTTTCTCCTTTTGTTTTCTAACTTGATGAAGTCTTTTTGAGCTACAGTTCTTATGTTTTATGTATACAGCAGGAGGCTGCTTATATTTGCTGCTTCCTTCAGTTTGTGTGGGTTGGATTCCTTCTTGTATCTGATCAAAATAACTCTCTAACTGCATTTTCTGTATTGGCTCTTGAGCATCTTCAGTGGCACAGGGTACAAAGTTGAAGGTTTGGGGAGTGTTTTATTGCTGTTCATCAGTAAGACTCTGTTTCCTTTTGGCAAGAATCCCTGTGCACCCTCTGGAGGCTGATTCCTATCACCATTTTCAATCCCTCTTTACAAATATTTGCTCTTTACTGTGCCCATTAGTTAAAAAAGAAACTAATAAGTTGCTGCATTTAGTAAGAAGGTAATTCTCCTCGTGTGTGTTACTGTGGTGTGAATATTTGTTGTTGTTCTGTGACTGTGGCCATCCGCAGAACTACTTTTCTGAAGTGGTTCCTCTGGAGTCCACTGGAATTTTCTTCTTTTTCTGATGTTTACACATCAACTGAGGTTGATGCACTCTCAGATCTCAATTTTCTGAGTTTAAATCATCCTTGAAGCTGCTTTAAATCCTCAGGTTCTTCAATGCTTCAGCTTGTGGTAGGAACACAACCTGTACTAGCAGTTGGGAGGAAATAGCTTTTGTGAATCTGCAAGTTTGGGTTGGTTGATTTGTTAGTTATTTTGTCTGTGTATGGTGTGTTTTTTCTTTTTGTGTGTTTTGGTAGTGTGCAGAAAATTGCAGTATAAAGTTTTTTGGGGAGGATATTCACCCTTCATATAGTTTCAAACATATTCTCTGCTATTAAATAACTTCACTTTACAGATATATTCATATCTATATCTGCAAATGAAGCAACTAAACGCAAGCTGCTGAGTGCCCCTCCTTACCTAGCTCTGCCCCTCAGTTCCCTGTTTTGATGTGTAGTACCACCTTCTTCAGGATTCTGAACTCAAAATTGTAGTGGAACTGGTCGGCTGCCCAAGCCTAGAAAAGGGCCTGGGTTGGTTTGAGCAGTTATTTTGAAATAAAGCCTGGGTAATCATGTCCCTGCTCCTTCTAAATCATGTTCAATACACAATTTCTCCCTTGTGGAGTCTTGCCTTTGGGCTGCAGATGCTGCAGCTCTTGTTCACACTGTGAGCTCTTTGTAGCGGTGGGATCAGGTCATTAGGGCATCATCTTTCCTGAGCAGAGACGGCAATGATGTAAAGTGTCACATGTGTTATGAGAAAACAAACCTTTCTCCCCATACACAGAAGTTAAAAGGCAGCACAGAGATATCGTGTGAGTCTCAAGTCAACTTGTAATTTGCTTCTGGGGGTGGTTGTTTTGGAGTTTGAAGCTCTTGCTGAGAGCAGTGGGTAGCTGCTGCATCCTGATAGTAATTATTGCTTGCTTTGTGAGGTCATGCTTTCCTGGGAGGGAGTAGCATCAAGAGGAAAGCTTAGAATATTTATATTTGTACCCTTGAAAGTTGGTTAACAAGATACTGCTCACTGATATGATACATGTAGGTACTATAGTATGTTAATTGACTTATTATGAGCTAGGAATTTAACACTAGTATAGCATAATAAAAGGCTGGAAACTGTTATCTAAGGATGGAAAACGACATTGAACAAGACAGCTGGAGCCCTTTCCTCTTGAGAATTAATCTCTTGGGGGTTATTAATCCTAGAGCTGGGAATAATTTTTTTTAATGTAGTGTTTGTAACACTTTTATCTCTACCAAGACCTTTATTAGCTTGGACGTGACTTGACTATAATTTCACTTTTGAAGGTATTAGATCACTATTTGTTTGGCTTTTTCTTAAAATATTACTTTTGAAACATCAGTAAATCCTGATGGGTAGGTTTTTGTTGTTGTTTTTGAAGTGAAAAAAAAATTAGTAAGGACAAAATCAGAGGTGCTATAGGTGAAGAAAGGGTATTGCAAAATCAGTATTGTGATTTATCTTCAAAGTTATTTCAAATATTTAATAAATTATAGTTAGGCCAGATTTTGTACATTATCATTATAATATGATCACTTTTCATATGGACTCATAATTCTGCCATATCTTCCTAATTAGTCTTTATTCTGGGTGGTTTTGTTTTCTATTCCACAAATGCATACAGTTTATTTGCTTGCTTTTATCAGGAGCCCATGTCTGTTCTCCATCATGTTTCTTGATAAACTTCTACAAGATATTGAATTACTTTAGCTCCTTAAAAAAAGGTGCTGAAGTAATGGTAAGTACGTGAAATTTTAAGTCAGTGCAATTAAATTTTTCACTTTATTTTTCAGTTTAGCCAGCTGGTATCCAGTGATTTGAAAGTACTTGGAAGGAGCTCTTACACACTCTGCAGTGATGGCCAGCTACTCATTCGACAGGTTCTCCACCCAGAAACATCCAAGAAGGTACAAGATCAGAACTGGTACTGGGAGGGGAGTGACACAATTCCACCTCGGGAACCAGAGTGTCCCAAGACTATTGAAGGTGGTCCCCTCGCTGCCTGAGCCCTGAGTAGCTGAGTAGTTATTTTAGGCACCTTGCTCTTGAAAGTCAGCCACACTACTCGGACTCCCAGAGGAGTAGAAGGAAGAGGAAAATTAGGAAAAACAGGACAGAGACAGAAGCAATGCAAGTATATTGCATTCTGTGTGTGGAGTGGAAACAGAGGTACAGAACAAACCTCAGCAGAAGTGATGGGGAATTATTGCTTTGCTTAGGCTTGTGTTAAACCAGTGTCCTGTGGAGGGTGAATACACAGGTGGTGATGTGGCCTGGCAGTGGTTCCCTATTTGCATTTTGTCAGTGGGAAGCAGAGCTGCAGCTTATTTGCTACTCCCACATGAAGCAGCAGTTTCTGCTCCAGGTTCCTGGAGGGTTTAGAGCACCCTGTCATGCACAGGGAGGAGAACCTGGCCTCTGTGCAAGGTGGTGGCTCTTGAGTTTGCTGGTGTAGCAGGGCCTGCAGGAGCCCCACAGTAATGAGAGCTGCTGACATGGAAGGAGCCGGCCAGCTGTGAGGTTTTTTTTTCAGAAAGTTGCTGAAAGACATTTTGTATTCCATAACAATATTTATTTAAAATTTGTTGTCACAGTTTGGTACAAATCTGCTTTTCAGTGTAGCCGCAAAAGATAAAGTAGAGTGTCCAAAATAGGAATTAAACAGCAAAACCTGGATATTTTAAAATATTTTTTTTCCCAGCCATCCTCTCCAGTCGTTTTACATGGGTCTGACTCCCAGAGGCTATTTGACTTTGTTCATGTAGAGATCCAGTTCTGTGGAGTTACGGAATTTAGACTGTGTTACAAAGGAACCAAACTGCTCCATCACCAACAAGCTGGTGACATGCAACTACATCATTTTTGAGAGTGCCTCATTCAGTTCAAAAGTGTTAATTGAAATTTAAAGGGATAATGTGTACAAACCCGATGTTTTTGCCTTCCTTGTAGAACTTCTTGCTGTCAGACTGCTTCTATTCCTTTTATGATCTGCGCAAAGAGTTCCACACTTGCTACCCTAGTTCAGCCGCCGTGAAAGATCAGACTATCAAGACCATGGCAGAATGTATCCTTTTGGTGCAACTTTTATACTACAATCAGTTAAACTTCCTTGAGTTCTATCTCTGTGATTGTAACAGAGTTTAGAAGAATAAAACAAGATGTGGGTTTTAAAAAACTCACAGGTAAAGAGAAAGGAATGTCTACTTAAATGTGTGTCAGGGAAGTCACTCTGCTTGTAATTCTTTTTTTCCCAAATTGAATCTGATTTCTAAACCATATTTAGTAAATCTGCCAAAGAAAAGCATCACTTGCATTGGTACTTGATCTTAAAGGAAAAACTGAGCTGTCAGTGGGCCTTTTCAGCACCAGCTGGCCTGCAGGTTTCCATTGTTTGCAGATAATAGTTATCTTGCATGATCCTCACTGAACTGAGTTTAAAATAAAGCAAAAACAAATACTCTGCATCTATATTCAAATTACAAGGGTTATTGTGGCCCATCGGAATGGGACTGAAGTTCAGTTATGTTTGAAGTAATAGGAACTTACTCAGCTTTTTCTTTTTTGAACTGTTAACACTGAAATTATGTAAGCTCTCAATACTTTTCAAACTGTTGTCTGTTAAAGTGAGTATTAACCAGTTTATGAGCAGAGTAACGTGTCTAATAGTCATGTGTCCCCGCTAAGACCAGTGCATTTGATTACTAGTTCTGTGTTAATATCAGGAAAGCCTTATGACTTGTTTACAAAGAATTGTGCAAGTCTGTTGTTTTCTATAATCACCTGTTTAGATCTAGGCTTAGGGACAGATGAAGCAGAGGAGGACTTTGGCGTGTGGCAAGTGAAGACCATGGTGGCTATCATCTTCAGCATGCTTTCAGAAGGTTGTAGTAAGTTAACTATTTATCCTGAAAGCAGAATTCCTTCTTTTCTGGAAGAATTGGCAGAGGTACTCTCATTCTTAAGTAATCTCTGACCCTGGTTATATTTAAACTTCCTGTTTTGTCACAGATCACGTATTTACTGAGCCTGAAACTGTGAAATACAAGTATGAAACAGGTCCTTGGTAAGTGCCCTTGTCACGGTTGTTTACAAGCAAAGATGAGTCTTGTGTACAGCAAGGCAAGCTTGTGAATATTTCCCCGTGGTCATGTGAAAGCTGTTTGGCTCCTGAGAACAGTACAGCGTACTCAGCAGTCACTCCAGTGCAGACTGACTGTGGCTGGCACGCTGAATGCTGTACTTTAGTCCATCTCTTTAAAGTCACTGCAAGTTAAATGCTCTTTGTTCTCTTGCTTCTGTTTTTCGTGGCAGCAAGGCTGGCTTATCTTACCCAGGGTGAAGAAATATTTGTGAACTTTCCCTATGTCAACAGGGCTGGTGGCCAGTGTACCCTACATGAGCTGAGCTTCCCAAAGTGGTTTTGCGTGCTGAACTGGGTGTTGGGTTTAGGGAGGAAGGAATAGGATGGCTCATTCTTTACAAATGCATTTCAGTGACCAGACTGAAATATCTTAGGCATAAGTAGATTGTGTTGCTTGGATTGCTGGATCTTTCAAATAAAGTTAATTCAGTTCCTTATTACTTTACATCGAGGCAGTTTTTCTATTTTTGTACATAAGGAACTGCAATGTGGCGACAACATTGTGCATTTTCGGTGTTGTAGATGTAAATGAATTATCCGAGTTATCTTTATTTTCTTTATTAAAAGGAACAATGGAGATAGAGGAGTCTCAAGAGAAAATATATTCCCAATTTACAATTCAGCTTGTTGCAATCTGAAGTTTGGTAAAATATTGGAAAACCTAGATTAAAGGATTAAAGCTTACTTTGGCTTTTTTTTTTTTTTCTGTGCAGTAGTAAATCTGAAACTGTGGACAGTGAGACAGTAATACGTGCCAGAGGTTTGCCATGGCAGTCTTCAGACCAGGATATTGCTCGATTTTTCAAAGGACTCAACATTGCCAAGTAAGATAAGGAGAATTTACCTTGCTTTATCACCTTGCCTTTAATAGCAAGTTCCTTTAATATTTGTTTAACACACATCCCCCACTCCCCACTGGAGTCCTTCAGTCTTTCCCCACTTGACCCCTTCCCACACTGTGGTCATGACAGCTGAAGAGGTTTCCCAGCCTTAGGTGTGCAAGAAAAAGGTTTGAAATGTGTGAAGAAGAGAAGAATCTTATCAAGTGAAAACCAATATATATTCATTTATTGCTAGTATCTAAAGGGAGAAACTCCTATTGCATTAATCAAAGCAGAGGCCAAGATATGAAAAAAGCTTTAATTTTGTGCCAGCTCATTATTGTTCTTCTATACCTCCTAAACATTCAGAAACTTCTAAGTACTGTTTGTAAGAAATTTTCATGTGACTCCTGTTTATACTTTTGTACAGATGTATGTGTATACATATGTATGAAAAGAGAGAGAGTGAGGTTAATTTAGCATACCTGTCACTTACTGCATGTTCCAGATCTCCAACAATGAGAAAATATAATTTTTTTATTTAGAATGATGAGGAAATTCAAATGTGCATCTCTGAGCTAATAGGAAGGACAAATTTGCGTCTTCATGGGAGTTGAGAAAGTGATGAGCAACATGAGATCTGCAGTCTCAATGAAGCAGATTTTAAAGTATAATTGTATTGCAACAAAAATGAAATTAAATTGTGGGTAGTAGCAATTTGTTTTTCAGTCTATAACCTTAGTGTTAAAGTCTGATTCCTTTACTATTCTTATACAGTTATTTATTAAATGTATTAAAGATTCAGACTAAGCTTATATTTGTTGGCTTTACCTTCCAGAGGTGGTGTGGCTCTTTGTCTAAATTCTCAAGGAAGAAGAAATGGGGAGGCTTTGGTTCGGTTTGTCAATTCTGAACAGAGAGACCTTGCCCTGGAAAGGCACAAGCATCACATGGGTAGCAGATACATCGAGGTAAAAAGTTGTGAGTTGAAACAAATCTTTGGAGAGAAACCTAAATATTTTAGGCTATATTCTCATTTAAAACCAAACTGCACTTCTGTTTTGCTGAAAGTACCAAAACACAATTTTCTGCTTGTGAAAGAGTGTGTGTGGTTTAAAGCTGAACATTGTGATTTTCATGTGGGTTTTTTTTGTTCTTTCTTTTTAAGGTTTACAAAGCAACTGGAGAAGAATTCTTAAAAATTGCAGGAGGTAGGTGATGCTGGAGTTCAGTGTGATTACTTAAGTTCATAGGAATGTTGTTCTAGTTCTTTTTTTTTTTTCCTTGACTGAGGATGCAAATGGATAATGAAGTAGCTTTCCCTGTTTTGCCTTCCAAGAATATTTGAGCCTGTCGAGTTCTATTTTCACGTGGTTGAAACTGAGCTGTGAGCATCTGAGCTGTGATGTTCACAGGCAGGTCTTGGGAGGAAGACCAACCTTTGCAGTGGAAGCATTTCTTGTATCAGTTCACACTAATCTCGTCTTTGTTCCAATTTCATTAAAACATGAAACACTTGCAGAGTAAGAGGTTTTCCCCTCAAAATAGATTGCTGAGAGTTAGTAGTGTCTTGGGTCTTCTCTGGGTTTGTTGCTGGCTACTCACCTCCTGTATTCTTCCTGAATGCTTCTCTGCTGCTGCATCCTCTGGAATTGAGTGGCCAGCACTGACCCCGTGCCCTTGGCTGACCATGTGCTGTTATCTCCCTGCCAGGCACCTCCAATGAAGTGGCCCAGTTCTTATCCAAGGAGAATCAAGTTATCATCCGGATGAGAGGCCTTCCATTCACTGCTACTCAGGAAGATGTCTTGGGGTTCCTGGGGCCGGAGTGCCCAGTCACAGGAGGGAAAGAGGGACTTCTCTTTGTCAAGTACCCAGATGGCAGGCCCACAGGAGATGCATTTGTATTATTTTCCTGTGAAGAATATGCACAGAATGCACTTAAAAAGCACAAAGAAATACTTGGAAAACGTTACATTGAACTCTTCAGGAGCACAGCAGCAGAGGTCCAACAGGTTGTAACTATTGGTTGTGAGACTCAAAACTGAACAGTTAAAACATTTCTTCTAACACTTTTACACAAATATGTTGTAGACAACCATTAATGTTTATTTTATGAAAGATGTCGAGAAAGGCTAATACATGTTTCCTAATGGGCATGGAAAATTGTGCAGCACTGGTTTCGCTTTGTTTGTTTGTTTGTGGGGGTTGTTTTGTTTGGTTTTTTTTAAGCGGCCCCTGCTTGGGTGGTTTTTTTTACCATCCCTCAAACCATAAAGTAAAAATCTTTGCATAATTTTCTTCTCCTTACAGCTTGACTGAAATAAAAGAAATAATTCTAAAAATATAGTAGGTTGATAGTATTGTAGTAATGCTTCTTGAAAATCTGCAGTATTGTCTTTAAATGCTAGTCTCCTTGTACAGAATTTCTAATATTAAACCCAAATCTGGATGCATGAAAAGAGCAACAGCTTTCTTGGAAGCTAAGAATTAATAGGTTGTAGGTGATTTTTAATGAAAGGAAGTGATTTTTTTTTTTGTTTTCCTGATGTAACATATTTCCTTTTTTCCCTATCCTTCACCAGTTCCTATCATTATCATCTTAAATTGGTAAAACCATTTGATTTTTTTCACCAGCAGCATGTCCCTGTGAAAAACATCACATACTGTATTTTTCTTCCTGACGCAGAATATTTCTGGACGGGTGGCTCCAAAGGGAAGATTTGGTCTGGTCTTTGCATAACCACTGCTATAAAAATGTAATACAGCTACAGTTTCAACCTATGTGACAGGTGAAGTCTTTCTGTAGAAGGGATTGGGCAAGCCAAAGAATGTATTCAAGTGGCTACATCAAGTGCTTATCTTAAAGTTAGCCCATCCCTGGGCTCCCCAGATCTGCCGGAGGCTGTGCCTGGAGGAAGTTGTAAAAGTCTTTCCAGGAGAAAAAAGTTGTTTTTTTTTTTTTAAACCATGATACACTTGTAGACCATTGCTACTACTGTGATATGGATATTGCAACAGCCAAGAATCTGATCTCTGTGTTGAGAAGGCTGGGAAATGGCATTTTCCCCTCCCCCACAACTTCCCTCCTGAGAGAGAATGAAGCAAAATCCTCTAAGGAAAAAAAACACTCTGTCACAGCAACCAAGTCTCTGCTTCCACTTTTTTTAGGGATACCTGGATATAATTTATATTCTACCAATATGTGATTACTTCTTCCTCTATGACAGCTGTCAAGGTTGGCACCCAAACTTCTCTGCTGCCTGGGCAAGAGATTATTTCTTAGGAAATTTCAGCGCACTTGAATAATTACAAGAAGTAAAGCCAGCTTTCATCTACTTAGTGTTAGTGCAAAGTAATTACAATATTCTCCACACACCTGAGAGAGATTTCTGGCCTGAAATGCACTATGAGGAGATTCTTGGAACAAACTCCTTAAGCCAAATCAATTTTGATAAAACTGAAGCTTTGTAACCTGTTTTTTTTGTACCTCTTTCAGTAGAATGTGTTTCTTTGTGATAATCATCACTAAAAATGTTTTTCAGCAGTAAGGCCCAACATGTGTCATATGCTCCCTTTGTCATTTGGAAATGAGTCAAGAGAAGGTGTTGAGATCAAAGTCTCCTATATTCTTATCTTTAATTATTTTTTTTTCCTCAGAAATTCTGTACTTGGAGATGAGCACTGGGGTTAAACAAATATGCACCCTCACTTAACCAATCAGATTTTAGAATAAATTAGAATTAGTGCTTTTACTTACTAGCTATTTCAGGTCTCAGTTCTTTTGAAATGGCTGGCTTTAATTTACCCTGATTTAACTAAGAACTGTATGTGGCAATACTGGTTTATTAGCACTGGTTTATTAGATGTGATTTCAGATGTTCCTTTTTGAGGTACTGTGAGAACTGCTCTGTGCTCAGACAGATGGTTGTAAATCTCCCTTGCTGTGGGTTTTTTGCCAACAGGTACTTAATCGATACATGTCAACACCTCTTATTCCAACTCTTCCAACTCCCATCATTCCAGTCATACCCCCACCATACACCATTGCCACAGGCAGCATCCGTGACTGTGTCCGCCTCAGAGGTCTTCCTTACACTGCTGGCATTGATGACATCTTGGAATTTATGGGAGATGCCACAGGGGATATCAAGCCCCATGGAGTTCACATGGTCCTTAATCAGCAGGTAACAGCATTTTGCATGGGAGGAGTAACTTTGCAGTGATTGGACAGGTTGGAAGTCAGGGCAGCTTACCTGATCTTGCCTGTGCTTTAGTCTTCTGTAACCTTGGGAAAATACAACATTCTCTTTGTCTGTCTTTGCTTCATTTCTCTTCCCCTTTTACATATCCCCTTGCTTTTCTTTCTATATGTGTATGTATGCATCAGCCTGGGAAGGATGAAGCCTTTTCTTTGAATGATAATCTTATCCTGGAGGCTGTTGAAATAAACCCTCATGTTTCAACCAGAGGCTGGAGATACACAACAGAAATGTCTCCTGTTAGATGGCATAGCTGCTCTGTTGGCTTCAGGGTTCCTGCTGTGTTGTTCGAGTAGTCTTTCTGTCAAAATTAGGTTTTTCTAACTTGATTAGCAGTTGCTCAGGCTTTAACGGAAGTTGATAATTAAAAATTGTGGTTTGGGTTTATTTTAATGATGTGGTCATAGAGATATATTTTCCCCGTTGTCTTGTGTTAAAAATAAATTCTTAATGACATAAATTACTGAAATATTAAAGAAAACAAATGAGAGATCTACTATACTTTTTAGTTGGGATTTTTTTGTTGTTGTTAAGGAAGTTTTCAGGATTTTATACAGACAGGTATATCTGTCAGACTGCAGAAAATCAGACCTGGAAATCAACTTCCAAGGTACAGGCTTAACTAAAAGATCTCTAACTTTATGCTTATGTTGTACTATTACCTTGAAAGGAGTTGTAGGGAAGGTAAAGCCAGGCTCTTTCTAGTGCTTCACAGCAAAAGAATAAGAACTGCATGAAAAAAAATTCCAGTTGGGTGAAAAGGGAAAAAATAAAATCACAATGAGAAACTAGTTAAGCACCTGAACAGGTTCCAAGAGGTGATATGGAATCTCTACCCCTGGAGATGGTCAAATTTCAAATGGAGAAGGCCATGAGTGGCCTGGTGTAAATTGAAAGTGAGGTCTGCTTTGACCAGCTTTTGGATTAGAGACCTCTAAATTTTTTTTCTATGCTACATGATTCTGTTTCTTTCTGCAGAGGACTGAAGCAGCATTGTGTTAACTGGGCACTTGTTGCTTGAATCTTGATATTTCTGTTTCTAGATAGAATTGTTGAGTTGTGAGTCGTTCGTGCCAGAGAAGGGATAATGATACAGGTTTTCAGTAGATGTTTGATCTTAGTCCTTTCTGCATTTCTTATGATCTGGATGATTTAATCACAGCTTGACCTGCAATTATTTCCCGCCTCCCCTAGGGACGTCCGTCAGGTGATGCTTTTATCCAAATGAAATCTGCTGACAAAGCCTTTATGGTGGCTCAAAAATGTCACAAAAAAATGATGAAGGACCGTTATGTGGAAGTATTCCAGTGTTCAGGAGAGGAGATGAACTTTGTTTTAATGGGTGGCACTTTAAATCGTAGTGGCTTATCCCCACCGCCATGTAAGTTACCATGTAAGTCTCCAATTCTTCTGCTCTCTGCTGCTGAAGGCTGATATGTGGTAGGTGCTGAAGCTTTGTGGCCTTTCACCTTTTGACTCGGGTTTTGCCATGATCAATAATCATCCATCTGTGTACATGCTAAGATTGGAATTGTTCCCTTTGGGCAATAATGGGACTGATCAGAGGCATTTTTATTGTATTTTCGGTGGTGAGTAGAGGGCAGCAAGGCCTTGCCAGTGAAATTGTTGCACACTTTGCTTTTTATGGGTGTACTGTTCTTCTGAGCTCTGCAGTAGACTTGCCTGTAGTGAAACCTACTTGGAATGAGAGGGATTTTTAAAACGGGGAGAAGTTCTGTATTCCAGCTGCCTATGAGTGCTCTTGCTATCTTGCCTTAGAGCATTGAGAAGGTACTCTTTGGGCATATTTTTGAAGGAAAACACCCACTGGGATTATATACTAACCGACCATAGAGTGGTGAAGTTGGATGGATTTTAATTCTTTTATTTTAAGATTACAATGAACCTTACTGAGGAACTATAATGGAACTTTACTGTATTCTTCTAATTAGTCTCACTACTAAATCGCAAAACAGATACTGATGTGTATTTGCAAAATAGTAAAAAGCTACCAAATATAGTATATAAAACCAATTTGACTGCACACCAAGCCAAGTTTAATGTTCCTGTACAAATAAGGTATTTGTTCATCAAAATGCATCAGACTAGTGATCTAGTGGGGTATTTTCCCTTCCATTTGCTATATCCTAAAAATACTTTTGGAAGTTGCAGGAAGCTTATACATAAAGTCTCATGGTCAGCAGTTCTGAATGCCCATGTGTAGCTACTATTATGGTGCTTTTGTCCCACAGAGTACAACTTCTGTTAGAAAACATGAGGGTGTGTTGGTGTGCACGCCTGCTTTCTCTATGCACATGGCTTTATGCTTTCTTTTAATAACTCTGAAGTTCCCTACTTTGCATTTACATATAGACAAGGCTGCTCAGCCGTAGGAATTGTGAACTTTTAGGAATTACTCATTCCAAGTGCCCTGGTTGTTATTCATGGTGATGTAGCAAAGGTCTCCAGGGGAGAGGCTAGAGAGAACTTTGCTCAAGTGTTCATCAATCATGCCCAGATGGTTTTAATCACATTGCTGTAGGAGAGGAATTACTCATCTGAGAGTTATCCATTCTGATTGCTTTTTGTTGCTGTGTCCTGGTTTGCTTTTAGGTCTTTCTCCACCAGCTTATGCTGCTTTCCAAACAGCAGCTGTAATCCCAGCAGAGGCAGCAGCCCTTTACCAGCCACAAGCCCTCTTGCCAACCACCAGGACGGCCCAGGCCTCTGCAGCTGCCCCTCCAACTGTTACCTACTACCCAGCGCAGGCTGCTCAGCTTTACATGAACTACACGGCTTATTATCCCAGGTAACCCCGAGATTTCACTGCTTCTCTTGACCTTTCATCCCAGTGCAGCAGGTGACTCTGTGGCCACCTGTGAACAGCTCTTAAATTTGTACTTCTGATGTAGGTAATCCTGGGAACTTCATGTTCAGCAGCAGAGGCAGAAACCATTTTAACCGTTCCTCTGTGACCTTGTAAGGGGTTCATCTCCTCTGTAGGTTCTGCTTGAATCTCATTATAATATTGGCCTAATATTTAACAGGGCTTTTTGGCACTGGGGCCATGTCATCAAGGCAGTTCTATTTCTTGGCCAAAAGAGAAGCTGTGTCAATATAGGAGTTTGTTCTTTTACTTACAATACTGTTTTCATGCTGAAAGACACATCATAGGTGTGTACTAGGTTTGATTTTTCTGTATCAGTGAGACCAAAGAACATTTTTACATATGAAAGCAAAGCAGATCTCCACCTTTTCCCTTCCCACTGGTACAGGGGTTGTGGGGAAGTAGCTTGTTCGCTGATAGCTCCTAGGCTTGTGACATTTGCTAGCTTGAGTATCTGCTAATTTGCTAGATGGGCCCTGACCAGAGATGGAGGTGCTAATTACTCATTATTTTGTGGCTCAGAAATGCCAGATTTGGGCATTTTCCTCCTTTTCATACTATGGCACACCCCTCCCCTTTATTTCTTTTTTTTTTAATGACCTTAAAACAAGTCAACTGCAGCTACTTTTTTCTACTCCCCAGTGAAATAACAAATGCCACTCCTTATGTCTTTAACTACAATGTTTTCCTTTCCCTCACTTCTCTAAAAATAGAATTGAGATTCTGAAGAGAAATTAAGAAAGTCCAAAAAACAATGCACATTAGGGCTATTTGTTTTTCTGTGGTATTTGGGTTTATTTTCAAATCTAAATTTGCAGTTTCATCTTTGCCTATATTGAGTAGTAGAACCAGTTATTGGTTTTTGTAACAGTTTTGCTCCCTCTCTCTCTTTCAGCCCTCCAGTGTCTCCTACCACGGTGGGATACATTGCAGCTCCTCCAGGAGCTGTGGCAGCTGCTGCTTCTGCCACCCACACTCCAATCCTGCCCCAGCCTGGAGCCTTAGTGAGGATGCAGGGCTTGCCATATAACACAGGAATGAAGGAGATACTCAGTTTCTTCCAGGGGTACCAGGTTAGTATGCAGCCCTCTCCGTGAGATTGTATTTGGACCTCTGAGTATTCATCAGTGGAGGTCAAACTGAGCAAGTGAGTGCTTTTGGAAACTGCCGAACAAGTGTGCAAGCTGCATGTTGTATATTTAACTGGCAGACTGAAATGTAGCACATGATTTGCCTTTCTCCTTATTAAATAAACAAATACTGATTTGGAAGCAGTGATTTGGTGTCTGTGTTTGGGGTCTGAGTTTGAAGAGTGAGAAAGCTCAGAGCCCCAATGTGAGTGGGGCTGCCACAGCAAAGTGGAGGCTGCCAGAAGTTTTCAGTCCAGGCCACTTGGTGGTGAGAGCCTTTTGGTAGGGTCAGTGTTTGACCTTCAACATTTAAAATTTGCAGATTTCTAATATACAGAGTTGTGAGCTGGGTGTGTGGTGACTTGCAAAAGGAGAGACACAGATGTCTTGGTCAAACACTATTTCAGATGCTAATTATTTTGGTTACGGGCAAGTACATCTTTCATTAAGACTGTATTATCTTGCAAACTGAAGGAAATCTGTATTATCCAAGCTGTCTATATTGATAGCAAATATACTGTAGCTAATATCAGTCTGTATGGACTGATGGCATGCTCTCAGGTGAGCAAACAAACTTCTCTTCTTGATAAGTTTTTAAAAAAGGCACCATCTACAAACATTGTTTTCCAGCAGCACTTATTTGAATTCATGGAATGGCTCTTTCCATGTCTTCTGCCTTTTGTCTCAGAGGATATTGTATCTATATCCATGTTTTGTCATGACATGCTTGCTAAAAGGAAAGATAATTTAATATGGTGTATTCTGGTGAGAATTTAACTCCTGTGGGTAACAGCACTTACACAGCTACCCTTTTGGGTACTACTTTGAAGCCCTGACCTAAAATCCTCTTTGTGGCTCACAAACCACTGCAAGTGAACAAGTGATTTTGTCAAAAGGCAATGATTTTTGCATGTTTGTCGTTCAGCATTCTGGGATAACAGTGATATTGCTAGAGTCAATAGGAAACATTCAGGTATGGTATGTTTTCTCTTTTTATTTCTTTTTTTTAATCTCAAAATTCTTAGAAGACAATGAGCCTTAATTTGTTGAGCCAGATAGCTGGTGTGCAAATGAATGTAGACTGAGAACAGATGCTTAAATGTGTATGTTCCAAGTTTTTAGTATTTGGAAGATGCAATGCTCTACCTATTGTGTCTTCTTTTTGAATGTTACATTTATGTTTTGAAAGTAGTTTTGCATACTCGGTTTTTCAGTGTGAAAGGATCACTTAAAAAATGTGGTGGATTTTGACAATAAAAAGAAACTGAATATTGTTGTATTTTAGGGCTTTTTCTTCCACGGATATTTCCAGAGTTCAAACCAAGTTCAGTTATTTGTGGCTGTTACGATGTCCAGACAAGTAATAATCATTCATCCTATTGTTTAGCTGTCAATATTTTGCCTTTTAGTTGTTTCCTACTGGCTAAGGGTTTTCATGGATAGATGTTGGATGTATTAAAACCTTCAGTGGGGAAGCTTATTTGCTAAATTGAAATTCAGCTAGAAGTGTAACTGCACCATTGAAAAATGTGGCTTGAACCTGTCCATGCATGGAACAGGTCAGTGACATCCTCTAGCATCTGTCTTTCACTAAATCTTCAGTTTAGTGAATCTGGACTTTGTGTCTCGTGTTCAGTTTGCCCTTCTTCCCATGTCTGCCTTTGGAGAGCAGTTCCTGGTGTTTGTATTGCACAATTAAATGGTTGCATGAACAGAAATTTTGCCACAAGTTGAAAACGATAATTCTGCTGCTGCAACCTCCTGTGATCACCAGTTACTATTATTAAATTGGTCACCTCTTTGATTTCTTTTGAAGATCTTGTCCAATTGAGATCAGGTTCAAAATCTTATAAAGGAACCAAGGAATTCTTTTGAATTGTTCTTGGAATCCCACATGTGGTAATGCTAGTTTTATACTCATTCATTCCTTCAGGGGAAAAAAAAGCGATGGTGACTTACTGTAATGGGATAACATTACATCTCTGAAGCAATAACTAATCTTTTTTTCCTTTTTTCCTGCCCTTTCCTCACATTGTTTTTTCATTTTCTGCTGCTGCCCAAGGATTCATTACATAGTGCATCTGCTTGTTCATAAAGTGAGCCCTTCATAATCATCAGTGGTTTGGGCATGGCTTTAATCTCTGTACAACTAATTGATGTTGGTATTCAATGGACTTCAGTGTTGGTATTCTGGGAGCCAGGCTGGAGATGCTGAGATTGAAGGGTGATTTTGGTCTTTGTGTGTCCTTATCTGAAAGGAACAGGGTTTAAGTTTTAGTTCTTGCTTTATTCTCCTCTGGACTTTTCCTTCAGGCTTCATGGGTTCTGTAAGTTGCATGTGTGGACATGTTGCTACTTAAGTGAAAGCACTTTTCATACCAGACCTGCCTCTTAAGCAATAGACTTTGCCTATCATGGGCTTCAACAAGCTGGTCTCAACATCAGTACATGCTTCTAAAAACAAATAACTTGAAAGTCTGCAGATCAGCATTTTAATTTTCATTTAATTTTATTAGCATTAGCCTCTTGTTAAGTGTTTCAGCAGCTTAATTTCTTCTTGTAGTTCTGTTTTCTTGTTTTTATTGGTGAAAATTCCTTCCAGCTTGCATGTATTTATTGTAACTTGGATTAAGCAATTGAAAAACTCGGGAAGAATTTTAATAGTAAATCAGGGAGATGGCAATTTTCCCCATCACCATTCTGTATAATATTGTAGTGTACTGTAATCCTCAAAAGAGCTAGTATGAGTACTCTCTGATTCAGTAATTCACATTAAACTGCTTTTTAGTTGTACTGTAAAGCAATAGGATCATTGATCTGAGTGCAATTTTACACTGGATGCATAGCTAAAGGATAGCTAAAAAAAAATCCACAAAACCCAAGCCACATTGAAAAAACAACAAACCCCAAAACAACAACAAAACCTTCACCATGCCTTTCAGCAGCTGCTCAGCAGGTCCTGGTCTCTGGGCATTATGTTGAAGTAAGGGATCCATGGATAGGATTGTGAGGAGACTCTTCAGGAATTCAGAAAAATAACATGATTTCGTATCATATGGGGTAAATTTTGGGGAAGAAGTGGTGCAAATACAGTAGTAACATACAGCAAAACTCCTCAGTGTTATTTTGGGCCATCACTCTGTACAGTTGTAGAAGCAGTGAGAGAGCTCCAGTAAGTAATGGACGAACAGGGGTGGTAGTTGTGGTGGATTTATGTGAAGTTGGTGCATAGCAGAACAAAATTTTTCACTAAAGTGTTTTTCTTTATTTAGTGGCTAAATACTTAATGGGCTTTACTGTTTAGCCACTAAATGAATCAATGAGAAATATTTTAGTCTCCAAATACTGACTCTTTTGGGGTTGGGGTTTTTTTTGGTTTTCTTTTTTTGTTGTTTGTTTTGGTTTTGTTGTTTGTTTGGTTTGGGGGTGTTTTGTGTGTGGGTGGGTTTTTGTTGGTGTGGTTTTTCTTGTTTTGTATTTTTTTTAATGAGAATGCAAATAGTTACAGAGTTGGTATCATGACAAGAACTGTTAGGTTAATGTAAAAGCAGATGTAGTTCAGCTGTGCCTGTGGTCTTAGCTGACCAAAAACTAGTTCGCAGCTGTTGCCTTGGCTAGGATTCAGCCTCCATTTAGTAGTTGCCCAGTTTCTTGGAGGTTGGCATGAATGTGAACTCACGCCTGCCTGAAAAAGACCCTGTGGATTAGTTCTTAGAAAGCAGACTTGCTGTTTCGGTAGGTTGTCTGTTAAGTATAGTAGTAAAAAAAACCAAACTAGATGATGACCAAGATTTAGGGGCCATGGTCACCATCTGAACTTTTTTAAAAGTACCCTGAATTTGCTGAAAAAGTCTAGGATGGAAATGTAGGGACTTCTTTGTGTACATGTTTCTCCATAAAAAAAGCATAAAATAAATAGTGTTCTTTAAACCTTTACTGGGTTTAAGTGTCTTTTATCTGCAGCTATAAAGAGATTTTGCAGTATAATTTAAGGCTTGCCGGTGGAGAGGAGGAGGGTGACTTGTGCTTAAAACAGCCATGAGGAAGTGAAGTGGATGGATGGCTAAATTCCAAGGGCATTAACGACATTTCTCTCTCGTATCAGGACAGCAGACTTCATTGTTACTGACTTTTTAGGGATTAGGGGTTTTTTTTCTCTGAAATGCATGCTTAAACAAAGAAGTATTCTCTGTTTCTTTTGGATTGCTTTTGAAATCTGATTCTTTGTCGTCTGAGAAGGGGTCACCCCATCATCTGTGTGCCAGTCCTAGGCATGGCACCTTCTGGCTAGGGAAGGGAAAGGGAGATGTGGTAGAGGAAGGATTTGACTTACTGGGATTGCAAGTCACCTGGCAATACAGACACTATTCCATGCTGACCCCTGCACTCCCAGAATAGAGCATGCTGCTTGTTTTGCTTTATTCCTAAATTTATCTCCCACCT
The DNA here is from genome assembly GCA_013390045.1 of Picathartes gymnocephalus. NCBI lineage: Eukaryota > Metazoa > Chordata > Aves > Passeriformes > Picathartidae > Picathartes > Picathartes gymnocephalus. Next base: position 107,719 of record WEKY01007100.1, read on the forward strand.
GGCAACATTGCCCGTGTGAGGAGAGCATCTGTGAGACTGGAAGGAGTAAATTAGTGGTTACAGTTTCTGTCTGTTGCCTCCCACACTTGAAGCAAGAGACTGAAGTGGCACCCTCTTTATTTTTGGGAACAGGCATTACCTGTTTCAGTCTCTGACACACCGAACATTCAGGTGGTATCACTTCCACAGTGCATTCAGGTGGTTGTGGGTGTTTGTACTGGCAGTCTTATGCTACAATTGATGTACTTCTCGGGGCAAAGCCAGTTTAGAGTATTTCTCCTGACTCTTATGCTAAAGGGTGCGGTTAGCTACCATCAAATCTAAATCTGTATTCCAGGCTTAGTCTAGCTAGGCTTTTTCTAAAGTCTGAGAGTTCTCTTTGGGAACTCTTCTGCGATAAAGTTTATGGGTAGTTTGAGCTAGAATTGCAGCTGCCTTCCTGAAGTGGCCATTTTGCCTATGGTGTTTTCCTTTTCTTTTATTTGTTCCTTTTTTTTTTTCCCAGTTCGAGTGTGTCTAAATATACTTTCCAGTTCTAATGTTTGGGGGTTTTTTTTAGCAGTGGGTTATTTTCTGTAGATTGCTTTGTATGTGCTGTTTTTAGACTGAGCTTTGAATGTTCACTATAGGAACTGCAAAAATGAAATGGAAATCAATGACTTACTGGTTAGTGACCTGGTTAAATCTGTGCACGGTCTGTGAGGGGAAGACAGTCCCATATTTCTCTCACCATAGAAGAAAGAAATAGCTTTAAGAAAAGGCAAATTCAAGGAGAAAATAGAGTATACTAGGTCTTTATTAACCAGTTTACCCTTGGTTTGGTCCTGTGTGGTTGGATGTTTTTGTTTTGTTCTTATGGATTATGAAATGCAGACAGAATCGGAAGGATTCACTATCATGTACTTATTTGGGCAAGTTTAGGGTAGTTTTCATTTTATTTGAAGAATTTACTGTTTTACAGCTTCTGTTTTAATTGACTGCAGTCTCTTACCTGTTCTCATGATTAGAAGCTACTTCTATTTCTATGTCTTTTGATTAATTTCTTTTTTTTCTTTCTTTCTTTTTTTCTTTCTTTTTTTCTTTCTTTCTTTTTTCTTTTTTCTTTTTTCTTTTTTCTTTTTTCTTTTTTCTTTTTTCTTTTTTCTTTTTTCTTTTTTCTTTTTTCTTTTTTCTTTTTTCTTTTTTCTTTTTTCTTTTTTCTTTTTTCTTTTTTCTTTTTTCTTTTTTCTTTTTTCTTTTTTCTTTTTTCTTTTTTCTTTTTTCTTTTTTCTTTTTTCTTTTTTCTTTTTTCTTTTTTCTTTTTTCTTTTTTCTTTTTTCTTTTTTCTTTTTTCTTTTTTCTTTTTTCTTTTTTCTTTTTTCTTTTTTCTTTTTTCTTTTTTCTTTTTTCTTTTTTCTTTTTTCTTTTTTCTTTTTTCTTTTTTCTTTTTTCTTTTTTCTTTTTTCTTTTTTCTTTTTTCTTTTTTCTTTTTTCTTTTTTCTTTTTTCTTTTTTCTTTTTTCTTTTTTCTTTTTTCTTTTTTCTTTTTTCTTTTTTCTTTTTTCTTTTTTCTTTTTTCTTTTTTCTTTTTTCTTTTTTCTTTTTTCTTTTTTCTTTTTTCTTTTTTCTTTTTTCTTTTTTCTTTTTTCTTTTTTCTTTTTTCTTTTTTCTTTTTTCTTTTTTCTTTTTTCTTTTTTCTTTTTTCTTTTTTCTTTTTTCTTTTTTCTTTNCCCTCCCTCCCTTCCTCCCTTCCTTCCTCGCTTCCTTCAGGTCTTTGCCTAAGCTCTGACGACTTTAACATTTGTGTATGGGATATTTTCCCATCTTTCATATTTTCCACACTGTTTATTCCATTTCAAGTGTAACTTTAGAAATACTGTCCCTTACAAGGGTAAGACTATAGAACTTTGGCTACTGTACATCTACTGATAATCTAAAGTATGTACTATCTTGAGACATTCCTTCCAAAGAGTAAACTTATATTTTGTAGATTTGTTTCAAGGGCAGGTCTGGGAACTGATAAATCTAATACTTGCATGGTCTGGTTGCCCTGGCAGAGACTATCTAGAAAATACTTCTTATATTTGTCTTTTACTTAATGGCATGGGTTTAAATGTGAAGGTGGCTAGCATTCAGTAGTACAATTCTGGGGGGTTCTTTTCTTTTGTGTTCTCTGGGCTCCTGGTTATTGTTTTCTGTGAAAGGTATATACTGTGATGGTTGGTATTTTTCTTTTCAACTTCCCTTTGGATGGATACCTGTCCTGTATGCCCAAATATAACACCCTTTTCTCCCTAAGCTGGCAGGAGACTTTTTGTATTATAGAAACATCAGAGAAAAGGCAGCATAGTGCATCTACATTGTGCGCATTTGGCAGTCATCTAAAGCGTTAGTGCAAAACCATTAGTGTTGGTTCTTCTGGGGGGAGACAGGAAACTCTTCGTGCCACTGAAAAGATATTCTACAACTCAAGTTATGCTAAACATGCTTTTCTTCTGGATTATAGGAGCCACTTAAGTCGTCTTTGCAGCATGTGTAAGAATGCTCAGTCCCTTTCCAGGATATGTGATTTGGAAAGATTATGTGCTAAGAACAATGCTTCATATTCTCCAAGATGTATTTTCTGACTATCTGTGTCATGTTTGTACCAGGCCAATAGTATGAATGATTACTGCTCAAGTTCAGGATCTCAAATAATTCTTAGATCTGATTCACGTATGAGGTTTTTGTTCTAAATTGTTGGCGTGACTGTTCTGTACAGTTACTATTTTTATTTTAATATATTACTTCTGCAGATCTATCATCATGCAGTTACACTGTGTAGTTTCATTTTCCAATGTAGAAATACACTACACTAGCATAAATGCTATTTTGCCTTGTGAACGTATGTGTGCCAGGCACTGATTTTCTTTCATTACATTGGTGTAGTCTATGGAGTACAAGAATTATATGCAGCTCAAGTGTTTGTCACTCTGCCCTAGAGAAGCTGCACTTTATTTCCATGAGTGCATAAAAGATCTGAATGAGATCCATACAATTATTCTGATCCCCCACTTCAGTGTGCAGGCTGGAAGATGCTCATCTGTCCCAGTGAGAGCCATTACTGTGTTGGTGATTGTGTTTATGAAAACTTAAGAGTTTGGTTACCTGGTGCTGCCATCTCAGGAGTAGAAGGAAAAAAGGAGCACTTCATGGTCTGAGCTATTTCCCTTCCTTGATAACGACCAGTTCAAATACACAGTTTAAAATACTCTTTATTTCTACAACCAGTAATACAACCAATGTATTTTTTATCTTGCATAAAAATAGTTTCTGTCCAATTCAGTGTCTCCTGCCAGTTGTTATAGCTGATGCTCTTAATTGTGGTTGCAAATGATGGATGGTCTGTGTGGCTTGCTGTGCCAGACTGTTCCTTCTCTTGCTGATTGTCCCATGTCACACTTGTACTGTAGTATGCACCTGATGACTACAATGGCCTAATTCAGCTGAGCGATCAAGCCAGGAGTGTGTTACAAGCACCGAAAGAGTGGGTCTGTTTGTAACTCTTTGTAACTTCTGAAGAAGGTAAGACGTGACTGGCAGAGCCTGGGTCTCCAGAGGAGAATGGGAAGGGAAAGAAGGGCTTGGTGCTACAGAGATCTTTGCTTATGGCTTTTCCCCCTTAGTAGCTTGCATTGGGATCCTGGTGTTAGTCTTTCTGCTTCAAAAATCAACTAACCTGAGGAAATGGGCTCACTGTGATCTGTAGCTGATGGGGCAGCAGTGGTGGAGGCAGTGTGAATGCCTGGTTCTGCTCAGATGGTGTGTTCAACTTCCAGAAGGCTTTGTTAATGCTTGGATCTCATGTGAACCTTTTGGTTCAATATTTTCCTTTTAGTAGAGTGGTAGAAGATGATTTTTCCCCTGATATTGCTAGAAAGCACACACAAATGTGTGTGCAAGAACTCCCTGACTTCTGGCTTTGTCTTTTCTGTACCATACACCTGGCTAGAGATTCATATCGCTCTTTCTTGATCTCCCTAATACAAAGTGAACTATTACATTATTTTTTTCAGAAGAGGTTTTTTAAGTATAGTGACTTTCTAATGCAACTAACTAGATTTGCTAACAGTAAACTTGCCTGCATTTTTGACACTAACACATCATTCTTAGAGAAATTTTATTATGGCCTATGTGGAGTACATGATGCCCTAGTACTACTGTACTCCATTCAAAATGCTACTGATTAGTTAGTACATTTTTTTTCCTTAAGAAAAAACCAGAACAACCTTTCAGTTTAAAAATAGCAGTCAAATACTGTGCCTTGAGAGAATTACTTTCACAGACAAATGTACTTTCACTAACAGCCATCAACTCAGTTGTTTTCAAATTAGTTGTTTTCTCATGTTGAATCTGTAAGGAGGAGATGGACTGCATGGTCTGGTGATTAACTGGAAAACCAGATCAGCAATAGGTTTCTACTGCGTATGACATGGAAGCAGTCTTGACTAATTCATGGAGTAGCTCAATCTGAATTCTAAGTGGTGCAAAATAGTATTATACGGGTACCACTCTTTTAGAATAAAAAAAAAGAAAATCCAGAAAAAAAAATTTGTATGAATCTGTAATTTTAAAACACACATGTACATACAGAAAATCTATTTCTCTCTAGAAATATCTGTAAATAAGAACTTAAACCCAGTGTCTTAAAATGAAACTGAAGGGGTTCATTTAGCTCTTTTAATTATGTTGCTTGCAGAATGTGTAGTTTTCTCTGCTAACTTTCTATGCAACTCTTATAATATGAATTTCCACATCCCTACATCATTATTATTACACCAACGCTACTATTTAAACTATGTTTTTAATGCTCTCCTCTGTGCTCGGAGGCCTAACTGCTCCATGTGTGTTTCCAGCTGACTCTGAGCTGCAATATTAAAGTTCTATTCTGGACTGATGGTAAATGACTTGATCCCATATGGATTAACAGCAAAGGACTGGTTTAGAGCAGAGCATCTTTTAGCTCAGATTTGCAGCTCAACCCAAGTTGTATACAGTTTTCTCTCAGAGAGAGAGTTATTCTGAAATAAACCAAGATTTCTTCCAAACTAGAAGTGGCCTTTAGACATGTTTTTTTATCTGGTTTTGGATTTCTTTCTGCATGCTATTTCTTGACTAACTTGAGTTCTCTGAGAAGCAGTGATAGATAGTTTGTCTTAACTGTCTTATGCATGCTTTTGGTTTCTAAAGTGTACTGTTGCTTATATTCTGAGAATATTTTTACTGCCTGCTCAGTGTTTGGGTGAGCGAAGCTCTGGCACATACTTGCTTTATTTTCATGTTTGAATATAAAGCTGATGTATTATATGATATATGAATGAAATGCTATTGGTATTAACTGAGAAGTCTGCTATTTCTTGTAGTATACCAGACATATCAATTCTACAGAAATGAAACACAAATATTTTAACCTTCTAGAAACTCAAGAGGACATACGTCACATGAACTTAACTTGAATTGGGTTAATATTCATAAAACTGGTTGGTTTTCTAGCATAGCTTTGTCTGACAGTGTTTTATCAAACAAACTAACCTTGTATGTTGAGCTTTTGATCCTTCAGTCTCTGGTTTTGTAACTTCATTGGGATTCGTTTCTGTCCAACAAACAGGAGTTCCAAACTTATCTTGGAAGAATTTCCTGCATCTTATGGAAAATGGATGGGGTACAGTAGGACTGACTGTGATGTCTGCTTTGAACTTAGCAATTTGGAACAGCCTTTTAAGACTTTGAGGGCAAATGCCCTCCAAAGTAAATCAACTCCAATGGCTAAATAATCTCATCTGCTAACCTGCTTTTTCTTAGCCTTGTTAAAATTACAATAAATATTTATTTAATTGTTGGACTGCACCAAATTTTACCTAATTTTTTCTGAAAAATCTTGCTTGCTTTGTATACCTGTGTTGAGTTCAGCTCATCCTCCCAGCATATAACTCATACAGCTCTTTTATTTTTTGCATATGTGTTGGGGTTTTTTTAACTTTGTGTGTGAGTATTGATTTGCCTTAATAGCCTTTGCCACTTGGCCAGTAGTTCACATAGTACAAGAATTATTCATGCCTGGATTTCTTGCTCTGTTCACCTCCTATTAACATCTAACTCTCTCCTCTTATCAACCTTTAATCTCAATTGCTTCTTTAGCAAGATTTTTGCACCAAACTATGTCTGTCACTGTATTCAGCATACCAGCAGAATAAGAGCTGCTGTGTAGCTTTTTTGCCAAGCTAAACGTTGAATTTCCTTTATCCTTGATTCCTTCTCCTTCCCATTCTTAACATCCAGAATATTTTCACCACAGACACAGAAGTGGAGTGAGCCAGATGCACTAAAAAATGCACCAGCATTAAAAACTGCATTTCCAGGTGTGGTCTCTGGTCTTAATAACTTTCTCTTTTGTCTTCTTGTACCATTGCAGCTCCAAGCAGATTCCATCCTCATGCTTTACAACTTTAGTGGCCAGCCCAGCGGCGAGGCGTTGGTGACTTTTCCAAGCCTGGATCTAGCTAAGAAAGCAGTGGCTGAGAAAAACGGACAGCTCCTGGGAAGCCGCTGTGTACAACTGTACCTGGTCTAACTGAACACTCTCTGGAGGATGAGGAAAGGATGTTGCACTCAACACCATGCCTTTTGCAAAATAAGAAGTCTTCCTTTGCCACCCAGGCAGCAACAAATGTGCCTTTTCAGCATAACGTGTTGGAATGCAGAGTGGTGCATGTCCTGTATTTAATTTGAATAGTGGCGTCTCCTATGCCAAAGATAAAGTGAAACCAAAAATTATGCAGTTAATTTACTTAATTTCTAATGTACCTGTGTAAAAAGAAGCAAAGCCACTCCTGGCATGTAGTTAATTCTGAAGACAGTCCAAAAGCACTTCAGCTACTGCAGCCACGGGTGAAACTCCCTCAGTAGCATTTGAAGTGGAAAGCGATGCTTGAGTCATTCAGATTCTTCTGTGTTTAGTTTTTAAGAGTTTACACTTGACAAAGTGTCTCTGTCTCGTTCTTGTAGAGTTTAAATGTCTTTAGAAAGGTCTTCTGGAATGCATGGCTTACCCTGTTCAAAGCATAGATCATACTGATTTTTGTTTTGTTTTGTTTTTGACTGGAAAATATCAGGATGCTAGATCCCGAACGAATGCAGTTGTGCTTTTTCATGTTTTCTTTAGACATCGTTTTGCAAAAGCCATATTTGACCTTCTTACCAGTGTACTGCTGCCAACATGTAAAGCAAAAAAAAATAAAACCAACAGCAAAACCAGAAAAATCCTCTCTGTCCACCCGTAACTCCCTACTCCCAGCCCCAAATTTTTAATCTCTACAGGACAAAAATGGCACATAAACCTGAGTACTAATAAGTTATATTTTTTTATTTAAGCATAATAGCTATCAGATACTGTATTAAAGATTTTGCTCTAGTTTATGTGCATGCAATTTGTTTACATCTTTAAACTACTTTATTTGTATATTATGAAACAGCAAGATATGTTGAAATCTGAATTCTCTAGTGCATGCTTTTTTCTTTTTCCCTGTGTGTGTATATACATAAGCTAGAAGTACTTTTACGTCATGTAGCAAGTGTTTAAAAAAGACATCTGCTGTAGAAGCACTAAATGACTTTGTTTTTACTGTGCCTTACTTCTAAACCATTCCAAGTGCAATAGCAGCAGAGCAAAATGTAATGAATTCTGTTGTTGACATGTTCATGGATGTCTGAATTGATCTTTTTTGTTAGTGTACAATTTGCGTTGTACTTTAAAGAACTGAATGATGTATGCTTCTTTATATTACAATAAATAAAAGAGATGCTAACAATGTGCATTGCCTTTTTAAAGTAACTTATACTTGGTTTAATGTATTTTCACAGAGAAAGTCTTTGATAAATAGGCTTAGAAATTTTTCTCCTAGATTGAGATAAGCATTTGTACTTTGTGCCAGTGGATTGATTCCTCTGTGGTTTTTTGTTTGTTTGTTTGGGCTTTGGTTGGGTTTTTGTTGTTGTTGTTTGTTTGTTCATTTTTGTTTTTTCCCACATTCTGGTAAGCCAGAAATCTGTATGATGCATGTTTCTCTTGTAGTGCAACACTTTTTAGGCAACATGATGTAACTGTTTACATGCTTAGTGTTCTCTTTCTGTTGCCAGAGGAAACAAGTATTGAACTTGAAATTGTGTTCGTGTTTGCATTTAATTGACCTAATGGGTCACTCGCTTTTGTGTGCAACCCAAAATGCTACATTTAAGTCAGAGCCAGTCAGCCTTTTTGTAGTGAAAATGGAGAAGGGGGAGGAAATCTTATCAAGATAAGGTTTGCTTCTCTCTAGTCAGAAGTATCTCATGCCAGATACCCTTTCATCATCAAAACCTCCCAAATTAAGTTTCAGCACAATCAGGTGGGACTGGAGGGAAAGATTTTTCATTATTTTCAAGTGGGAGTGTTTGTATTAATCTGTTTCCAAGATTTGCCTTGGTGAAGTCTACCAAAAATCCTACTTTTAAAGTAGTCTCAATAGTAGAAAGGATTGCACAATGGTAATTAACATTCTCATTGTGCCTTGGAGGAAAATTTGGTAGCTGTGTAGTCCATTTATTACACACTTAGTCTGCCATGGTCCAGCTGGTCACAGCTTTGCAGGCTGTTGAAACATTCTTATTTTTTCTCCTGTAAAACCTATATGGAACTTGTGGGTTTTCTGCTTCCTTCGCAAGCTGAGGCAGGGCTGGAATGGAGAACCTCAGTCACATCAGCCATGATTTAGATGTAAACACTCTCCCTACTCGTTTAACAGCTTTAAGTTTTGACAATGGTCACAGTTCTGCTTTGGAGTGCAGTCCCATGCCCACCTCACAAACTGCAAACAGGCTCTGCCTTGTGCAGAATCTGTACCTACCTCTCACTCACTGCTGTTTTATTCCCTGCTTTGCATGAGATGGTGGAAACTAGTTCTAGAAAGTGAACTTAGGGGTGTTTCAGGCAATGTGGTTTTGTGTGTGAAACCTAATAGGTGGGACATGGGAGCAGTGTATAATTTTTAGCAGTTATCTGCATAAAATGAGTGCAAGGGCAGTGGCAGCGTTTTGGGTGTATCAGAGTCCTTCGGGTGGGGTCTGACAAGAGGCCAGACCTGGGCCTGCTCTTCCTCTGGACTTCTAACTTTCTTGCTCATATTGAAAACTCTGTGGTCTTGTCTAAAAGAAGAATAAAAGAAAAAAAAGAGGAAAGGTAAAAACCAAAGTGCTGCTGGCATAGGGTGGTGGATGGGGCAGAAGTCCGTCAGGATCACAGAATATTCCGAGTCGGGGAGGACCCACAAGGACCATCAAATCCAACCGCACCAAGAACGGCCCACCCGAGGATCGAACCCGCGACCTCGGCGCTGCCGGCACCTCGCTCTGGCCGCGGGGCTGATCCCGTGAGGGGACGGTGAGGGGACGCTCGCGGCCGGCGCGGGGATCAAACCCCGCCAGCCGCTCTTGTTCTATCCTTTGGCTCCGTAAGAGCGGGACGGCCGTGCCGGAGCGGTCCGGTCCTCCCGGGGTTCGGCTCCAGGGCCGGCGGGGCCAGGCTGGGCCCGCCCTCGGCGTTTGAAGGTCTCTGGCACTGCCCGGCACCGAGCCCGGCCGGAGCTGCCCGCAGGGTTCGTGCCGCAGGTCTGGGGGCTGTGCCGGGCCCTCGGGTGAGGCAGCGACTCGTGGCAGCTCAGCGGTGCTCAGTGACCCCTCAGCTTCACCTCTGCAGCAGCAGCAGCCACAGGCAGCGTCCCCTTGGCGCTGCTCACCTGGAATTCTGCAGGTCCCAGAGCTCTCCTTCACAGATGGAAGATAAACACCTGCAGCACACGTGTTTGGATGATGGCTTCCATCCCTGGAGAAGGCTGGGAATTTGGGGTAAGCCTAAGTGTTTTTTGTTCTTTGATAACTGTATTTACTCGTTGTGATTGAAGTTTTAGACTATGCTGTGTTGCAAAGCCTTATCAGGAATTCCTGTCTTTACATTCATGTATCTTAACATAAAATAAAAAAACCCCAAACCATTAAGCTTTACCTGTTTCACCAAAGAGGTGAAGTTTGGTAAAGGACTCTGATTGGACTTTCACTATTGTTAAAGAAAGGGTCTTCACACTCAGCCACAAAACTTGATTCTCATAAAGAAGCTTCTTCTGTGCTTGCAATCAGCAAACTCCCTCACCTGCGTTTGTGTTGCCATGTTGTGTAACTGAGGAATAAAATTACCATTGTTTGTATTTCTTCTCCTAGTTTCACACTTCTGATGGTGCTAGTTTGGAGATTATTCATTTAGTCATTTCTGCTGCCATTCTCTGGATACTGATAATTTTACCTAGAAATTATTTCTATGTTGGCTGATCCCATGGGATGTTCCTGCCCAGATTAGAGAGAAGATAGCTTATTCTATTTGCTGGAGATTAGATTGAAGAGATTGAAATGGCCGTTCTCTATTTCAATAGTTGCAGCTGTGCATCCAGGTCAGGTGTTTCTTCTTGGGGTTTCCTCATTTGCAGAGCAGACTTGCCAAAGACAGGCTTGTAAGTTTTGCTTCTTTATGGGAACTAGGATATTTTCAACAAATATTTTATTAGTGAAATTCAATCCCTCTTTTTTTTTTTTTTAAAGAAAAAAAGCTTTTCAGCGCCTTCATTTTTTAAATAGTATTTGTTGTATTTCAGTCAGTTAAAATGACTGAAATGACTGCTCATGTAGGCTGGCAGTTTAACTTCCTAGGTCCTGTCTTATATAGGACTGTATTTGACAAAATCTGTTATAATGTATTTTAAGTCTACCACTAAAAGTGTCTTCTAAAAGCTGATTGCTTCTAAGGAAAACTTGAAATATTCTAAAGCAGGAAATTCCTGATGTGCCAAGGTTTGCCTGTAGTAAACTTAAAATTTTGCCATTTTAGATCTACTTGTTATAAAGTTTTTAAAAAACAAAATCCAAACTGAAGCAGAGACCTGATTTTTTCCCCCATTTTTCTTTCTATATAATCAGGTGAGGGCTACTGTGTTATTTATCTGGAAATGCAGCTGAAATGCAAATATTCGAATAAAGATGACAGCATGTTAATTTAGACTTGCTAATTGCCATTTCTTTTATTGCTGTGTTATTATAAACGTTGTACTTTAAATACATGACTTTTTTTTTAATAGCTGTTGTATGTTGCTTTCTGTGTGCTTGTTGATAATATAAAGCTGATCTTAAATAAAATGCCTTCCCTTCTGTAAACATTACTATGGTAGTGCCCTAATTTTGTCGATTTATATTAGCTGTGTCTTTGAGATAATATCTCTTCCTGCCAGTAGATGTCCCCTCTCCACCGGGGTTCGTAAGGAACGGAATTGAAACTCAGCTGGTTTGGAGCCGGGAGTTCCCTCTTAGCAACTGCAGCAGGAGCTTCAGTGTCCGGGAATACTCTGGTGCCTGTTAGCCTTAAAATCGGGGGTCATTTTGTTGCTCATAAAATTATTGTTGACTTAAGATTGTTGTGTTGTTTTCCGTTAGTTTTTCTTTTTTTTTCTTTTTTCAAATTTGTCCGTTTTTTTCTATTCTAAATGTTTTCTATGTGTTCATTGATGTTCAATACGGCTGCTTTGAAATGTAAGAATTGATTTCAAATTGTGAAAATAGCATTTGTATCTGCCCGTGTTAAGTCGGTAAAAACTAACTTTTACAAACTGCTCTACAAAAAGAAATCGATAAAAAGTTTGCTAGAAATCCAGGGGCAATGACTGGACAAAAGGACTGCTTTAAGTGTCACCCCAATGTAAACACACTGTGTTAGACCAAAATGAAAGAAAAATGGCTCTTTAGTCTTCTGGCTTTAAGAAAGAAAACTGTAGACCAGCAGCATAACATCAAGGCTTTACAACAGATTGAATTTTGTAGCAACAAAATTGCAAGGATTGCAGCCTCCGCTGGAGCAGCCTTTGGCTGTGGCGGCTCCCCGCTCCCCCGAGCGCGCTGCCCTTGCTCTGCTGGTGGATCCGGCTGCTCTCGGGCTGTGCCTGGCTCCTGGCTCCCGTGCGCGCTGAAATGGCCTCGATGTTGGCGGGGCTCCTCTCAAAGAGGTGGTGATTTTCGCAAGCTGATTGTTCGCCTCCTCGCTGCTGGGGGTTGTAAACCACTGTTGGCAGAGAGTGAGTTTGTTGTTCTTGTTGGTTTCAATCCTCATCTCTCGGGGCATTTATTTTGGTTGTGTTTAGCACCATAAACTGAGAGTCTTTGGGAATTCTCCTTGTGGAGGATCCCGTGAGATACTCACTCACACTGTAGTGTGCAGATAGTATAGAAAGAAGTGTTAAAATGGGGAGAGGTTTTAATGTTTATGAGATCATGAGTTGCTCTAGCAGTTGCCACATTTTGGGACTGTCTAATTTTTTCAAGAGAAACTGGGGAGTGTGGTGGATTGCATATCAATAGTTCCACTATTTACAAAAAGGAACAAACAAACATTCTCACCCACAACCCCTAACCCTCAAACACGGGAGTTGTCTCTGTAAATTTCTGTTGCTTTGAAGTCTGGGGACGTTAAACAGGGCCTTCTACTGCTCCTAGAACTTCTAGGACATTCTTCTCTTGTTGAGCAATAAGTGAAAATAAGAACAATATGTTGTGTTGCTTTTCATTTGGGAAAGCAGCTTTTACAATAGACCTGATGAACGTGCAATTGTTCTGGTTTATGCCAATGTCCTGTACGGGTCCCTACCTTCCAGCCTGGCTGTTACAACATTGTAACTTTTGAAAGGTTTTTTTTGTTGTTGCTATTGGGTTTTAATCATTCCCTATTATCGGCACTTTATCTTCTGCTTGCTGGAGGTAGGGGAGAAGTTAATGTGCTACTGCAGTGGATCACTTTTGTGTGTATATTCCCTTCTAAAATAACTTGAGATGCTTGAATTTCATGCAAATGTAACTTTTAAAATTTGTATTCATGTGTAAAAGTATTCAAAATCTTTACTCTGGGTACGTTTAAAATAATAATACTTGAAAGTATGCAAGAGCAAAATGAAGGAAATATTGTTATATTTCTTTTTACTACTACCCACAAGAACAAGTGAGAGGTGGAAGGAAACAACAGAATAACTGAGGAGAGGAAAAATGAAGTATTTTGAGGAAGGAGAGTCTCACAGGAATTTTCTGCGAGAAGCTCCAAAAACTGATAGTAGTTTGTTGGAAAAATCTCTATTGTATGCAATGGAATAGCGTTAGAATTTAGCTGTCTTTGCTGCATTGAATAAAAGCTTTTGGGTTTGTCAGGAAAAGTAAGATCTTTTCGTGCTGTTTTCTGAACTAATTCAGTGTTGGAGATCTCTCTGGGACTTGTTTCAGTAGGGATGGAGGGCGCACAAAGTTCTGCTGTGGGAGGAATGGAAAGGTGTGATGGAAATGAACAGTGCAAAGGCTGGCAAGGAACGGGTCCTTCCTCATCTCTGGTCAGGGCAGGAGAGGTTAAGTGAGGAAACGACAGTCTGAGCCTTATCTGGAGTGTAACATTTGTCACTACAACTTAGTCCAAGGAATTCTTAGTTAAACATGCCCTGAAAATGTGGGACTCATTCCCACTGGATTAGGTATGTCTTTCTTTTGTTTGATGCAATGCAGTCCTTGTGCAATTGTGGACTTTACTGTGAAAATCCACACAAGCTACACTGAATATTCATTGAAGTAATAGCATTAAATTAAAATGTCCTTGAAAAAGTCAGGACTTCTTTTGGGGTGGGGTGGGGTGGTTGGTTATTTTGTTTTGGTTTTGGTTTTTTTGAAAAGCAATGCAAAAACTTAGAAAAACAATCAATTTTGCTTAGTTTTTACTGACAAGAAATCTATGCCTGGGGATATAAACTGTCGGATAGCTTTCAATGCTGTGTATTTTGTGTGTGTGTGGTATTCACCTTTTAAATTGTTCTAAAATGTTTTATCAAAAGTCAAGTACATCATATTCCTGATGGGATCTGGAACACAGGTTGGATGATGATCTGCAGGCCATAAGGAGATATATCCTAGAGTTAGAGCTGGAATTATACCTGGTAGTGCTCACAACAACAATAGATCATTTCTCTTGCTTATGAGGAGGAAAAGGCTTATAGGATGGCAGGTTCCATATCTTCAATGAAATGTGACTTCTGCTTGTCTCTGAAATTAATATTTTTGTTCAGCTGAAAGATATTGGTGACTGATAACAACATGTCAGTTGGTTTTTTTAAAGTGACCTGATCTTTTCTTGTAAAAAGTAAGCCCCCAGGAAAGAAAGGATGCCAAATTTTCAGATTATGGGGATGGTTTCTTCCAGGGAAGAAAGAAAATTGTAAGGCCATGGACCTAGACACTGATGATACATCACAGAGAATGTGCTAACAACAGGAAATTGTGAATGCAGTGAAAGTAATATTTTGGATTTGTGGGTTGTTTGTTTTTTTTTTTTTTTTTTCTGTTCTATTCAGTGGCACCAGGTCCCACCAGTGGTTCCTCTTCAGATTCAGCTACTCTGGAAAAACAGCACTGTGCTGTGGCAGTGTGGGAACTCACTGCTGAAGTGGGCCTGAAGATGTTCCAGCTACAGAACAAGTTCAGGGTTGGATACTGTAGCTTCCAGAGGGTTTGCAAGACCAGGCTAATGACTCTTGTAATGATTTAGGTGATGGAATGATTTTCTGACCTGTTTTGAGCAGGAAAAGCAGGTTGTAAATGTGCTGAGGAAGCAGCATCAGCCCACACTGCAGGCAGGATGGGATAAGCCAGCAGCAAGGGACAGCACTGCTGGCAGGCTGCTCTGGGGGTAACCCTGGGAAGCCACAAACAGAAAAATCAGTCAGACTGCGTTGCAGATTGAACTAAAGCAGCTTTGAGCTGGGCAGGTCCAGAACCGCCAGCAGCACAGGCTCAACCGAAAGCAGCTCCATCTCTGTCGGGAAGCTGGGCAAGCAGGAATGCTTTTCCCAGCACATCTCTGCTCATGTTGCTGGGCTCATGAACTGTAGTCACAACTGATTATATGTTATAGACTCTAGAACTTTTTGAGACAATTAGGATAAACCAGAGGGGGCAAAAGGAGGGGTTGCTGGATACAATTGCACTTTGTTCATTGCGTGTCGGTCATTGAGCATAAATGAAGGTTTCGCCTCTAGATACAAAATAGGAAATTGGATTTGAAATCAGAAGGAAGAGCCAGGGAACAGTTTTTCTTATGCCAGCACCTCAATTTTCATCCCTTAGGCTTAGTAAGGGGGAACATGCAATATTTGTGTAGATGCCACTGTAAAAAGCACATAAGTTTTAGGAATAATTATGGAGCTAGTAATGAAGCAGACAGCCCTGGCTCTTGGAGACCTTAAATTTGTAACTCTGACATTTGAGTCAGAAATCATTCAGAAGAGCTGTTATAGAATTAGAGTAACTTGTGAATTCTATTTAGCAAGAACAGCATCTTTCTTCAGAAATTCTTCTCATTCCTATGTATTGTTGTTGATTTCAGAAATACTCAGTTTCATATTTGCTTTAGATATAAAATTTGTGAAGTATACAGGGAAAAAATGGCTGCCCTTTAGCAGACTATGCCACTGGAAATTGAACTCTGCAAACTCTTTGTGTAAAAGGATTTGCATTTTTTCCTGAATGCTCAAAACCACTGCCATCCCCACCCCCACTTGAATGGGTTTCTCTATTGTTCAGTGTACCCAGGAAAAATAAGATTCTGTGGTTTATAATTCATTTTTATTTTTTACCCACATAAACCATAGGGTGTTTTTTGAATTCTCCAATTAAAAACACTCAATCATTAGTTCCCCAAATCAATAGTGAAACACTGAAACCCAAGAGATGAACTTTTCAGTATCTTTCTCTCTGAATACCTTTTGAACATGCAGTGCTTTACAGATCCCTGTTTAGACAGTGCTGTGAGACAGCAGCTGTGCAGGATGGTAACTGCTGTGACTCCCTTCACTGGGAGATGTTGAGAGAATACCAGTGACCCTCTCTTCTCTCCTGAATGGGTTCTGCTGTTGCGCTTAAGGAATTACATAAAGACATTTCATTCTTGCTGCCCTTCAGTCACTCCAAACTTGATAGATGTTTTTCAGGAATGGCAAACAAAACCTAAGATCTCAACCTCACTTCTCCACCAATGGTGAGGTTTGCAAATAGATAACCATAAGTAACATGGAAAACAACCCAAACAGGTACTAACCTGTCACTGTGGTAGCTCTGTAGTGCCAAAGCAGTAAAGCATGGCAGGCTTGTTTGGGGGCTTTTAGATATGAAAATGAAAGTGGCAATTTATAGTAAGGATGATACCACAATCTGAGTGTGAAAGGAAAGCTTTTTTCCTGCTTTATGATGCTCCTGAGCAGCTGCTCAGATTGTCCTTCCAGAACACCTTTGTGGCATGGCCTGGACTATGTTCCACATTCAAGGGTCTCTCACTGGTCTGGTTTTTGTGTATTCAGTCTCTCTTTAGAATATCCCTTGTTTGGTTTGGTGGGTGCTGTGTAAGCTCTGCAGGGGGGGTATCTGCTGTGGGGTTCCCTTGAACGTGGACTGCACACACAGGCTGGGCCAGCAATCTGCCCAGAGCAACAGGCCAGGTTTGCTCTGATATGCCCCAAGGATAAGATTCTGTCTGTGCAACGAGCTCATCTGGTTTTGGCCACATTTGAGTACATTTGAAGCATGATGTTAATTTTTAGTCTAAAACTATCTTTTTTTTCCACATAGTATCTCAAAAATGAATAAGATGAGCAACTTGTGATCTTTTTTTTTTTAACTCACCCCCTCCCCCTCACATAAATTGTTCAGACTTTCACTCTGAGGCACAAAGAAAGTTGGAGTTTTTAAAGTAATATTTGGTAAACACAGTAAATGCAGTTCACTTCAGACCAATAATCAAACCACATATACAGCCTTTTGTCTCAACTCCATTAAAGTATTAATGTTCTCTTGATAATGCTTCATGATGGGAAAGCATTCCTCTCTTTCAAAAATGCCTTCACATTCATCTTACTGCAGCGTTCCCTAAAAGATTGCTAATGTGGAGCTTTATAAATAATCCTTTCTGCACTGCTGTAAAAGTAATTTAATGGACATTTCTGGGAGAACAGGCTGATGGGAAGGTATTTATAGAAGTATCAAGGGGTGCCTGACAAAATGAGGTGGAAGGTTTGGCTTTTAAGGGGAGCTGGGAGCGGCACTCAGTGTCGGTGCTGGTGAGCAGCCGGCTCTGCTGTGCGGGATGAGCACTCTCTGTGCCTCCTGTTCCAGCCCACCCAGCCTGTTCTGAGAACAGCATGGCTCTGCAACCCTCGTAAACATTGCTCCAGCTGTGTGAAGCCACTGGACTGCCTGCAGTAGTTGCTGGAAGGCCAACCAAGGCCAGCCTTAATTATGCAGACAAAAAAAAAGAAGTAATTTAAATGTTCTCAACACTGGGCAAACAACAAAGATTTCCTCTTAACCCTACTATAGCAGGAACACCTTTTCTCTGAAGGACACGCTTTTTTACTTCCAAAATTGTTCCTCTGCCTGACAGCCTTCACTGAATCACCAGTCCTATCTGGCCATGCCTCTGAATCCAGCCTCTTTTGCCAGGTATCTTCTTTCTTACAAAGGAGATTTTTCTGTGCAAAATTCTGCTCTACTTTTTAGAAAATAAGTCTATAGTGGATTGTTTTGTTTCGATTCTTCCACTTAATTTTTTTTGAGACATCCATTGTGCGATACCAGGAATCTATTCTGTAAGAATTAATGCTGCCTTTCTTAAATACACCTTCACATGTCCTTTTCTTTAGTTTGGCATCTGTTTTGTGGAAACCACCAGCTGTGCAATACTGGCTTTCAGGTAGTACCTTTAGTGGCAGGGACAGATGGAAGATTTCCTGGGCAGTTGTACATGGCTGGTGTTGGAAGCAATTGTTTCATGTGGTTTGGATGCTTCCCTACTGCTGTCAGAACAAGAGAGGGACATCAGATTAATTGTTTATAAACTATTCATGACTTTCAAATTAATAAAGCTAGAAGCATGTGTTAAAAATTTCTAGGGTTCATCAACCACCATCTGTTAGTTAAGTGAATGTGATGTTGGGGCATAAATAAGGCATTAGGTGAACCCGAGTATCTTCTCATAATAGCAGAATTTTGGAGCTGGATAGGAGGACTTTAAATATGAAATAATAGCAACAGAATGGAGTGAGATAACACTGACCAAGAGCTGGCACGAGGCATTGCTGCCACTGCAGATGTGAATTGCAGATAAGAAAAGCCCCTGAATAGCTCTGGGAGTACAGGGAGGGCTGGGGGCTGGGTGTGAGTGCACCACCCCAGCCCACCAGATCCTAACTGGGAACTGGTCCTTCTCTTCTCCTCCCAAGTGCAATCTGAAATGGACTCTATAAGCTGCATGGAGGGGAAAAGAACTAATGTAGCTTAAAATTCCTTTGGTTTGGGGCCGACTTTAGATGGTGAATTTTTCTGCGTGTAGGGAGGGAAATCGCTGATAAAGCTGTGAATTGTTGAAAGTTTGAGTTACGAGAAAGATCGGTGACAGAAGAGCTCATGATCAATATATTTGCAAAGACTAGGACTAAAAGCTGCACTTAGTGGCCAATAAGACTCTAAAATGCTTTCTCTATGTGACCTGAAATGTCAACCAAAACAGATATTGAATTCTGGGAACTGGAGATCACAGTACTTAACAGAGATTTTATGTTATCTCTACGGGACATAGTGGAAAACAGCTCAGAATTCAAATGATGATTGCTTAAGAAAACATTTACCTTAGAAGCCCACACAAACCTAGATAATTATGTAATACCTACTTGAAACTCACCTTTATTTCAGCAGGCCATAATATTTCTTAAATCCTGACTTTTTATTATAAATATTACACACTTGCTGCATTCCAGCTGAGTGGAGGCTGTCTTCTTGGTGATTAATATGATTTTTTAAAATTTATTTGAAGTACCTCATGATAGAAAGTGGGCTAAAACAAAATTATAGCACGAATCGTTTATGATACAGTGATACTGAATTATTAGTACATCCTAAGATAACCGTGTATTTTACCAAAGATTGGTCAGTGCCGTGATGTTCTGCCCCATGTGAGCCTTGCAGTTCTAGTGTATCTTCAAAAACTGAATGCCCAGCAGGGAGCCTCCAGTATGACCAACAGCTACTAGGAATTATTTGTGCTTCTCTGGCACATGTGCTGCAACTCTTCCTGGAGCTGTGCCTTTTGAACGGGGAACCTGCTCTGTTGGTATTTCAATTGAGTGGATGAAGTGCTGGGTGGCTGGGTCACTTACTAAAATGTCTTGAGGTGTCAGTTCTTAGGTTCACCATGTGTGAGGATAAGGAATGCTTACAGTTACCCAGATTACTTTAACTAGCATGAGTTAAGTGTGATTTAGATTGTGACTCTGTCTTTAATCATAATGCTCAGAGCAATCAGGTTAGTTGTTTTTTTGTTTTTTTTAAAAAGATATAGGAGTAGTAATAGATAAACAACCAGTCTTAGTCTAGTTAGGTTTATACTGTGTGAGAAAGCTCTCTCTTTGTCCATTAATCAGCTTTGCTCTTTCCCTTTCTGATAACCTTACTAAAGGGTTTAGCCTTTGTGTCTTCCACATTTTTGGTGGGGTGTCTTTAGTTTTTACAGCCATTATTCCCTTTCAAGTCTTCTAGAAGATTTATGCAAGTGTAATCTCATCTGATACTCCCATTGTTCCAGATCCTACTCTCCCCTTGGGTAGGAGAGTTGGGCCACCCTTTTAGTTACAATAAAGGCTGTTTCCCTTCCACATGTATGTAAAGGTTTCCAGCCATTAAGCATCAGTTCTTTTACTAAACTGCTTGGGTGTTATGCCTCAATGAGGTGTGGAATTCTCTCCCTTCCATAGATGCTGCCCCTTGCTGTGGAGCAGATTCACCGAGGTGCTGTGTCAGTCTGTGCGCAGAAAGCAGCGCTGTGGTTATAATCACCTCACTGCAGCCTCTTGAGAGAGACCAGACACGACCGAGCACCACTTGGGGGGAGCAGATTTCCAACCTTTTCTCCTTTACAGGCTTCCCAGCATTTTCTTGTTCTATAAGCAAATCTCCCCTGAACTCATCTGTGGTCAGCCCTGCGATGAAGACGTAGCCGTGCTACCAGAAATTCAGGCTTTGCTTTGAGTTGGATTCATTGTATCTCGGTTAGCCGGCAGCCATTCCTTCGCCTCTTCCAGCGGTGAGACAGTCCAGTCATTAACTGGAGATAGCAGCAGCAGGGACTTCTCTGGAGTTTGGTTCAGGGGACGCTGTAGAGTCTGTGGATCTCCTGGTGAGCCCTGGTTGGGTCAGTGCAGGCAGACCAAAGCTGTTTCCCTCAGTGACCTTTCTGCATGTGAGATTTCATCTCCTATTCCTGCTTGCTTATGTTTGTTTTGTGGGAGTCCTGCTGAGAGCAAAGTGACTCAAAATACACAAATGGAGAGAAATAATTCAAACTGCATGTGATCTTAAACCTCCTTCTCAGTTGCAAATAGAAAGCTAAAGCTGGTATGCCATTAACGTCTTGCTTTAAGCCGAATGTCTGTGCCTTTGGGGAGCTCACAAAGTCTAACCTGGTTTCAGGTGTGTTTCGTGAGCACTCACACCTCATTTGCCAGAAAAAGAGGCTCCAGAGAACTTTATCAGCTTTTTTCCTACCCCTGGCTTTTCTTGGGTGGCATTAGACCTGCGTAGGATCTCTGCGTGAATTAAATGTTTTAAAATCCCTGGCCCCACCCCTTAGCTGCAATTTGCCTTCTTAAAAAGAAAAAAAAGTAATCCTAAAAAAAAGTCCTTTTTGCTGTTGAGAGCAGGATCCTGATGATATGTATGTGACTCAGAGAGTACCAGTAACACTGAATGAAGGTTTGACGTTTGTTCAAACAAATTTGAGAGCTTGGGGGACATTTCCAGAACAGCTGAACAACTGAGCTCCTTGAATCTCAATAATGTGATTTCTTTTTTGTTAACTTCACCCCTAGGATTTTTTTTATGTTGCATGGAGCTGGTGCTGATTCTGCTTGCTGGGCACACCTGCAGCACATCTCTACTGTCTGCAAAATGGCCTTCAGTGAGGTGTAACTCACCCAAGTGTATTTTGGACGAAAGAAACAACACGTAGCTTGAAAACTATCTCACAAGCTGAGTGTAAAGACAACATTTCATTGCTTTCCAATTTTTTTCGACTTTGATTATGAAAGACTGAGCTGCTGTTTAAATATAATATTTAATGTCACTCAGGATTGTACTGTTTTTAGATCATGTCCTTCCAGCCAAAGTGGATTTTTTTTTTTTTTTTTTT
>WEKY01007100.1:129102-176403 GCA_013390045.1 Picathartes gymnocephalus
TTTTTTTTGTCATAAGTGATAGAATTCCATTTTACTTGTCTGGTCCAGATGGTGTTTGACCTGCAAAGAGTTCACGTGCTGTTGGAAAAAATATGGAGCTTAGTGTAATATATGTGAAAACAATATGAAGGCAGAGTCCTTGTAGGCGGGAGGTGGTCTGGGTGGGAGGGCACAAATGGCACAGAAAAACTGAACAATTAACATTAGAACTGAACAATTAACATTAGAACATGCCCTGCTTAGCCAGTGATATGTTTAAGTGTTGCTTATATAAAAGATGTTTGTTGCAGTGTTACTAATATCTAAAAGGTATATCTAAAAATACCTTTGTGAGAGATTTTCCTGCTTTCTGCTATGAAGTAGTTGAGGTCAGACTTTTGTGGGAGTGGAAGCCTGTAATTGGAGACAGACCTGCTCAGTAACCAAAATATTTTCTCTTTTTTCTTTTTCCCCTTTTCTCTGTTTTTTGTATGTTTTGTATTCCTCTTTCTAGCTAAGGAAACCTTATTGGTCTCTGGTGTCATTTTAGCAGCTGGATTAGTTCCAAAGGGTTTAGGCTTGGCCAAGGAGCATTTGAGTCTCTCAGCAAACTCTGCTGACAGCCACAAAATGTATGGCTGTGCCTCTCCAAGCCACGATGTCATTCAGCCCAGGATTTGGCCAGTGTTGGATTGCTTGTTAACCTTCATTGTTTGTGCAACTTTTCCATTATAACTTCTGTCAGTGGTGAGGTCAGATGGCAATGATGACATTCTTGGCATAGCTTCTTTTTTCATATCCTTATAAAAAAATAATCCCATAGTAGCACTTAATTCAGTTTCAGTATTGCCTTATTTGTCCTATTTGCTTGGTGGCTTATACTCCTTCTCCAGCTACTGTGACTACAGCCAGGCAAATGTCACAGGGTGGTATTTGCTGTTACTTGAATAAAATTATCCTTGACCTCTCATATTTGCTTTCTGTTGAAGATTTTATTAGCAAATTTTTATTCCTGGTAAAGGAAGAAATGGTGGGAACATGGAAATGCAGAAACGCATGTATTGGCAAAACTGTGTGTGCTGATCAGTGCAGCTGGAGCCAGAAACAATTGCAGCAGGAACTGATCCCACAGCAGGGACCTGAGCAGGAGCTGCTGTGCCAGGCAGGTGTGAGGATTAATGTCCTACGAGCAACCTTTCCACGTGGAGACCCTGCCTAGAAAACACACAGGGTAAAGTTGTACCAATGGCAGTTAAATTGGAAATCTGCACATCTGCTGTCAACTGCAGCTGCTTCTGACCTTTAAATCATTGTTGCACCTTTATTATGATACAATTCTTCAAATGGCAAACCTTGAAAGTAAACCTTAATTCAGTAAATCATAGAAAACCAGTGCTTTGCACAGTCTGTACAGCAGCTCTGGAGGCACTTGTTCAAATGATGGAAGACTGGAAAAATCTGTTCTTGCATCATACTTAGAGAATTTCCTACTTGAAAACAGTGACATACTGAGTGCTAAAAGTTTGTCTTGTCCTGTTCAAATAGATTGCAAAAACGACTTGGCTGGTGGATACATCAGGAATGTATCATGGGATATTTACAAACAGATCCTTTTATTGCTGTGAGAAAAGAATTATGATGCATGTAGGACAACACTCAGCTATTCTGTGCTGTGTGTTTGTTGCAGTGGTTGTGCCACCTTGGCAGAGAAAAATCCATCACGCCTTTTGTACCAAGTTGTAGTAATTTAGGAAGGCAACACTGACCTTCCATGCCTTGTCCTAAAAAATGCTCTATGCCAGCCTAAATCCTTGATGTTGGTGTTACAGCCAGAACCTCGGGTGTGTGGAGGAGTTGGGCTTAGGAACTTTTGTCTTTGATTACAGAATCTGCAGTTGTTAATGTGTGGAGCTGTTTATTGAGAGATGCTGCAGTTGTTGATGTGTAGGGTGGTTATTGTTTTTTATAATTGGCTGTTTTCTAGAAAATATTTGCCTTCCCAACCATCAGATTTTCAGCACGCTGCTTCCTTGTCTTTCCTGCTTTTTATTACAAGGAGAACCTTTCTAAGTCATCAGTCATTTATCATTCCACTCTTACAAGAATTTGGAAGAGTAGTTGTTCCCTTTTTCCTCCAACTTACTTCATATAATACCCTGATTATCCAGCATTGCATTCCCAAGCAATATTTTCATATCGAGTCCTCTTTAGGTGCATAATTTTTTTTGGATCAAAAATTACACAAAAGAACAAGCACAGACTACAAACATTCTTCAAGGTCTTACCAGCAGGTGTCACAGCAATGACAGTAAGGAAGAGGTAAGTATTTTTTTTTCAGTTCCTAGGAATTAAAAAGCCCAATGAAATGAAAACTTTACTTCTGCAGAAACAGCTTGAGAACTTGTATAGCCTGACTTTCCTAGTGGATCAATCTCTTCAAAAACAAGATCCATGGAACATCCAAGACTTTGAAAAGTAAATATTCTTTGTCTATTGCTTCTGTATCTTAGTCTGGGTTTTTCTTCCGTTTTCTTTTGCATGTAGCAGATGTTAACAAAAGTAACAGCTTATTGTAAAATAATTTCTTAGAAGATCTCTGCAAATGACAATGCTTTTTGTGTGTTAAGAATGATTGATTGATAAAAATTATTCTTTTACCAGGCAGAATAAAGTTCAGTGTTAACTTCCTTTACCAGAGAAGTCTGTATGCAAAACTATGCATACAGAATTTAAATATATTGAAAATCCCTTTTTCTTTTCCATGGCCTTTTACATACCTTAATACTTCACTCACTACAGCAGTGGCTAGTTCCTGAATACTATTATTGTAAATTAACTGAAGCCAAGGGGCTAAGAAAAAAGGCGAGGAGAAGACAGCTCAGTCATCACTCACTGCAGTGGAACCCATGGTGGATTCAGAGCATACAGTGGTATTTTGAGTTAGGCAGCGAGAGAGAGAGGTCCAGAAACAAGGAGCAGGAATACTGTGGAATAGTGTAAGGAAATACTGGCTACGATATGAGAATTAAAAGGCCTTGATTTCTGCCAGCATTTCCTTTGGGTTTGTGTCCTAAATGAACAAACTTCTGGTTACTCCTCTAAAGGAGCTGACTTTAACAGGACATTCCTTCTCTCTGATTACCTGAAATACCAAACCAGTGTTTTGCATGGTAGAAGCGACGTTTTCACCCTGCCTGGAATAACGTCTGGTCTCTGCAACAAGAGCCGTGCGTGTGTCAGCGCTAAGCTTTACCCGCCCTGGCGTGGCTGCAGAGCCTCTCCCGTCCCACCCCATCAGCGCGAGGGAAGCAGCCTCCAGCACATTTGCATCTGAAAGGCGACTTGAATTGACGCTGAAGGAGATGCAGTCGATGGCTTACTGCTGGTGTCGGTGTGTGCTAATTATACCCTGGGTAATCACCCTACAACACATGTGAACAGCTTTCAAACTGTCGCTGCTATTTTTACTAAACCTCGGCTATATTTACCGTGCATTCGGTTGGTGGCACTTGAGCATCCCCTTTCTGGGGTATTTATAGCCCAAAGCACCGCTGAAGGTAATGGGCCGGGACGCGCTCTGAAGGAGGCTAATCCTGCCCTGGCCGTGCTGTCCCTGGGAGCGGAGCCCCGACCCCTGCGCTCCTGCTCCTGCTCCCTCCTGGGCACGTGAGTATGGGCAGCCAAAGGCCGGAGCTTTTGCTTCCGAGTTCTGTTTGGAACAGTCCCAACACGGCATTGGGGGACTCTACGGGTAAGGAAAGGGCCCAGTAAGCAACTGCAAGGGAGATAAAAACTTTTTCAGTAGCACTAAGATCACTGAGACGAGATACACATTGTAAGGCATGACTTTGCCCAAAGGGACTTACTTCCCTCTGTACTGCATGATCAGCCAGGATTTGACAAATAATTTAAACTTTGTAGGAATTTATTTCAGAAACAGTTTAACTGCATCTTGCCTATGATAATATCCTTTTAGGAATGGAAATTACTGTTTATGATGAACTCCCTTGACTAATGACTTCTGGAAAAATCTTTCAAAATAATCTTGTGATTGTCTAATTGAAACAATGAAACTTGCAAACAGGGAAGCAGCAGTATTGTGCAGACTGATACTCTGCCAGCACTGCTGATCACTTCTTACGTAGGTTCACTGTTGCTGGCTCTAATCTGAGCTGCAAACTTTTATCAGGTTGTTCAAAATCACCTCTCTTCCAGGGGGAATATTCAATGTCGCTCACTTCCTGTGCCACAACTCGGCACAGCTGGTTACCATTGCATCACAAATGGAGTTTCTTCCCACTGTACCTGGGTCTGCATTTTAAATAAATGACAATGCATTTGTATTATTTTTATTTATTTGAACACTATGATTTAAGAGCCTAAATGCAAGTTTTTCCCTTTATTTCTGCAAGTAGCACTGCAATCATAACTTACAAAAATGTTTAAAATACAAAATGTACATGAAATTACAATACAAGGCTCTGTAAACATCTAGAACTTAATCTTTATTGTCCCACATTTTTAAATATAAAACTTCAATTTGAACGATTTCCAAACCTCAAGGAATGACATCCATTATGAGTATCAAAAATAGAGTTTCAAAGCTTTGTATCAGAACAAAACTGTTGTTTTCATTCTTTGGTTTAAAAAGGGTGGCAGTTCCCCTGATAACAGGTAAGTTTTACTAAAGAAATTCAGATTGCTAGTTTATGGTAATTTCAGAACTCACCCCTGTCCCCCTGAATTAATATGCTACCCCTTCATTTTTTTTTTCTAAACATTGATCTTTGACCCTCCTTATAGAAAAGCAACCTCATCATTAAGGCTTTCCTTCAGGATAATCTAAATTATTAAAAATTTTTGGAAAAGTACTCGGGGAGAAGACAGGACTTAAGTGCAAGGAAGTGGATGCCAACAAAAGATTAACAGTTGTCGGGTTCTGTTGTTTAATTAAATTTGCATAGTCCAATAGAGATCGTGTGCTTTTTCATACCACTAAAATTATACAAGATTAACAGTCTTTATCTAGGTTATCACACAAGCTAAAATAAAATTAAGACCCTTGTATTGAAGCTTTTACAAGGCAAATACAAAACTGCTTTAGTATCCAAAGCTATGTTTTTTTAAATTTCATTTTTAAATAGGAAAGCATTTCTATGTCTACAGGCATCAAGGTATTTAAAGGCATCAGAAAATTTAGTGCATAGCAATTCTGGATTGTTTGGGCTCCTGTATTTTAGGTACAGTGTGAATTCCAGCTACTTGGAGAACCAGCAAGGAGAGTCTGTACCAGCAGGATTAAGGAGCATAAATCCCATACAGTATGAAAAGCTTTTCAGTCAGAATTCTCCTATGAACAACAGTTAATGCAAAAGACCCAATACATGAATGAAAACTGGAACATGCCTTGCCACCAGCACACACTCTGAGACAATTACATAGTTTACAGCATTGTGTGGTTTGTTTTGTTTTGAAGGTGTTAAAAACATAAGAAGATGTGTTTCTAAGCATTTGAGTCCTTTCTAGGATCTTTATCATACATGAGTAGAGGACAGAGTAAAGCACCATTGCTGAGGGACAATCACAATATCACACTCTTCAGATTCCAGCCCTGCCAATTATTTCCTGCAAATGTCAGGATTTGCACCACTGAACAGTACATTCACAAAAAAGATGCTTAAGATTCCCAGCAGGTACATAGTGGCCTTGCTTTAAGTTGTTTGAAATAATTATGAAACATCAAGTTAGTAGCCTCAGGCTGCACTCGTAAAAGGAAGTACATGATAAAATTACAAATTTACCCATTTAATATATGGTCTTTAAAAGTTCACGATTCAGTTACTAGAGAGATGCAATTACAGCTACTGTAACGGTATTGCTTGGGCACTGACTTCAATTCAGCTCTAAGGTTTTGCCTGCAAAAGGCTCAATGGAAAGTTTTCCTCAAGACTGTTTGCCTAAATACAACATCAGTAGAAGCTGTGTTTACTCTCCCAGGTGTTATAACCCAGCACTGCTCTCCACTGTCAGACCCTTTCATTCATTTGAAGTCTACAAAGGGCACATGCTCCCCATGTGCTAAACCGCTAAAACGGCCACACTTGTCTGAACTGGATCCAATGCAAATATACTTTTCAATTTTCTAATTCTTTGTGTTAATTCACTCTTAATTTTTGTTAGATTGTCATGGCTCACCCAAATGAGCAACTAAAAGGAACACCTTGGATGTCCTGAGGTTCTGTGTACTGCAGCCCTTCCTCTGCCATGACTGGTGTACCCTATGTGTTCCATGGAGGAAAGCTCTGTAAACCAGTGATTCCTGGGGGAGGGAAATGTGTGTGGCCCCCACAGGCAGTGCTGGATCCTCCCCACAGTGTCTAATTGGAAAGGCCAGAGATTTTTAAGTAACGATGTAAACAGATTGTTTCAAATTAATCAGATTATGGGGATAAGGGAGATGCATCCTCGGAGCACAGCACAGAGTTTGCTGCTGCTGTGATGAATCTTGTGTATTTCTTTGGTAGCTCCTGCTTCACACCTTTACAATTAAACATGGACACATTATACTGCCTAACCACTAATTCACAGTAAACTACTTTTTAGCAAACTGACATTTACAAACAGCCTGAATTCAAGGAACTGTAACTGTCATCTCCTTAGGACTTCCAAGTGGCATGGTCAGGCATACAGCATATAAAAGATACAGATGGGATCAAATGGTTTATTGCATTGAAAACTTGAATGCCATTGAATTGGTGATTTCAAAACCATATTCTGCAGGGATAATGGGAACATTTAGATCCTCAGCAAACATTAAATTTTCTCCTGTATATAACATGGCTTTGATGTTGCTGTTCTTTAATCTAAAATCCTACTGCTCAAATTTGATTACAAATGAAACTTTCTAAGAAAAAAGCTATTTCAAGAAGGAGTCTGTGCTAATAAAGATCAGGAAGATTAACTACAAAGTTATAAAAGTTAAATTTTGGAATGTAATTTCTATCCCAACACTTTCATGATGGAATGGTCTTTTTGCAGCCTATCAAGTAATATCTTCAGTTTATAAACAAGTGCAGATCTACATTTGGCTTTGCTTCCTATGAATCTAAGAAAGAAAACACCACAGTATTCATATACACAATGGCTTCCATGGCATTGGCTTCAGATGACAGGTATGATTTGCCACTGGAAGATCTTATGAAGAAAAAAATTAAACAACAGAAGCTTTAAAGGCTTTCCAAAACGACCAAAAGGTGTTACAAATCATCAGTTACAACTATACTACCTCTAAGGGCAAGCAGCACACTGAAGATGTGCATTAAATCTTTTTCCACATTCAGGACTGTGAATATTATAAGAGCAAACTAACATCTCCACACATCTGAAGCACTTACAATATAAAAGTATTCTATTTAAATGCAAAAAGCAAACCTTGTTTGTAACTTTAAAACAGTTAAAATATCTGGTGTAGATTCTGTGTGTCCATTTTAAGAAGTCTCTTTACAGCATCTGAGGAACTATAATTAAAATGCTCTGTCTCTACATCAAAATGGTAACCCACTAAAAGGGCTTTGCAAGGATCCACTGTTCCAGTTCATAAAGGCCACAGAGTTGGAAGCACAGTAAGTCTAAAGAGGAAGAGGATGAAGAAATACTCAGAGAAACTGTGACGTTTTCATGGATGTTGAGTCGTTAGCTTATCCGTTACTGGATTCCATCCGATATTCTTGTCTCCAGAGATCCAGGACACGCACGTGCAGGCTGGCTGGCCACTGTTGCTCCATGTGACACTGAGATCTGGGACATATCTCTTCCTATGATCTCATTCACTATAAAAAAAGAAGAAATATTAAAAAGTGACAGTTTTTATGCTTTCCAAAAGGCAGAACTCATCAGTACAAGCCTGTTAAAAAGAAATGCTTTCAGTGCTAAGCCTTGATGCTGTTACATAACAGGAGATGAATGAGGAGGCTGGCTTCAGCAACAGTTAAGCAAGGGGGGAAAAAAAGTCCTGCCATAATCCATGCTGGAGACTCCCTAAGCCCCTTGCAGAAAATAAGCACCTGAGTATTCATGACACGCAGGTAACTGAAAGGCACACCATGGGCCAGGTTAATCGAGATTTCCCCAGAGAACTCTTTTTGTTCAGGAGTGTGACAAGCACAACAAATAACTCTAAAAACTCCTGGCTATTCCAAGCTACTTATAGAACTTCCTCAGAACTTGGATTCAGGTTAATAGAATACTCTTTTTAAACACTACATACCTATTAATGGGCCAGTTTTCTGTATACTTGCATTTCTGAGACCACAGTAACTAAATTTTATCAGTCAATTTCTCTGCAGTGAAGATTTAGGATGGACTATTATGCAGGCCAGTTTGTGTGTCCATGTGTGTCAACTTCAGCAAAGTTTAATCAACTTGTACTATTTAAAAGTGAGGGACACCTCTGTGGATGTGACAAAGTTAAGTTATGAAGAAATGACAATTTTGGAGTCTTACTCTAAATCTTATGTAATTGATTGCAGGACAGTTGAGGTTGGAAGATGACAAAAATTGTAATTTTAAAGGCTAAGTGTAAGAGCAGTGATAGAAATGTCTATTTTACAAATATGAACCGTGGTAATGTTATCAAAGAAAACAGAGTAACATTCTACACAGACATGAAAAATATCACATTAAATAATAATGAAAATCTTTAGATAAATATTGGATTATAACCAAGATCTAAATTATTATTTCACTGTTAGAGGCAATGAGTTCTGTTGATTCCATTACTGAGTGGGCAGTATCTCATAGTATCTCTTACTCAGCAAGACTTTGAATAGGCTGAATTAT
This sequence comes from Picathartes gymnocephalus, assembly GCA_013390045.1. NCBI lineage: Eukaryota > Metazoa > Chordata > Aves > Passeriformes > Picathartidae > Picathartes > Picathartes gymnocephalus. The sequence continues at coordinate 137,920 of WEKY01007100.1, forward strand.
AGAGGCTTTTCCTTAATCACTGGCATGAGTTTGCTTGGACCTCCTATAAACAGGTATTTAATGGGATCTTTTGTTGACTAATGACCATTCTTATGTTTAGAACGTTTTGTTCTGCTAATAAGCTGCTTCTATTGAACATCTTAACAGATTTGGAACCCAGGCTTTTGCTACTTTGTTCTCCATTGGGTAACTTTACAGAACAGTGTTGATGCACTTCACCACCTTTCTTAATGCTTCCTTAATTTTCTATAGCAGGATTTAGCTTCCTACTAACCATTCCTGTCTGACAGAAGCATAACAAAATCAATCTACAGGTGGTGTAAATTGCTCTTGGTGTTTATAGCACTTCACAGCCTGAGCATTTCCCTTTGTGGCAGCAGGATCATGAAAGAAAATGTATTAATATTGTAAATATGCCCAAGTCCATGTACCATATAAAATCCAACTCTGAAAAGAGGTTGTGTCTATATCCTTTTAACTGGCTCGGAAAAGCTTTAAAACCACCTCACATCACAGTCCTGTGTGTAATGGAGGAGGTGTTTGTCACCCACAAGTCCATCACCTGCAAAGGTTTTCTCCTCAGGAGGGCAAGGACAGCTTGTTCCACACATAGTATTGCAGCCCAAAGGTTCTAACAGGTCACACATGCTATGGAAAAGCCAATTCCCCCAAGCATTACAAGATTTGCAATTTATGTGGCTTCAAAAAAACCTGTCATTCAATGAACTTAACTGCACTACAACACTGAAAACTGCGTGACTGCAGGTAGGGCACTTTCCCGAGTATTTTTATTAGGCCAACACAATGCATCATCAGTAAACATCTGCTAAAAAAAACCCCAAGACTTTTTATTTCTTAAACAAAATGTAGATGAACATTTATAAGAACTGTGCTCTACCACCTTCTGTCAGGGCATTCATTAGCTTCCTCTAAGGACCTCCAACAGCCCTCATCTACTGAACAGTAGCTTTGTGGAAATCGAGTGTCCCAGCTGTTCAGTACTGCTAAAACTTTCATGAGTGGTACAATTAAAACACTAACAATAACTTTCTGAAGTTCAGTATTTTGGAATTATTAGTTACTTCCCTTAAGTTTTGCTGGCTGATCAGTATCTGTACTAGCACCATCAGCACAAACTGGTCTATCCTGCAATGTTTTGTAGCTCCCACAGGCAGAGGTGTTTAACTGAACAGCACGTAGCCATTGGCACTGCATTCTCCTCAAAACACGTTACACTGAAGACAATAGCTGGTCACATGGGGTTCTATTTGCCAAACTTCTGCTGAAGTCATTATGTAGAATATTAAAGCTACAGGTTAGTTTGTGTTGCTTTGTTCTAAATAATCGTTAATTTGTTTATAAAAAGCTGTTTTGTAGCTCAGTGCTTTTTTTTGCAATACTTTTAGCATGCAGTGAATACAGATTTATCTGGTTTACTTGGATTTCCACTAGAAACATCTACTATTTCTTAGGCAAATGCAAGACCATGTCTTCATTCCAACAGAGAATTCTAGTGGAGAAATGTTACTTGTCCCAATGACTTTGTAAGAACTGCTAATTTATAAAACCAACCAGTATTCAAGTGTGCTTGTTTCAAAATAAGTATGTAAATCAGTGTTCTGCCAGAGCACCTTGCAGGCCTTAAGAAAAGGCCAAAATGCTTTTCCTGCTGTGTCTCGCCAAGGTGTTTTTGCACAGACCTTGGCCTCCCAACTTACACATCTTCCTATTTTATACTTTCCAGGAATGTCCATTTTAGCTGTCTGGAACTCTGTACCCAACAAATGGACTGGGGGGAGCCTGCAGACTCTGGAAGACCCTCCATTGATTAGATGAGGTACAGATGAGGGTGAAAACAAATGCTTCAAGGAAAGCAGAACTTGCAAAAGGCAGCAGCTCAGATCAGTCTCTAATCTTTCATGGCATATATAATATTCATATAATACCAGCATTACCAGAACTTGCCTTTCTGATGGGGAATGCTATAAATTAAAGCCGTTTAAAATGTAAATCAGGTAGTCAGTAAGAAGAGATAAAATCCTGCAGAAAAATGTACAAGGTCAAAGGCTAAATCATACAGCATTTCCCTTTTTGTTTAAAGACTAAAAGAAATAAATCCAAAGGTCAGTATTTGAATGCATGACATGTCACCTTCTTCCAACGAGGGGCAAGCACACAACATGTAGTAGTCTGTGATTAAAACTGAAAACTTAATTCATGAGCATAAATACAGGTTTTCTACAGTATTGTCTAGCAAAACTCAAATTCTTCAGGTGACAAGTTGGGAGAGGAATAAATTTCAACAATTCTGAGAAAGGACAAGTTCAGGGTCTACTGCTGATGCTTTACAAACATAAGAAAATTTCTTTACTTTAAAAAAAACCCACTTTATCCCACCTCTCCTAGTTTTGACTATGCGCTGCAGGGGCTACTCTGTCCTAAAAATATAGCTAGAAAGATTTCATACTCCCTTTTGCTTAACCTTAGAGCCATCCCATTAGCAACTAGACAGAGGTGAAGCAGCATGCATGGCTTTGTTAAGCCTCCTTGTTTTGATACCATTTCCTTTCTTCAGCACAAGTCTGCAGGGGAAGGCTGCAGAGCTTGTTTGGGATTCAGCAATACAGATCTCCAGGATGTTTTTCAGGTTCTGTGTGCTCTATCTGCCAGGTTCACGTGTGTTGTGTAGTTCATTCCTTTGCTGCCTCTTCGGAGAGAGCCAATTCCATTACATTTTAAATGAACAGTTGTGCAAGTAGGACCTTGACTTTACAGTCACTGCCCCATCCAGATAAATCCCTGCATGTTTGGTACCTGTGGTGTCAGGTGTTGACTGCTCATCCCATAGCCTGGACCTCTACTCACTCCTCAAGCCAGGAAGAACCAGAAATGTCTTAAATCATTACAGAGGCCTTGCTAATATTTAGTAGTCATTTGGTACCTACTGACACCTAAAATCATTCTGGATGATAAATGTCAACTGAGTGGATGACATAAAAAATGTTACAAAATGTTTTCTGTGCTAACACTCCAGGTCACTAATCCTGAAATAATGACTGGACCAGATGAAAAGAGACAGGGGTGCACACTGTGTACACTCGTGGCATATTCCTCCATACAATAGTGATAACTGCACTTTGAAAACCTGTTTGTCAGATATGGCACAGATCAAAATGTGATACAGGGTTTTTTTAATATTTTTTTTCTCTTCCTTTTTTTTTTTTTAACTTCACGCTGTGAAATGGAAATGATTTTAACAACTTTTCTCCCTGCCCATGTAATTGACCTCTTTGGCAGTTTTCCCAGATTTCAGAATTTCAGCTGTTACTTTATTTGCAATAGTTTCACCTTTTCCTCCCTTAGTATTTATCTAGAATGTAAGCTGGCAAATTTATACTAACAGTTAAAAATAGATTGTGCAGAACAGAAGTTAAGTTGGTGGGGAGAAGGTCTGCTACAGACACATTAGATTGGCCTGGTCAATACTGGTGATACTGCAATATTGCATTGCAAAGCTTTTCCCTCTCTGTGCTGCACTGAAAAAGGCGAAACACATTGCACTGAGAAAGCACCAAATGTCAGATAGACGTTCCAGCCCACAGAATTAAAAATTGCAAGAAAAGAAGCAGCATCCTAACAACAACATGGGTAGAACAGAGTAGAAGTAGCTCTGACTTTTGGATCTGCTGTCAAGCTGTAAAATAAGAGCAACCACTTGCTCTGTTTTACTGGATTCTTCCCATGGTTTTAATTTCCCATTGTGCTCTGTTTGCCTGTTTCCAGTCCCTGCTCACTGCACAAGTGGAAGCAGCCGGAGCACTGAGGCCTGCCCTGCCCCTGAGGCCGAGGGCTTTGCCTCTGGTCACTGAAGGCTTGCACTGGACAGCTGCCAAAGCCACAGCCTGACAGCCAGACTGCTCAGGATGAGCTCTTCAGACTTTGCAATTTGCACTCCAGAGTTTTAAGATCTAAAGTTAGGTTGAACAGCTCAGCCATTTGTGCAGTGAGTGACACCCAGAGCTATGGCTGCTGACCTGATCAGCTGTTCCAGCACTGACCAACCCCTCCGGAGAAACTCCCACCTACAGAAAGTGATCCATGCTCACAGAACAAAGCTCTTCTGCTATGGAGCACGACATCATCATGAAAGCTGGTGCTTCTAATAATAAATTCCCGAATGTTTTGGATAAATTAAAAGAAAACTCCAACTATGAATCTAGAATAACAAGCTCTCTTAAGGTGTTTTTAAGGTGTTTGAAGTTCTAATATCAAAAATAAAGGCAATATCTTTTTTAACCGAATGCCAAGGAAATACTAGCATGCTTCTGAATTGCTCTGTATTTAATTTCCCCTCTCATTGTGCTAAAAGACAAATATTTTGTACTGCAGCATAAAGGAAAACAGAAGTATATCTAAGCATATATTTTTTACATAAGAATGTAAGAAAAGGAAATTCCTGAACCTACAGGCCTTTCAGGGAATAATGCAAGTAAACCTCTTCTTCCTTGCAGGAAGCCACTAATCTACAATCAGCATCTATATTTTCTACGGGACAAGCAAGTCTCTTTATTGGCAGCTACCAAGCACTTTAGGTTTTTCTAAGTCAAGAATACTGCCTGAAAACCTCCATGGAGAACTTCAGGCAAACCAGTTCAGACTACAGACCACTAGGGCTGCAATGGGCAAGAGCAGAGACATGTGCAAAACACAACACTGCTTCCCCAGGGTGCCCCACCAGCCTCCCAAATGTATTTTTCCCAGGGAACTCCTGAGTTAGAGACAGTATCTTTTGTGCCAAATGGATTTTTCTCCCTAGGGTCTTTTAAGGTCTGTGCAAAATTCTATGAACTGCAACATCCTGTGACAGCAGATTCCAAAGCTTAACTCCCTATAGCAGTAGTAATGCTTTTTATATGTGCCAAATCTGCCCCAGGACTACTTGGCTGTCACTGTATTGATGAGTGCATATTTTATTCTTTCCCTTACTCTAATTTCCACGATTTCTCTAACTACCTCGTTTTCTTTAATCAAAAGATCTTTCTGTAGAGGTTTCTAGACAGGTTTTGGTTTTCACTCTTCTGAATAGCTGAGCAGCAGCAGAGTCCTAGGCTCCACATCAGGTTCTGCATTACAGTTGATAGTTAACTGTTGCTTACTCATTCAGAGCTGTTGTCTGGCATGTCATCTACATGAGGATGGTTGTCACTGTCACTGTCACTGCTCTGAAACCTTTATACTGACACCTTACCTTGAGACAGGTCCTGCAACACATCAAAGGACTCTGGGCATGAGAATCTCTAGTTTCTCAACTGTCAACATCAATATACAAAACTTTCCAAGATCACTTATCTAATTTCAACTGAATAACTGATTTGTCATCTGTTGGTCATATTTCCCATTTAACTTCATAACTTTTATGTTATTTTCTGATTTCTGCATGTGGAAGCAGCTTGCAGTCTCTCTCACAGCAGAGTAATTGCATACTTAATATGAACCTTCATAAATAATCTGCAAACTGCTTGCAACTATTTGACCCTTTTGACCACCTAGTGTATCTTCATAAGCTTGATTGTTTTCCTACAGTTTTGTCTTTTCAAGTTTGTCACAGCCTGTGATGCTGAAACTGCTACAAAACAAGATTTAATCTTTTCAAGAAGTTTTTGTACGTTCCTTTCAACCAAAGATATATTTCCTCGTGCGGATTCTTCTCATGTTTTGGTACTCCCTGAAGCAGTCATCACACTTACCCCTTCTATAAAGGATGACTCAAGTATTCCATTAGTTATTTCCTGCCTTTGTAGATGCTCTGATCTCCTGCAGCACACTACAGTCACAGTTGGTCTCCTCTTCAGCAGTGTAATTTAGAAGCTGTGCTCTTCCTACTTTAAGCCTGAAAGTTGGCTCTGTAAGAATTCTGGACTGGCAGTGGATACAGTTAACTTGTCTGATTTGACACTGAGCACTCTTCAAGGTACAAAACCATCCTACTTTCCTGTGTAAACCCATCTCTTGTCTTAATATCACACTGCATACCAAATACATAAAATATCCATTATTTTAGTTTTAAAAAATGCCATGTTTCTCAATTGCATTTATCAAATGCTACCACTTGTGTGTAAATGTGTTTCTCTCTGGGTCTGGGTTTTTGTTTGTGTGCCCTTTTTAAAAGAGACTTGTCAGCATACATTTCACAGGCCTAAATTTGGGATTTGCCACCCTCTGTGTTATTTTTTAGTTGGTGATACTGGTATTTGGGGGTTACTTTATTATTAGCTTGAATTTCCATTTTTGAAGAACTGCTCTTCAGCAATTATTCTGAACCTACCAGATTCTGAATTGCACAGGATATAGTGTAGAACAATGAAATAATCTAAGTTATAACCTGTATTTTACTAACTGATTTGCTGTTTCAAGACATAGGAATGTCAGCTTGATGTACAGTCCTTTCCCTGGTTTTGCATTTCCAAACAGGAGCTACTTACCTTACTAATAACATTTTGATAGGTAAGGAAAGCAGAATTAAGTTTCTTGAAAGCTGGCAGAAGACCAGTGTGGTTTATTTCAGTTTCACAAGCAAACTTAGGATCAGTCTACACAGTAATTATGTGAAAGTTTTATGAAGAGCTTGGTTATTTTACTGTTACCAAATCTACTGTACCTTTACAGGTATTAACCTTTAAAAATCTATGGAGAAAGTAGAACGCGTTGTGTTTATAATATATTTGTATATATAAATTTATATTGAAAAAAAAAAGGACAGGATAGTTTTTTGGCCTTTTAGGCATGTTTGTAATAAAGTGAAAACCACTAAAGTCTTAACACAAACAAGACCAATATACCATGCAACAATTTCTAATATTGTTAGTATTTAAAAGAGTCACAGTGCATAATTATCTCGCTTATATGTGAAATAAAGAAGCTGAAATAATAAATCCAGATATTCTTACCCAATTATAGTGCACATTCAACTCTAAATCTAGTTATGAACCTGTATTCCTATTACTCTGACTGGTGGTGCATGCCACTGTAGTCCATCTATTTAAACTGACATTGCTTCATCTTTTTGAAAAAGAAAAATGTTACAAATTTCTTAGTTAACTGATCTGGCCACACTTCTACCTTACCCATATCTGCCTTAAGATTTTCATACCCTCTTCTGCTCTTTTACTAGATCCTACAGCACTCAGGAAGTTCTGTGGCAGCTCTATATACATTGAGTGAAGGTTTTTACTGAATGAGTGTACACCTGGTTCACCAATGCCGAATTTCCAACTATTTCAGAATACACAGGTGTCCAGTGATAGCAATAATTCAGTATTACAAAGTGCTTTTCACTTGTAGCTCTTAAAACTTTTAAAACACTTTCCCCTTTCCTTCGTGCTCCAATTTCAAACATTGAAGCATTTCAGTAAGCAGACTCACCCTCTAGATTTTCCACATAGGAGTTGGACATGAGTGCTGAGTGTTGAGTCCATTTCTCTGTTGAACCTGATGGCTGGTATTCCAGGTCAGAGATAAAACTGTCTGTGTCAGAGAAGAAGACAGACATAACTACTGACTGGACTAAACCAAGAAGTTACAGTTCACTCAACCAGGAAGTGATTTTCATTTTTCTTTTAATAGCACTAAATTTAAATACCCAGTTCCATTCACAAACATTGCGTATGTGACATAAGTAACTATTTATAAGTTATCAGAGTGCCTATTAAAAACAGTATCACTTATCTTGTATATTTAGTTACTTTTCATTTAACAACCAGAGCCATAAAGGTAATGGTTAATATTTTTGGATGTCTGCCTAGTTGTATCGTCATGAATTTATACTTCTTAAATTTGATTTTAGTATTTGTGTTTAGAACATTCCTCCTGCAGGTTTTTCAATTTGCTTTACTTACTGTGGTCAAATTAGAAGTACTTGTGGCCCTTGACAGCAACTCCAGGGTAGGCAGAAGAGTCCTAGTAAAGAAAACCTTTAGTGCCATTTTCCCTCTCCCCAGGCACAGGGAGCTGCTGCTGCTCACAGCTGCTGGGTCCCTTTGCTGTCGCACTGCACTCCCTGCCCCGGGCACGGCTCTGCAGCCAGGCCACCACAGCTCCAGTGGCACAACACCAAGTGTTCTCTTGGCACAGGTGGCTCCCTCAGACCTGGGCCATGTGAGAAACCCTGCAGGTAGTGCAGAGCTGCATTTCATGGAACTGCTTTTCCTAGAGGAAAAATCAATGTCAAATAGTGTATTCATTATTTTAACCAACAAGTCTGTGTTTATTCAGTTGTGATGAGTGGCTATACAGAGCTTACAACATGGTTGAATTTGTTTTATTTTCCTGCCCAAAACAGGCTTGCATGTTTAGTAAATTAGGCTTTAATGCAATTAACAAAATTACTCTGGACCCTGGCTAATTTGTGCCTTCTGGATAGAGGCACACACTTGTTTTGCCAGCATGGTTTCAAAGCCCTGCTTAGGGATGACTCCTGGGAGAACAAAGGAATCTACTCTTACTTCCTTCTGAAATTCAAGCAGCTCAAATTACCCCTTTGGGTGACTTCTTATGCTTAATCGTTCAAAGTGTAAAGTTACATGTGTTTAAAAGGGAAAGTGGAAAGCAATATCTGGGTTACAATTAAAATGTCCACTGCCATTGTGAAGGAAAGGAGTAAATTAAGGACAAATTCTTGTCAATTAATAGGAGATAAGAAAAGATCATTTCCCCCCATCAATTATGGTAGAAACAGCAAGAAACTGATAATTAAATAAAGATCTAATGAATCCAAGGAGATGGGCAAGAAACTGCCTCATGATGAAACAAACTAACTGTACCAACAACCAACTCTCTTTAGAAAGGGGAAGCTTTCAAAAGAGCAGACAACAAACACTGACAAGAAGCCTCCAGAGAGAACAGTGGAGTTCATTAGCTCATAAAGCAATAGCCTCTGCACCATAAAGACAGCAGGGCTTATGCAGTATGTCACTCTGGCAGGGAAATATATTTCTGAGCAATTTTTGTAATTAGTCTCATACTTAGCAAGATCCTGACGTTCTTGCATGCACTACCAAAGCTGCTGACAGTGGTGAGTGTTTGCTTTTATCAATCCCTGACAAATCGTGCCATGCACAGCACACACAACATCTCCAGCCAGCACCTTCTGGAACAGAGCATGCACTGCCCTCGGGCACACCCTGCTTCTTGTCTGGGAAACGTGGGACATAAAGCAACAGCCTTTTCAACTGTGTGATACAGCATAAAGATTTTGTTCCACACACACACATTAGACACAACTGGAGGCACCAGAAAAATATACATTAAAAATACCTTTCTACTTCGTAATATCCTAAACATTTGAGAAAGCTTTTTACTTCCTTAAGCACTACTGAAATGCATTCTTGTAACCAAAGAATCTAAAGACAAAATGAAAACTACTAAATTGAAACAAAAATCAAGAAAAATGACACCCAGTAGATCTGTTTAACTGATCAAAAATTCATACTTTTTTGAATGATCTCTTTGTTCTGATTCAGTCTTTAAGTAAAAGGTTAAGAAAAGCTTTAAACCCTCAATTATCAGAACCTGGTTTGGGTCAAAACAGAGAAGTCTAATTTTAAGTTGACTTCATTATGGAGACAGGCAGACCAAAGAGCTCCTGGAGACATCCCATTTGGTTTTCAGGATTTCTTCCTACACGAGTCAATTAACTTCCTGTTTTTGTAGCACTTTCTGATTAAAAGTTTAGCCTGTGTATTCTTTACTGCTCCTGAACTGAAGCAGGATGTGTGGGCTGTGGCACATAACCTACAAGATGTATTGGTTTTAGAACAGTAAATCTCCCAAAATATTCTAGAATGCATGACTGTCTGCAGTGTTGCTTCAGTGTGTAGAACAGAGGAGTTATTTTTTAACATGCTTCACAAAAAGAAGTTTGATACAAATTGCGTGTTTTAGAGGACAGGTGAGTGAACTGCTCTCCTGCCAGGCAACAAGGATCAGGAAGCCTGAAGGCAAACAATGGACAAACTGCAGCACACACTTCCTGGGACATACACCTTCTTCTGCCAGCTCCAGGCAGAATTCTATCAGCTGAATTTATGTGAAGAATCCCTGCAACTACATCACATTGCTTAGTGCAGTATATTTAGCCTGGTTTTGACTCCACATGACCAGCAAGTAATACAGTGTCAACTTTCCCTAACAAAAAAGAAGAAGCTGCCAGGCTATAATTAACCCTCAGTCGTCTGTGCTGGAGCAAACCAGTCACACGTCAGGCCATGGCTGCTGTGGCAAACTACCAAGGACATGGTGGGTTGCCTTGCAAGTCACCATTCCCAGCCACAGGCTAGGCTTGCTTTTAGTAATTCCAGGCTTAATGCCAAATTCACTAAGCAGTATTTTTTTTTTTTTTTAATTAACTGTATGGAATGTTGGAATATAGTTTTCCTGTGCACATTATGTTTATAGCTCTACAGAAAAACTGAATGTGCCTGCAGAGTCACAGCACCAGCTCTGCAGTTATGTGCTACAGTAACAAATACCCTGCTCATGTCTTGGCTATGCTGTCACACTCTGCATTTCTATATCCTGGTGAAACCAACTCATTGCAGTCATGTTTACCCTTTTTCTCTCACACAACAAGAGAGCTGAGTCTAACACAGAATTCAGTACAAGCCTTGGCTCTAGAGGACACACGGGCTGTGTAGTGGAAAGCGGTGCTGAAAGGTCTGTGTGGATTCTTCCAGGCTCACAAGGTGTGCTGAGCTCCTTCCAGTTCTGCTGCAATTGCCAGCAGCCACACATTGGTGCAGAAGTGCCACCTGCACTCATGGAAGAAGTCTCTGACCTCTTCTAATTCTTGAATGGGAATCTTTTTGAAGTGGTGAGCCAGCTGAGTTTACTTTGCATTACTTCTGTGGCTCTCACAGGGAGAGCTGGCCATAGACAAGGAAGGATTTAGCTGACATTTTTACATATTAGGGATCTGGAACTGGTCTTCTCAATGGATGCCTTGCTGACACAGATTTTATGGACATAGTGAGTGAATCCCCTAGAATATATGGTCAAAGCACCCTTTAACTGCTGACAACCCCTGATGCAAAACATTTCAGCTTTGCTCACTGCTCCACCCTTCAGCTTTTAAACTACTGCTCAGTCGGGATCTTTATTTTGTTCATAACACACATTTTTTCAAAGTAGATTTCCATTCTCTTCCAATACATTTCAGGTTCTGCCTTATCACCTCAACATCTCACTGCAGGACTGCTTTTTACTGCTGTCTCACACTGTTTGACAATACAGATTTAATAATCAGATTGTAAGAAAGGAGGAGTTTGAACACAACTTTACTGAACAGTTTACACTAGTATAGTTTCCAGAATGCCTTTTATAGCAGGATTGTTCTGAGTTCCAGGTACAATGTAGGTTAGAGTCCTTGGCCTTGCTGGCACAGTGCAAGGTGCAACATTTCACTCTGTACTCGGGAGACAATAAAAACACCTTGGATTTGAACCTCAAGTTTGAGCTGCTCTCCTCCACACTACACCATGCTCCAGCATTCAATACTTTCTGTGTTTCTGCAGACCTCCAGTGGCAGGAGGCTGCCTTAATTAACACTGATCTGTTAATGAGTAAGTTTTAAATATAGACAGAACTACAAAGTACAGTCCTTCTCCAATACTTTCTTATTACTCACCACTTTGACTCTCCAGAAATTAAGCTGAAGCTACAGTAAAAAAATCTGCCTGCAAAGATGTGCAAGTCTTCTAGCCAAGATCAGAATAATCTGAGCTTCTCAGCAAGACAATTTATCAGCTAAAGAGTTATCACAGAACTATTAAAATGAATGAATGCTAATGGCTTAGAGCTCTACATGGAATGTGTCTGACAAAGCAGCCTGATTGCTTTGTATACACAAAGTGCTTAGGGGATTTCTAGTTATGATTTATAGTAAATGCACATACTGGATTTTCTAATCTCCAGCTTTATGTAATGGAGATGCAATGAGTAACAAAATGTAAGAGGATTAGTAGAAGGTCATCCTGATTTGCTGAATACAGCCAAACAATACCTTAAAAATGGTTACATACAGGTGTACATCTTAGAAACCTCACCACTGTAGAAAGCCATGCAATCCAAGGTAAACTCCCTCCTAAACTGCAAACCACAAAAGATTACATTTGAGACCAATGTATTAGAACAGTTTTAAACCTAAAACTTGACAGTGGGAATAGGTAAACCACCACATTAGGAGCAGTTTTTAAAAACAGAGGGGGTAGAAATTAATTAGGTCTCATCATATAACCAGACTGAGTCTGACTTTGAGTAGCTTTCCTTCCAAGTGGGGAAGAAACTTTATTAGATGGGTGTGCAGCAGAGCCCAGTATGGATGATGGATATGGGAAAGGCCAGAAATGACCAGCTGCCTGTTTCCTGTCACTTCGGCTGCCTTGTTTACATCTATTTGCAGCCCTAAACATTCCACTGTCTATCCAGGGAAATGTTAACCTGAGGTGTTGGCCAGAGGGCTGACTTGCTGAAAGATGCTAAGGGAGAAAAGGTCCAACACCGGGGGATAGAAAAAGTAGAGGGGACAAATAAAAATGCATGAAGCTGCTTTGACTTAGTTCCGCGAGCTTAGTTTATGAGCTTGTGTAGCCTGACTACTGCAAAAACCTAAGCAGAAAAGAGAAGTTTTTCAGAATATATCTGAGGTAGTAGCATACAATACTACTTTGAAAATGTGTTATGTTTCAAATATTTTTTGTAATGTAATTTGAATTTCATATCTATGTGACCTCAAGCATTCTGATCCCTTGTTTCAAGTGAATAAGAAGGTGTTCCCTGTAGGAAGCAAGGATAGGAAGAAGGGAAACAAAACATAAAAGCAAATTCAAGGTAAAGATTAGAAAAGTCCAAGGACATCAACAAGGTCCTGCTGAAAAACAAGATAATGAAGAATCACACAAACTTCAGTATGGGGGGAAAAAGGAAAGAAGTGTCCTTTGTGCAGACACACAGGGGCAGGATCTGCCTTTCCATTGTGTAAACCTGTGTTCAGTCACAGTCTGAACAGAGCCCAGATAAAGGGCAAAGGAATACAACAACATTTAAAAAGATTCTCCATGTGGTCACTGGCAAACACCCTGGACTTTGCAGGGAAGCTGCAAATGTGTTACACTTTCCAGGGGATGCTGGATCAAGACTAATCCAGGTGCTCTTGGTTTGAGCACTGATGAATGAAGCAGCTGTGTAGCTCTGTATTATGTAGTGAATTTGGAGGGGGTTTTGGTGTGATCGTAAGAAAAAACCCGAATGCTGGCTGAAGAGGTGGTAGGAGTCACTTCTAGGGGTCTTTCTTAAATGAATTTATGTAACTACTATTCACACTGCCACATCTGGAGATGGGATGGGGGTTTCCCAGTTTTGTGGTGCTTTTTTGGTTGGGGTTTTGTTTTTAAAGAATTTTAAATCATATTCTGTCAAGCTACACAGTAATTCTGGGATTAACTTTATCATGGGGTAGCACTTCCATACTACACTGAAATTTTGTACAATATTTCTTGAAATATTTTCTTTTCTTGGCAAAGAAATACCTACTATTTTAATTTTGAAACAGTGTACATTACTTAAAAGATAGATCATTTATGCTCTCAGCGTTTTTTGTTTAAGACTACCAATTTAAATACTGAAGGCGAGTAATCCAGACATGATTTAAAGAATTTTCAATTGGCCTTGCCTTAGTGTTTTATTTTGAGAGGTTTATTTGCCTTAATTGGTAACCCTCAAAAACCTATTTTCCAACTAAGTAGAGCTTTCAGGTTTGATGCATTAGTTGGGAGAACATACTGTATCAACACTCATTTTATGTACGTAATTATATTTGGATTTTTTCCTCTAATTGTTATAACATTATTGTAGAATAACCTATTGGCTATTTGTGCCTGGCTCTATTTGTACAGAAACTAAAATTCAATTATACATGAAGGAGAAATTTTAGAATTATTTTTTACACCAGAGTAATATGTTAGATAAATTATTGCAAAAAGTGTTCTTGTCTAAATATGGGGTTTTTTTTTCCTTAAAGCTGGTTTAGCAGAGGAAGTATTCACTCACACTGACAGAACTGAGCAGCTTTGCTTCTTGTCACTGTGCCCTTCCAGACTTTTGGAACAGCAGGTTTCATGCTCGACATCTGATTTGTATTTGCAGATTGGAAATGCAAAGAAGCCCCAAACGCAACCCCCAGGAAATCATCGCAGGCGGCAACATGGAAGAGAAAGGGAGGAGCTGCTCACAAACCCAGTGCTGCTGCCAAGGGCAAGTTCAGCATTTAAAGCCATGTTCAATTTTCCATATAGGAAGTATGTTCAATAAGCAGTTATCAGAACTTCTTTAATTTTCTATAACAATCATTTTAAAAAAGAAGTTAACTGAGCTGTGGCCATTTGACTCCCATGTACACCACACTCTAAACCATCAGCAAGTGGCCACGCTTTCAGTGGGGTCCAACAGCTTCTCCTGTGATTCCATGGCTTTGTCAGCACAGAAACAAGGCAGTACTTCCAGTGCTAAGCAAAGGAAATAGTATTGAAAAGCAACAAATATTTGTGATGTAAAGAAAAAAAACCTGACTTTCTTTTTATTATGTATCTATTTTAATTTCTGAACAATTATCAACAAACTGCCAAGATCCTCATAGATGCTAAACACTTTTGCTTACATTGTGAACAGTCTAACTACAGTATTTAGTTATATTTTATTTGTTTCTACATCTTTATGGGTGTGGGGAGAAGAAGGATGAGAAAAAAGTAGGTTCTAACGCTACACTTCTTGAGACATTAGATTTCTTTCTCACTCCTCTATACAGAAGTATAAAATAGTATTTTTTGCTGCATGATGTTTCATAAAGCCTTGCTTTTCTTCCCTCAGCAAGTCCTTGACAGAATCAGTCTCTTCCTTCCTTCGTATCTAAATAAACTTTAGTTGATTGATAAATAGTGTTTCTAAAAAGAGAGCTTTGTTTAATTAAGGTGGCCATCAAACCGAAAGCTCAACTAGATTGCTTTCTCTTGTTTTCTTCCTACTATACCATGTCTTTAAAGGCATTTCGTACTAAATTTGTAACTATTGTCTGGAGGTAACAATAGTGAAACTCCATTTGCACACGGAGCTGGGACTGACACAGATACTTAACAGATGGCCTACACTTAAGTCTTTATTCTACTGCTGATGCAATTAAGCAGTTGGGATGGTTAAAAAAACCCCAAACCACAACATTTAAGGCTACTTTAGAAAAGAGACACTGGCATGATTCCCTTCATCAAAACCAAACACATTCTACACAATTTTTAAGGCCAGGCCTTCTGTTCTTCCAGTCCTTATTAGCATGACAGGTTCTTTAAATTGCTTTGCATCTACACCTTGAATGGTCTGATGTTTAGGATCTGATATTTTTCTTTTTCCAGTTAGTTGGAAAATTTTATAAATAACTATTTAATTAATAACTAAATTTTAAAAATCGTACAAATATTTAAAGTACAGTCCTTTATAGTCTGGCCTTTAGCATTAGAATGTCCTTTTCCTGTTTATGTACAAGCGAACTTCTCAAATAGGTAGCCAGAGTGGAGAAAGCAAACAGCCACTGTGAGCAGAGGTGCTGAATGATGATGTCTGTGAGGAGACCGAGACAATGCCAAAATGCATGTGATAGATTATCAAAACACCAACCTGCCCTTCAAAACCGGACAACTCCAAGAAACAAGACTCCAAACTACATCTATGCAACTTAGGTATCTTACGATTTTCACTGAAGCATATCAATGAGACAATCAGAGAAGACTTTAAATGACTTTCTTGAATACAAGGTGTCAATGTAGAGGAGTTGATCCTCAAGCCTTGTTTTACAACAGAACGAAAATCTGTGGGCAAATTAGACTAAAATGCTTGAATTGTGTAACTAAAAAATAACAGCTGATAT
This sequence comes from Picathartes gymnocephalus, assembly GCA_013390045.1. Classification (NCBI taxonomy): domain Eukaryota; kingdom Metazoa; phylum Chordata; class Aves; order Passeriformes; family Picathartidae; genus Picathartes; species Picathartes gymnocephalus. The sequence continues at coordinate 153,884 of WEKY01007100.1, forward strand.
AATTAGTTTTAAACAAGTTGTTGCTTTGGACACAAAAATATGACTCCATTCTGATGACAAAGATTTCCTTCTGTGAAGAGCAGTGTGTTCTAAACAAAATAACATCCCCACACCCACTTTGTAGTTTAATGCCCACTATACCACAGTATTGCAACATTATATCCACTTACCATCATCTAGCGTGATGTCTTGTAGTCCTATGGTTTGAAAATTCAGTTCCCGGTCTTCAGGCTCTGGTTTGATGTGAACAGCTGCCCCCTCGGGTACAAAGGGAGAGGAGTCACACACGGGGTGGGGCCCCAGGGGTGACACCGTGCCCAGGGCTCCCAGCGCAGGGCTGGCGGCCTGCGGCGAGTGCTGCCCCGAGCGGCTCCCGGACGGCGGCGACGGGGCGGGTCCTGAGCTCGGAGATTGGTAAGGCAGAGGCTGGAGCTGGGGGGAAGAGGGGCCGGACAGCGGCGAGTGGCCCAGCGGGTGGGAAGCTGTCGGGGACGGGGATGAAGCAGACGCTGTGTTTGGAGAGTGGTACGGGACCTGCTGCAGCTGGGGAGAAGCCTGGCTGAGGGAGCGGCTCATTGCAGAGGGGATGGAGCCCTGCCCAGTGCCCGGGCAGTGGTATCCCATCGATGGCAGGTGAGCAGACGATTGTCCTGAATGAGCTGCATGTGCCAGCGGGTGTCCTGCTGGACTTGATGCTGACACAGAACCTGGATTTGAAGAATGGAACTGCATTGGTGGTAGAGCTTGGCAGCTGAGATTTATCAAATGAGGTACAGCCGTGTCTTGCGGAAATGAAATTGCATCAAATCCTTGGCTGGAGGCAGAGTTCATAGGAAGACCAGGCTGTCCATTGTACACATCGTTAGACTGCATAGGCTGGTAAGAAGGCCTCACAGGAGGTGCTGATGTTACCTGAAAAGACTGAACCACAGCAGGAGGCAAAACATGACACTCTTCACTCGGACTGAGGTTTCTGCCCTGCATATGTGGCAGGTGTGGCACTGCCGAGGTCACCATGGCCGTGTAGGGTGGCTGAACAGGACACACGAGGCTCCTGGGTGACGTAGACAGCAAATTGTCATGGGAGTGCCCTTGCTCTGGTGAAGGCAGCTGGGTTCGCATGGAGTGCAGGCCCTGGACACCGCCTGCGTGTGGCAGGGCCAAGGATGGAACAGCAGACAAATCCACCTCATCTCTGTGCTCTTGCTTCATTATAACTAGAAAAAGTAAAACAGTTTTACAATTCCAGCCCATCTGTACCCTGTAACAAATGCACACCAACTGCTGTTTAACAACCACAATAGCACTGTTAGTGTCATTGTTCCCCTTCTTTTGCTCCGCTTTCATCTTCTTTGTTTTTATGCCTGCTACATCAACCCTGCAAAGCCAGAACAACTCTCCCAGCAGGTATTCAAGGGCAAGTATCTTCCCTTCCAGCACACCTTCCTATGCAATGTATGTTTCTAAAGACACCTGCAACCCAGCCAGAGAAAGTCCAGTTCATCTAAAGGATGTTCTCATCACCAGAGAGGGGGAACTGCTACTGGGCTCCACTGAAAATAGGCAGATGTGAGTTCAGTATCACCCACTAGGAACAGGTGAAGGAAATTTTTAGCAGGCTTCAGGCTTTCCTCAGCCTCTGATCACGAGGAAAGCTGAACTGTGGCAACACATACATTAGTTTGAGTAGCACATCCCCCAGTTTCAGTGATGGCAACAACTATTCTTATAATAGAATTACAAACTGACACATTTGCAGTTACAGGTTTGTTTTTTTTAAACTACTGGTAGACTCAGGACAAGATACTGATCTTAAGTACTAGTAGAAAAATGCTAGCACTTAAATGCTCATTTACTACTTTATAAAATGCAGCTAACTAAATATTACAGTCAAATGAACTGCAATACATATAGAGTGTTTTAAGTGCTTGTGTAATAACAGCTGCAGTTACAATTAAACTTACTTCTTATTTAAGCAGTAACTGTCATTATTTCATACCACCATTTAAATAATTTAAATAGAGATACTTCAAACAAATATATAGTTTAAGATGTGTAACTATCTTAGGAGCTGGTATTCTTGAAAACCAGTTGACAAATACCACAGAAATCTGATAACACAGTTAATGTGTACTTGGCATACCAGACACCTCGGTAACACTGCCTAAATTTAAAAAGTAGGTAATTCTAGAGCACAACAAGTGAGCACAGCTTATTTTAAATTGTGTTAACTAATGGAAGTTGGCTTTGTCAGCATATACAGAAGTTTTAAGAAGTTTATATTAATATCCGTATCCGACTTTAAAGACTCCTTCCGATTTCTGACTTCAAGTGATCCAAGCAGTACCAAAGGGTCCCCACCATCCCTGGTGCCTTGGGAATTCTGGCTGCTCCACATGGGCACGCAGCTCTGGAATAAAGCAAGGGGCAGGAAAGGAGCAGGCACTGTCCTGTCTTTTGTAAGCTCTTCCTTACACCAAGTGGGAGGGAACAGGCTGTTTTACTACATCTGCAGTTAACATGTCCTGGTTTTACTTCTGGCTAAGTTACTGATTTTTCTCAGTAAGCTGCAATGTGTCCAGAGTGGGGGGAAACATATTTTGATTTTCCTTGTATCTAAACCAGTTTTTTTTTCCCTTTCTTGACATCTGAGAGTGGGAAAAAATGCATAATTCTGTTCTTCGATGATCTCATTATCCTCCATGTCTTCACCAGGGCTATTTAAAGAGCAGCTTCTGAGAGTCGTCATCATTCTCAAAGAAAAGTAGAATGCAAAAATTATTGTGTAAAAGTGTAATGGAGAAATAACTGGCTGTAGTAACAGTACTGGAGCTTATTATTCTATATTTTAGCTTTTTAATTAGACAAACATTAGTAACTGTTTTACAAACAGTTCAAACCTAACCTTATGTACCTGTCAAAGGGACAAGCCTGTCTGGAATATTTTTCTATGTCCACTTTAAAAAACAAAATAAAATGCCGCTTTTGCATTTTTCATTTGATACCTGGTGTGTAAGTAAAACGTTGAGATTGGCTTTTTTTCCTCTTGCCATTGCACAGATAAAACTGCACCTGAACTGCAGTTGTGATGGTTTTGTTATGGTATGGAGGAACTTCAAGTATGATGTTTGCCTATAGGAAAGTTGAAATAAAGAAGTTTTACACATTAAATGCAAATGAAACTATTAATTACAGAAGAACAAAAACACTTACTGGAAAATTAAAGCACCCTAGTATTTTGAAATTGGCAAACTTCAAGTTTATACACATTACACAGTAAAACAGTACTATAAGCAAACTTTATTTGGAGAATTTTGTCTTCTTTTAAACACAAGTGCTCTGAAGATAATGCTTTAATTATATAGACATATTACCTAAAGGATGCTTTGCTTATCTGTCAGAGCACAAAAAAACCCCTCTGGCAGTTAAAGAATCACATTTTGGATCACGAAGCTTTTAAAAAAAATTTAGTGCACAGGGGGTAAATTGTCACGTTAGCAAAATTATCTTAAGCTTCCTTTTTTAAATTTTCAAGCTCTTTTTTCATTGCTTTCACAACAAGCATGCTATTTCCAGTTCCTTCAAAGCATCATCTTAATGGCTACTTTATAGTGTTAAGACAATTTAGAAGTCTCCAATTGTCTGTCTGAATTAGCCAGTAATCCACTTACTTTAATAAATGAAGTCTAAATTTCAGAACAACAATGAAAATGTCTATTTTCACATTTTAAAAAAAATAAGCTTTCTAAAGTAAGAAAAATTGTTTCTCACCCCTTGACACTTTTCCCTAATTATTTTCCCTTCTACCTCCCACTGAGGTCGTCCATCTGTTGAGAGAAATTTACAAATAATTCAAGGAAAAAGCATTTTCTTAACACTTTAACAATTCATCTTAAAAATATTTAAATACTTAATATAAAACTGGATTTATTTTCCACCATAAGGAGGCTGTTAAACTGACAGACACACACTGTAAACAAAGTACAGGGATGCTTTAGGAGTTTCAACACTACAGCATTTTTAGTTGCCTGCTGTGCAGGACTCTGCATAGGAACCCAGTGTGCTGATCCCAGTCAGGCAGCCTGAGCTGCAGAGGAGGCTGGGAGTACTCTAAGGGTACAGAAGGATTCTCCCCTCGTGTTTCTGAAGGGTGGTTAAACTGCTGCTGCCACCTGTGCTTGTTCAAACAAACTGCTGATGACTTGGAGGCTGAGTCAGCAGCGAGAGATAAGCCAGGCCACCCCTCCCTGCCCGGCCCCAGGGTCATTGTGCCCGCGGCCTCCCTGCCCCGAAGGCACAGACCCCGCGGGTGGAATGGGGCAGGGTGGCTGTGCTGACAGCGGGAATCACCTGGGCAGCCTCCCCGGCCGCTGACCTGGCATAACCCACAGCCTGAACCCGGCACCCGGCTCTCTCTGCCACTAGGTGTTGTTCCAGGTAACCAGGGAACTACAGCAGCAGCTCTGCTTCTTCCAAAGGCGTTCAGCTTGTGTGGCAAAACACATGATTACAGAACACACCGTATTTGCTAATAAAAATAACGCCACTCTTATTTACATATGTAAGAAAATAGTAAGATGTAGAATTGGACTTGGTTTGCAAATTTTTATTTTTAATCATTTCTTTTGCTACTGTTTTCCTGAAAGTTCAAATCAGACACTTAAGTCACCACAATGATAATTTAAGCTGTTCAGATTTAATGTTTTATTGTTTTCTAACTAGCATTTATTTCATTAGCTAGTTCCTATGCATTGATTAAATCAGATGTAACACGGCATCAATGCCAAATAGTACATTTCAATTAGATCCCATCTTCACTTTTTCATTTTTTTTTTATAATAATAAGGAGCAAATACATGGTATGATCTGTCAACAGCATCTTTCAAATACACACAATTCCAAGTTAGTTACCCTCTAACTGTCTTCCTGGATCAGAAGTACTACTTCATGAATAACTGCCAACCAGCACACAGATCAGTGCCCAAATGAACTTTCCAATTACTACTCAGAGCGTTTTTGGTTTTTTTTCCTTCTAAAACATCCTTATTTCTTAAAATCAAGCTCAGGTACTGAGCTTGGTTTGAAAAAAACCCAGTAAGACAGTATTTACCTTGTCCTTTTTCAAAAAAGATGATTTTGGATTCTGGAAGAAAATTGGATCCTGTCACCACCATTTCATGGCCTCCATTTACTGAGCAGCTGTTGATGCTGTACTTCTCAATCTGAGGAAGTTCTTGTGCAGATCGCTGAGCTTTAGAAATATTAAGGGAATAATTATTATTCACAATTTTAATCACAGTGACATTTATTTCATGATTCTAACTTGAAGAATCAGGGATTAAACTAAAATGACCATCTGTTTACATACACAAATCATAATTGTGTATGATTTATCTTTGCTTTTAAAATTATTTTGAAATTATGTAAATACAGAAAAGAAACACCAAGAAGACGAATGCCAACAGCCTCTACTGTTACAGCAAATCAAATTTTTATTTTAGGAGTTTAGGTTTAAAAATTAGTAGTTTCTAGACAAAATGAATTCTAGGGGTAATTCAGATTAAGGTCATGCCTTGACTCCTTAGTGGCAGTACTTAACAAATGAACTCTCTAAAGTTCAGCTGTTCACTAGATAACATTGTATAGGGAAAGCCATGGTATAGCCTCTGTCAATGAAATGGTATTAGCTTTAGAATGAATATTTTCACTGAGATGTATCAGCTGCCTGTGCTCATACACAGGCATTACTGAAGCTGTTGTGTGACTGTACTGTGAGGTTAAAGCCCAAACCCTTGTTTTTCCTCTAAACCTCCAAGCTGCCACTTAGCAAGTACCATATTTACTTAAAGATGCATTAACTTTTGGTAATTGAGCTCTTCACAAATAATGCTTTGTACAAACAATTGTTATATGTAATTCTGGCAATAAATATTGTCAGAATGACACTACTACTGACATATGCAGAAAACATGAGTATAAATGATGTATAGTTAGAGCAATCTTACAGCATTCAACAGGTATGGAAGCAGTCTGCAGAGATAAGACTTTTCCACTGGGCTGTGGGATGTGAACACGGAACACAAGGCGCACTCTGGTGTTCTTTCTTCCAATATCTGTCTCTCCTTTCCGAAGCTCTATGTCTGAATTGCGCAGTTTCAAAATACCAGCACAATCGATACTGGAGATAGGAGCGGAGGGACAGATGGATCGCAAGAGAAAAGGAAGAAAATCAATCAAACTACTGCCAAAGTTCACTCTATAAGCCTTTCTTTCATTAAAGAATGAAACTGCTCTTCTTTTCCCCAGATTATAGTATTCTAAGTTATTTTAAATGTCTGAGATTAAAAGAACTCTTAGTGTGGAAACAGCAGCAAATACTGGTGAAACATTTTGTCTTGTAAATGTCCAGCTACTGCTTTTTTGAACCTTTAAAAGATTATTTGTTATTGCACATTGTTTAACCTCTGAAGTGAGTTATTTAACCTAGTAAATGTCATTTACAAAGAGCAAGAGACCAATATTTAGTTCTAGCTTAGGAAGGACTAGAGAATGACAAAATGTACCCATCAAATCCCAGCCGCTGTTCCACACAGTGGTCAATTATTCATATGAGACGCACAACCTTAATCAAATAACACACAGGCACGAGAACTTTCCTGCCTCTCTGCTCCTTTACTTCTGCCTGTCCTCACACTGGCTTGCTTTAAGAGATGTGTCTCTTCATCATGACCCAGATTTGTGGAAAATACGCTAATTCTACAAGATTTTTCTTTCACCTCTGCACAAATGAAGAAAATAACAACTAAACATAGCAACCGAATGGCTAACTCACGCACTGATGTACCTGGCTGACATATTATTTTCGGGAAGAAGTGGAATTTCCAAGACTTTGGTGCTGGCAATGATGATCTCCTGGCTGGCGGTGGCCACGGTCTTGCCGGTGATGCGGTGCACCTGGTAGAAGGCGTGGGGCCGCAGGTAGCGATCGTCGGCTGTGCCGATGAACATCTGCAGGTTCACCGGCTTCTCGCTGTAGCCCAGCAGCTGAGGGAAGGGCACAGGGAACAGCAACAGGTTAGGTGACCCCCCTGCATCTGTGTGCGCACACTACGAACGCAGCCAGTCCAAAGGGTTAAGAGCCAGTAGTATTTCATCATTAACTTCTTCAAACTCTTGAGCAAGCAGAAAACTGAGTATGAGTATCTGTCCCCAAACACAGGGACTGGCAACAATTACTGGAACAAACAAATATCAAAATATCATTATTATTTTTTAATCTCTCATCTACAGAATTTCTACATCAAAGCTATGCTATGCTATAGGTATGTTTCTGGTATTGTTTTTAATCAAAGCCAAATTACCAATTTTACTAATACGCATCTAGATTCTAGAAACACTAAAATACTTTAGCTTTTCTACTATGAAATGGAATAGCATCTTTTATTAAACTTAAGCTTTTTTGTGAATGCGAATGTATCAAGTTAGGACAAGAGGACTCAATTCATACCTAGAAAATCAAATGTGGTTTATTTTTGGCAAAGAAAATACTTTAACCGTCCCCCAATTTTTCAAAAGTTAATTTACACATCTTTCCATTTCTCAAATACACATCTAATCACCAATGCACTATCAGTTGCCATAAAATAACAAGTTGCTTGAGCTGACTGCAGCAATTCTGGTACAACACATTGAAACAGCAGAAAAAAATAACAAACTGAATCTAGAAGAAAAAGGCCATTTTATGATAGTACATGGGTAATATTATCCGGAAGACTTAAGGAAACAAATGTAAACAACAGTAACACCAAAGTTTCCTTTAACTACTGCTATTATAAATCTGAAGCCTATGGAGTATTTCTTACAAATGCATTTTCCTTCACCTTCCTGCAATTGGCAGATTGATGCAGGCTGCAAGTTATATAATTGCTAAACTGCACTGGAACAAATTTACATTTCATTGACTTTGACATCAACTTATGTTCAAACGGGAGGGAGGGCCAGACAGTCATTCTTTAAACGTGGTTTTGTCATATCAATATTTTTGTCTCTAGGGAGAGTTATTTGGTCACACAACAGTATTATCCAAGCTCTTTACAGAACACTTAAAAACCAAACAAAACATGTCAATTTAACCTACTTAGGAGAGTAATTTAAGCCAGTAGTCAGCAACACAAAAGCCCAAAGCACACCCACGCCCAAGCAGTCAGAAGCCCCACTGCTGGTGCATCACTCCTGGCAGGGAGTTTTATAGACCAAATGAATGCATGGTTTCTATATTCAAGTTACAGCTATGGCAGCACCTAGCAGGTGTCACTTTTATTAGAGCTTTCTCAAGAATACAAATTTAGGTTCTGAAGACTTTTTTTTTGTCAAACATGTAACATCTTTCTGTTCTCCTTAGAGTTCTCAGTACAGAAAGAGCTAAATCCAGCTAAAACCCATCCAAACCAAACCAAAGTACACCTTTAGCCACTGAGTGGAGACAGTTTAGATTGGTAGAATTGCTTCCCATGTAAATAAATGTGATAAACAAGCATTTAGAAATGTTACAGTAAAGAACCTCCTGTGACAGTCAGTGTACTGACAGGTTTCTCTCCCTTCACTGTCAACTATAAACTACAGGAACACAACGGGACCACAAGGAACTTTCCTCTTAGTGTTGCAATGGCAGTGGAGCATAGGGACTGTTATATCAATTAAATATATACACATGCACAAGTTCCTTTTTATACTTGATGCAGGACTCCAGTGTCTTTCCACAAATTTCTTTTTCATTAAATACCAAATGAATATTTGAATGTTTTTTATTAGTCTGAAATATTTTAGGAGTTTAAAGAAAATTAGGACATGTATTAGTTTAGCATTACAGCAGCCATCTTGTCACAAGTTCTCAACACTGTGACTCCACCATCCATCTTCCAGAGTTAAAATTATAGCTTAACACAATGGAATCCAGCCTAAATGTGACGTTAGTTAAATGTGTTCACTCTAATACTGGGAATTATAAAAATTACAAGCCAGACCTATTCAAAAATTTGACTGACTTCCAAATACGGTCACTGTGACAAAGCTGATTTCCAATTAAGGCCAATCTTCCCCATCCCAAACAATGGACATGTACACAGCAGTTCTAGAGATACTGGTGATACCAGAGATAAGGAAGGGTGGGAGATGCTTGTAAAACTAAGCTGGTCTGTCTACAGTCCATGAAGACCATTTTCTACAGAAGCCTACACAGAGCAGGAGCTCAATTTAGGGAAGTAAAACACCCCCCATGCCAGCAGTCACACTGGTATTGCCCAGGAGACTCTATGGCCATATACACTATATATCAGAGACTTAAACAATATATATTTGATATTGCAGACAATTTATTTCTTTTATTCAAGGTTAAAATGAGAAACCCCCCCACAATGTAAAGGTATAAATATAGCCAATGTGTGCAACACCTGTGGCAATAAGGCAAGCCAGGGAGTGGGAAAGAAAGAATAACCTCCGTGTCCCCCAGCACAGCGTGTAATCCAGGGCCTGACTGCACTAATGGGGCCTCATTAGAAGGAAACATCCTAGCCTTAAGCAAGCAGTGGACAGGCTGCAGTGTCCCTGTGCTTCCAACAGCCACAGCCAAAAGCCAGTAGGCTCAATAGGCTGTGCATGCTAACGGGACAGCCTGATGTGCTAAGTGAAACTCAGGAGCTGGAGAGATTGTGGATAGAAAAAACCCAACTTTTATTATACAACTCTGTGCTTTAGAATGAACATTTCCCCCTTAAATCTTGGGTAATAAGTGAGCTGACAACTCCAGGCTGACTTGCCGTTATTGATCCAATACCTACCTTGTGAATAATGAAGGAGACTTACTACCCCAAATCAACTTCAAATCAGGAAAAATTACTTATTTAGGCATTTAAGATGCATTCCTTTTAAATATAGCTTTGTTCTCATTCAAAAGAATATTGATTGTTCTTGATTTCATTGACAGTAGCATGACACTTTCTTACCACCCTGTCTGCTTTATGCACAATTCTTTATGTTGAGCAGTCCAAGCATTTAAGTCAGTAAAAAACCCGAACTTGCTAATTGTTTTTCAACAAAAATAAGTAATTACTTAAGTTGAAAGAAAAATTACTATATTTTGTTCAAATACATAATGAAGCCATGGTATCTGAACCTTTAGTTCATCTTAGTAAAGAATATTCAGAAATAAGAACACTGAGTCTTTTTACAGACCATAGATATTTAAATAAACAGCATTTTATGACCTACTGGCAAGTGCTGCAGAATCAGCACCATGAAGAAGCATTACAGTAAGGCACTACAGTATCAGTGTGCCCAAGATTCATGGGTCACTTACAGAGAACAGTAACCTGAACTACTGGTTGAGTCCTAGGCAGGCTTTCAGGTATACCTTCCAGCACTTATTCCATTAATGTGCAGTATTAGAGGTGCTCACTGCAACAACAAAAAAAATTGCTAATTTTACTTTAAAAAAAGATATACCACTTTCCCAGGGGCAGCAAACAGTGTGCTCCAGACAAGCAGTAAGTTACTGCACCGTGTCACTAGTGACCTCTAGAAACCCTCCTCTGTAACAGAATCCTGATACACCACCCACTGCTCTGCCGAGGAAACTCAGCCAAGTTGTTTTTGTGTTTCTATATCGTTTCCATAGCAAAGGTCAGTGCCTGCGTAAGTTAAACTAAAGCTGGAAGGCTAAAGACTGAAGGTCACTACAGGATAAGCCACAAGGGCTTCACGCCAAAGCAGTTCCAGCCCTATTACTACACTGCACACAGGAAACCCCTGCATGGCACTGCGAGTTCAGAGCTTTTACCAAACAACTACAAAGGCAGGCATTAATGAGAGAAATTTTGGATCATCAAGAAGTTGTATTTTATTTGACAAAAACACTCCTGTGTTCTTAATGCACACATGGAAAATCCTTTAAAAACGTGTCACACTAGAGACTATATGGATTAATTTGATCACTGAAGACAGAAGTATTTAAACTTGGAATTTTGTGGCAGTGGTGAGAACCTTTCTTTGCTGATGAAAACAGAGGTCACATTAATTAAGATGCATCAACCTGGAAAAAATAAGTTAGTATTTTTCCAGATGACATGCAGATTATATTTGGGCCATAGCTGTCTCACATATCATTGGTTGCTCTGATCTAAAGAAAACCTTGCATCTTGAGAAGATTGTCAGAAGACTCCTTTTAGTCTCTAATACTTAAAACTTTTACTTCCTCATGCCATCTTTTTTTTTTTTCAATGAAGGTGGTTCTGTCCATGCTTTCCATTTATTGTTGCAAGCCAAGTCTTACCAATCTCTATTCCAGTGTAAAAGTGCCACTTCTTAAGACATGCAACAAGACTCGGAAAAAACATCCAACAGGAAATATACACTTCACAGTAACCAGGTAGTTACAGACAACACTAATGTACTTGGAAATAGTCTGGTTTCTTGAACCAAAGTATCCAAAACCTCAAATACCTAATAGTGTCACTGAATCCAGAAATAATGTCAGCATCGATACCAACAACATTCAGATGGTGTTAAAACCTAATTGATTGTATTTTTAAAGCACTTTTCCTGCAAAACTTTCCAGCATTTATTAGGAAATTGTTATGCTTAACCAAACTTGCACTGGGGCTTAATACATTTCATCTTTTATATGCCTATTTTTGCATGCTAATTGAAGATGAAGATTTGAGCAACACTTCAGTGCTCTTTTGCGTTTGTGCAATTAACTCACTCACTGCTTATGGCATTACTGGATTGGTGAAGTAGGCTGATTAGAAAGAAAGCTTTTACACACAAATTGGCCTCCCTAAAAATAGGGCATAGGCTTGAAATACAAGGGAAGTTTGGCATAATCAAATCCCTTAAGTTAACAACCCATCTTCACAAAATGCACCAGTATCTACACGAAAATCCTCAGTTCAAATGTGAAGAACAGGGAAGGAAACTGAGCTGTGTAAAGAACCACAAGCACGTACTAAGCATCTACTTCAGATGGAGATTTCCAAGGCTTTTCCAGACACATATGAAAGGCAGGTGGTAAATAGTTATTTCCTCCTTGATAGACTCACAGCAGCTGGATGCATTTCAGTGACTTCTGTTTTCCTTAGAACACCCCACAAAGAGACAAGGTAAGGAGGGAATAAGAGAAGAATGCAGGCCCCGTTCTAGAGGGTGAAAAGAAAGAGCTGTTCTCTTGAATCAGGTACTTCTTCCTTTTACTTTGGACGACTGAGCAAAATATGGTACAGTTCACCATGAAACCTAAACAACCCTGAGGCAAAGAACCTTCACTGCTTTAATTTCAGTACACTTGAAAAGCAAAATACAATTTCTTTAAAAAACTTAATTTAAAGATAAAACCAAACCACCTAAACGGTTTTATCCTCTCAGAAGAGGGAGATGTGACCCACAAGCCTGGAATCTTTTGGATATCAGAGAGGCACAAGTGCATGGCTTTGAACAACTGAACTTTTTTTCTACAGACAAGAACTTTTTTTCTCCACAAGAACTTGCCTTTTGAGTAGTGTGTAGTGACTTTCCTAAAGAGCTGTGAGGATTTCTGGGTTTAAAAGCTGAAGGGCTATCTGCCAAGCTGAACAGCACATCCATCAACCATGACTTGGGATGATAAGCAATGGATGACAAGGATCCAAGGGCATGAAGATGAACATAATTTGAAACAAAAGACACCATGACTAACACCAGTGAGTGGTACAATTTATTGTGAATTTATCAACAGTTGCTTTTTGAAAAACTTGAAGCAAACCAAGGGCATAAAACGAAGAAACCAGAGCTTTATAATTTCATTTTGATTCTGTAGAGGTTATAATGTTACAAAAAGTTAAAGGTCTGATTTTAAAGTTAAATATGTTAAACTAAAACATCTATTTCAATCCCTTCCTGAAATGCAGTACTATTTTCTATCACTTGATTATTTGATGCACCTTTCCATCAACTGAGATGGAAAAGAATACCCATCAAGAAAGTATCTTTCTTGGTCTTTTGTTAAATAAACTTATTGAGTAGAGTGACTTGAAGACTTTAGAATAGTACAGACCTTTGCAATTGTGAAAAAATAGTGACAGATAAAAGGAACAAACTTTAATAAATTATTAGGTAGGGGCATAAGTCCAATTAAAAACATTTTAAAGGTCATCACAACAACAAACAGATCCTGCAAAGGACTAAAGCAAACGAGTAATGGCAAATATCAGTTCATTATAGGTCATGTACATGTGTTTACACATGCACAGAACATTCTTCAAGGTTTAAAAACTTGGATTTCTATTTCTGAAATCTCACACTTCTACACACTCACTGCTTGCAGACAGGATTGAAAGTGTTTTAAATACTGACTACAGGCATTTTTGAGGTGCTTTAGTCCTGTCCCATTTTACATTATGGAAAAAAGGATATAATTTAATAGCTAGAACAGTGTTAGGCTAACACAGTGCAGAACTACTAGTCCCACGTAACCAACCATCAAACCATCCATCTGCACTTGGCTCTACCACACTCTTGAACAAAAAAAAAGTGCTATTCCTGAAATACCAACTCCAAATGCTCCAGTTATGCTATGGAGAGTTTTTGGGCAAGCATTGCTGGGATAGGAAGAGGTTATTTCCACACAACCTGTAGAAAAAAAATAGTAAACCTATGATACAAAAAGCAGATGACTGTTTTTATTGGTTTTCATACCAATTACTGCATTTTCTGGAGTGAGGAGATGCATCATTTTTGCTATCTATTTTTGGGATTCTGAAGCAGAAGATGCCTAAGTCATCAAACTGTTCCTGAAATATACACAAGTTTGGAATCTCATCCAAAGATCAATGTTTTTGCCAGTATAGCCCATTACACAGTTCACACAGGCTTAGACTTACCTTCTGCCTTTCAGATTTATTGGCAGGTTGCTGTCACTAATCAACAGTAGGCAACTAGAGCTGGGATACAGCCTGCCTTCTGGTGATGGTCAAACCAGGTAAAAATTCAAGACAAAAATGAAAATTGGAGAGTGAAAGGCAGGAGGAATGGGAAGGGTTGCAAATCACAAAAAAAGTGTGCTGCTTACTGGGCATTGAGAACAGGGAGAATTCCAGTATTATACCTGATATTCAAGTAGTTACGTGCATTGGCCACAGAGAACAGCTGGGAAAACGTGACAGCCACAGAATTACAGGCCAGGAAACACACACTCATTTAGACAACCCTTTGTTAATTTATTTTTATCAGATCATCTGACATTGCTTGGATAGCTCCTCTCTTGCTGGTTGCAGTTTCTTCCATCAGGACTCAGGCAGAGGTTGACAGGCTTTTTGAGAACACATTCCTGTCTCAGAACTTTCAAAGCAGTTCAAAATGAGTTTACTTCTGCTCAATTAGTTTGCTTTTGTCTTTCACTGCAGCACTTGTAATGGCTTCAAGCTCTGCAATCACTTTAAACAGAGCTGGCACTGAGTCTCCATGAAACCTCACAGAGAAGACAACTCTGCTTGTCAATGAGTAGCAGTGCATAGCCATCTAAATAAACTGGCTTTTATTTAGTATTGCTTTGATTTTTGATCTTACATCTTTTTTCAGCTGCAGAACTGCTGAATTGTCCATATGGATTACACGATGCTTCCCCTCCTCTGTTACTGTGAATCTGCTACAGGAATAATTTTGCTTATGGCAGAGGAACAGAATGATTCTGTCCTTACACCGTTTGCAGTATAGGAAAAAGACACTTCTGGTCCAGGCAAATTCCTAACAGTTACCACCACTCCAAATCTATCTTGCACACAAGGGGTATAAGTGGATTCCATACAGTGTCTGCTGCAGACAGATCAGTTGTAGAACAAATTACTCCTGTCACAGTTCATACCTACACCTGCCTCCCACAGTGGCCAGTGGCCCCACGACAGACACTCCTTGCACACAGATTGGTGCTGAGGAGTAGCTGTGAGTCCACCAGTCCCTGAGTACATTACAGTGTAGGGTTACAAGGTGACCAGCAAGGACATCACCTTCCTCCCTAGCAACAGGACAAAAGATAAAAGGAAATACTATTTCTTGTGCACAACACAGCGTTTATAATTTACTACTAAAAAATGTCATTAAATTTAAAATACTTGAGCACAGAAAATTGCAGAAAATTACATGAGTAGCAGGAACGCAACAAATAAAACAAGTTTGCATATTTTAAGAAGTTCATTTTAGATCAGAAAACTAAGACACAAAAGTAAAAAAACCCCAAACTATCTCTGAGAGATTCTTATCATGTACCCACCTGCTCTAAAAGGCTTTTCTGTTTTTGATCATAGGCATTATCCAACTGAGGTCTCATGAAGAACCCTCACCAGAGTTCAGACAGAAATAAAAGCTCATTCTAGCAAATTTTAAGTGCAAACATTATTTTATATACAATTGGACCCATGGGAAGGGTGGAAATTCAAGCAACGATGACTGTTCATTTAGAGTTGGATAAAACGTGACAGCTACTTGTTTAAAAGGCTTTGTAGATGGTGAATTGCAGACTCCAATCTAAGAATTAGAATGGTTCTAATTAAAAACCATAGAAAGGTAGGGAGTTCTCAGAGGCTGTCTCCTGGCAATGCAATACAAAATTTCCACATCATTTGGATGACAAAATCTCAACATGCCACCTTTCTCCCTGCAAAACCATTCTGCTATATTATTTATTCCTTCCCTGTGAAAACTGTCAGCATTATCGTGCAGATTCTCTATCAAGGTAAAAGAAACTGTTCCAGGTGACATGGATTAGCTGGAACATACTCCCAAGAAAGCAGAGCTTAAAATGAAAGCTTTCTGCTACTTAGAACATTTTGCATTAAAAAAAGCTAAAACCAAGGGAACATCATTGTAGAATTAGCTTTCTTAAAGTTAAGAGATATACAAAGCAAAGCATGTTGCTCCACTTATTTAATTTCCTCCCATTTGGAAATAAGCTGATTAAATGTACTCACAACAGATGATGCCAAATTTGTCAGAAGCTTAGTGTCCTAGCAACAGGTGTGGTACAGTATTAGTAATAGATTAATGACATGCACTAATACATTAATGGCTTGAAGCCATGTACTATCTTAAAAATCTTTATTTTAAATAATACATCAAGTGCACATGCAGAACTACAGAAGCTTCATGGTTTGGAAATCAAATACTCCAGCTTTCTATAAAATAATGTTCAAAAGCAAAACAAATTGTTTAAGAAGCAAAAGCACAGAGGCCTTCAGGCACCCAAAGATGTGGCAGTTGGACTTGACAACTGCTGTACGTCTGTTCCAATTAAAAGATTCTATTCTATTTACCCATCTCCTTTCTCATCTCTGACACTGGTAAACACACAGTTATTTCACCCAGGAAAATGCTGAGTACTTTATTGCAATGATCACACACATGAAAGTGACTGCTCTGAAGCTAAGAGCACCAAAAAGAAAAGTTAGAAACAAGCAGTAATGTATATTGTGACATGGACTTCTGTAATAAGCTTCTAGAAGTACTGGAAGACATTAGGTTGTATGAAAGTAAAGTAATATTTGCCTACTTACAGATATTTAGCATTACCTTTTCCAAACTTGGCTTTTCCTGTGCTGGTTTTCCCAGCAGAGAGTAAAAAGTAAATACAAATTAATGGTTTGTTTCATAACAACTTCCTATCTCCTATCAACCACAATAACTAACTTCCAATCCAGCCGGAAGAGACCAAATTGCAAAGTATAATACTGATTTTCACTTGCATTCATTTTAATTTAGAGAGGCGTAGTACAATGCATGTGTTGAAACACGAGACTGTCAGACACATAAATGCTATCCTCATTTTTAAGACAGCATTCTCATATAGCAAGATATGTCACAATTTCAATGCAAATAGCTTTTAAAATCATTGATGTAAGCCACCCACTACAGATCTGTTTCTTCTAACTTCTAACTACTGTATTCAGTACTGCAGCTTAGAAGCACCTAGTTCTATAAGCAAAAGAAAGCCTATATATTTGTCTAAACTTACAAACATCAGTATAAATTCCCTTAGTGCAAGTATTAGTGCAAAACATAAGCACCCAGAGAAAAAAAATTTAAAAATATTGAATGCAGTTCACAGAAGTTCAGGAAAGATTTATTTTGTCAGCTAAAATCTCTCAGGTTTCTCTCCTCATTAATGATGTGTTAAATTCCACTGCAAGCACCTTGGCATGTGGAAGTTGTGTCTACTTGTCCTCCACTGACTAAAGCAACACAATACTGCACATGAAGGAACGTGTCTTGCCAGCTTTCCAATTCCAGCCTGGTCCAAACATCCTCAATTTTCTCTAGTTTGCAGCATACACTTCCCTAATAAGCACTTGACCCTTGCCTCTGCTGTGCTAAGAAACCCAGCAGGTCTGACAAAAGGAGAGAGTTGCAGCTGGTTAGGCCACAGTATTGTGAGAAGAAAAACACTGAGCAACTTTGCAGGGAACATGAAAACTGGATAAAATGCTGAGCTTAAGAATGGAAATGGAAAAACAAGGAAAGACATTCAAGAAAGAAGATGGGATGCAGATAACCAACCCTTTTTAGAGGGAGAGAAAGGAATGATACAAAGCCTTTAAGAGGAAAAAAAGTGTAATGAAAAAGTTCAAGGTAAGCTATCAGAGAAGAAACAAGTTTGATAAACAGCCTAAAGAATGTGATCAAGAGTCAGGTTGATGGAAGAAATTAATCAGATGAAGAGCCTGGAAAGCAGAGGTTGCTTAGACAAATTAAGAACAGTAGATAGTCCAGACACAAATTCTGCTGGTGTATCTTCATCTATATAGATTAAATGTAATGATGTAATTACAGAGTGTGACACAATTCACTTGCCAAAGTGGAGGAATAAACTACAAGGAGGAAAAGTTATTAACATGTTTATACTACAGTAAGAGTAGGAGAAAGAACGGAGACTGATTTTGCCAATCCTATTAGCACTTTGCATCTGGTCTCCAATAGAAATGAGTTACTTCCAGCTACTGGAAGAGGTATAAATATCTAAAAATACATTTTTAAAGTATAGACTGTAGCAAAAGATTTAGGACTGAAACACTGCCTGTAATTTTACTGGAAAAGACAAAACCTGCTGTAACCTTGATGTAATCAGATTTTTTGCCCCTCTTTGTTTTATAAAGATTTTTGTAACTGTTGTCTGACTTGACTTATAAACAAGCAGTTAAATTTTGTCTTAACCTGGCTTGGAACTAAGATAAAGACCATTAAGCAATACTGAGGTACGTAAAGAGACACTGCTTTCACCTAAGGATGTGGCAAACATAAACCAAGGCATCTTAAGAAGTCCCACAGTTTCTCAGCACCATTCGTCCCTTGTTCAGTGAATGAAGGTGGGTTTCGTTCCAAGCTATGTGAGCCAGCTGACACCACGGATATTAAAGGAGACATCAGTGACTCTCCCTAACCAATCCAGAAGTCTTCCCAGCACAGAGATATTTGTGTACACACCTGAACACTCAAAGTCAGAGAGGAGCATCTTGTGCACACAGTTATTCCAACAAGACCAAACCCACAAATCTTTCTCTTCAAACAGAATATGATGCCAAATCCAAGTCTAATTTACCAGGACCTTACATCTAATTCTGAGCTCAACAGTAATTGGTTATATTGGTCAGTGTTTTCAAAATAGTTATCATTACATTTAAGGGAAAAAATCTTGCCCAGGAAAGGCTTCACAAAAGGTAAAAATTCACAGCATTGTAAATACCAATAACTGTAGTTAAAAAATTACCTTCTATTCAAGAAAGCCAGACTTCCTACCTTTACTACAGGGTGTCCTCCAGTAGATGCTTTTACTGCTCCTCTGCTTCCTTCTGTTTCATAGTGAGCTCTGTGATGCGTTTTAGGCTGGACTTCTATTTTCAGTTCACACTGCCCATAATGGCTTGGTAAAGGCCAGTCAAGAGGTGGCAATGAAGATGTGCTGCAATCAAGACAAGCACACTGTGGTTATATGAACTGTGCCATCTGGCCACAGCACAAAGTCTTCACTGTAAAATACAGACAATAGTGTCACTTCCCTAACAAATGATAAACAAGAATAACTACTAGCCTAAAACTGCTATGTGAAAATTCCAGTTTTGCTGGTACATCAAAATCCTCAATCAGAATGGAATTTCTTCTTTCCAACACCTGAGTAAAATAAGGTACTGTATGACTTGAAGCCCCACACTACCAGTGCTACTCTATAATGCCTTTCTATTCATTTTTTAACCTTAAGTACACTAGCAAGCAAATTCAAATGTGGTTTAGAGGGAACAGTCTAAACTCCATCTGCCAGTCATTAAGTTTTAACTCTCTGCATTATTATCTTCCAGCTTGCTGTTTTTGTTTTCTTTTAGCAAGCACTGCATTTTTTTAAATGAAATGCATTAAAATGAACACTATGTGATCACCCAAAGTTTTGAAAAGCTACTTGTTCTATCTAAGCATAAAGACTTACTGCAACAGGCAACAAAGACACCTTAAGGTGTGTTCAGCTTATCCACAGACACACCCTTACACACAGTAGCAAAGTCACTCCAGGTAAGAACAAAATACAGTAATAGAAATAACATAGAAGAACCTCAGACCAATGTTTGCATACCTGACCTTTTACCTGCACAAATTTATAGACTTATGATTCTAATAAGATAAACAGTCAGATTCAAGACAGTAATTACCTGGTAGAGCAAATTAAATTATGAACACTTAAAAGTGAACATTTATAGCATTGTTTATCAAACAAAAACATTTAAACTAAAAATAAACTTCTAAAATAGTTTTGTACTCCCTTACTCTGACCAACAGGGAAAGCAAATTAGGTTTTAAAGTGATGGACAAATATTTGTTTGTATCATCTGGGAAAGCTCAGATTAATTACTTTCCACTTCAAAGGAAGTTAGGTAAAATCCCACCACCAATCAATACAAATTTCCACAAATATGAATAGTCACAGGTCCATGAAAGATAAATGACTCCTTTTGGGAAGTTTACATAAAAACATATCCACAGCTGAGAAAGAAGATAAATGTTTGGACTGAAGAAAAAAATAAAGAAATTTCTGTCTTTAGGAAGTATCTGGAGGGATTTGGGTTCAGCCTGCAGCACCACAGAAATACCTGTCATTAAGAATGGAAAAGAGGGAGAAGAAAAGGCATGGCTTGCTGGCCGCCTCCTCAGGAGAACAACCTCCAAGCTGTAGATCTGCTGTTCCACGGACACCTGTACTGTGCACTTCAGGAGAGAGCTGGCATTATGACATAAACCTTCTCTCCAGAAGCACCTTTTTGGGAGCAATGAGAGGAAGAATGCATTTCCCTCTCCGCCCACTGAAAGGCAGAAATGTGAGAAATAAATCATTTCCACAAGCATGCAATGCACAGCAAAGAGGCTTCTTGCCCCCACAAGGAGATCTGATGAGTGCTCCTCCCACAGCAACAGCATTTACTGGGTAGGAGAGGACGGTGATGCCAACAATAAAAGGACTGTCAGGAATGCAGTATAAGCCCAATCCTTCCAGATACTCACCACAGGCCAAGATGTACTGCCTAAACACTACTACTGGCTATCAACTACACCTTGCCATTCACTTTTATAGCTACTGAGGGAGAAGGATTCAAGTCTTCAGTCTGAAAAATAAGAAAACGTCAGGATTACAAGATACTGAAAAGGGGTTAAAAAATTCTCGCATGTGAGAATTTTTTAATAGTGTTTCTGCAAATCCTTTTATCCCCTCTATACCCAAATTTCTGTGTCAAAATAGTTGGTATACCCTGAACAGATATGATACCTGAGAGAACACTGTTGATCCATCACAGGCTAAACACCCATTATTATGTGACATTACTGAAAGCTGAATGACAAATTCAGTCAAGAAAAGAGTATTTGTTGCTCATGATCACTCTCCATCCAGCATCCCAGAGAGATTTACTCTTCCTGCAATTAACTAACAATAATGTGGCACAAGTTGTATCAGACTCACATCATTTCTTGAAAAAATATTTGGCATACTAGAACAAATACGGAGACAAGAAAATAACCAAGTCTCAAGACTTTGTCATTCTTTGAAAACAAGCAGAAAATAACAGCATGAGAGAGCAAAGATGTGCATTGTGCACGTGCAGTTGCCTAAAACGTTAAAAAATTGCAAAGCTTCCGAAACACAGATTTCCCAGTAAATGACACAGTTTTTGAGGCTGTACTGCATCAAACAGATGTTTTCTAGATGTAGCTGGTTTGACAGTTATAGCTGTTTCCTTTTGATGTTGGATATCCAAACTGTTGTTTCTCTCTGAGTATTTTTCTTGCTGTCTTTTTCACCCTGAACTTCTCAGCAGCAGTGGATTCTTTAAAGGTTTTAGGGTACTCTGTCATGCACCTTTCTGCCCTTTAGGGGTATCAGTTTTATGCATTTTTGCTTCCACATCATCCTTACACATTTTTGAGACAAATACTATTGAACTGAATCAATGATCTAACTTAGGTTTATTTTGAGATGCAAATTTTTTAATCCCATTAATTTACTACAGTCGCAGGCAGTTGTCTGTACATCTCCAAGCAGAACTAAGGGATGGGAAGCAGAGCAAGAACTTCCTAGCCAGCACTGTCATCTTCTTAAAGTGATGAATCCATAAAGCTGCATATTAAATAAATTTTAAAAACCAACAGAATACAATCTACAAACTCTTGGCATTTTGGTTTTATTCTACGTAGAATTCAATATCAATGAGAAAATCATGTCACCCTTTGGGGTGCAAGAAGTAACAAATCTGCATATGTTTTGAGTACTTTTTGATTTGAAGCAATGCTATTTTGTACCAGATGCTGAATATGGGAAAGTAGGTCTGAAGCTGCCAGCTTTACTGCAGCTAAGGATCCATTCTCAAGAAAATATTCAGTCTACACTGTTAGGTGAGGATCAGCAGTAAAACTGCTAGACTTAACTCACCACAGTTATCAGTTGTAAACTGTGCACTGAACTTCAGTGATCTCTGACAGTGCAGAACTTAAATTCAGAATTTAGTGATGCATTACTCTTAAAATATCTGGAACATATTTAAGAATAAGCAGCTCAGCTGCTCCAGAAATGAACAAATACTTTTTCTGTCTCTGCCCAGCTTACGCAGCACAACAGCTTTGCGTTATTAACTCTGCACTCAGAACCAGATCAGCTGCTGACCATGAGGGGTTTTTCAAGTTATTTTAGAACAAAAGATTAAGAAAANCAGCTTTGCGTTATTAACTCTGCACTCAGAACCAGATCAGCTGCTGACCATGAGGGGTTTTTCAAGTTATTTTAGAACAAAAGATTAAGAAAAACATGAACTTTTGTGTTTTAAAACCCTTCACTTTTCAGTCTAGATGGGGAAGAATACGTTTATAGATATTTCCACATGTTTCATTAGTAAGTTCTGGCCAGTTCAGTGCCAAATTACTGTTAGAATAGCTTGGGACTTAGCCTTTCACAGAAGTTTCTTTTTTTTTTTTTT
>WEKY01007104.1:0-31852 GCA_013390045.1 Picathartes gymnocephalus
TGAGTCCGTGTATTATAAAAGATACAGGATTTTGAGTAAAGTTCAGTTGGAGTTCCTCAAGCTGAACATGTATGTTTCGGATCTTTATGCCGTGTACCGGAGAGAACAGCGACACTCACCAGAAGCTGAGGACATACTATTTAACAGAGGATGATGTTCGGATCAGTTAATCTCTATTCCATCTTCCTGGGATGTTTTTTCCCACTTGTTTGAACTAGTTTAGTTCCCTGATCTGATCACTGAAGGGTTAGAGAAGCAATACTCTAGTTCAAGGCAAAACAAATTCTGTGCAGAAAAAGGGGGAAGGTCACAGGGCAGGTGGGACTACTTCTTCTAATAATGGATAGTCTGTTATCAGCTGAACTTAGTGTAAAATGCCTTCTGAGAGTTCCAGGGAAAGGTGAGACATAGTTTCAACCTAATTTTGAAGTCAATACATTTGTGGTTTTGAAATTCTGATGTTTAAACTTGAGTTTTAACCTTACTTTTCTTACTGTATAGAAACAAAATGAAACTGTATAAATATTTTTAAGGAAAAAATAAACATTTCTTAAAATACATGATATCTCTGTTTACTACTTTACTCCTATTATTCTTGACAAGTTAGTACACACGCCTATAATGGAATCAATGCTTGGGGTGAAAGCAATTAATGTTACACTATTTTATTGCAAACACCTATGCATTTCTCCATACTTCTTGATGTCGCTTGGCCACATAAAATTATCATCATGCTATTCGGTGCAGGGGAGGTTCTTTCGCACTCAGAGAGGAGCTGGACTATTCTTCAGCAAATATAAAGTTCATTAGGCCATTACTGTGTATTTACATTATAGAGATTGTAAGTGTATTTTAAATTTGTGTTCCCTGCACTTGTATTGCTTGGTTCTAGAAAATATTTTATGTGCATGTGTGTGTGTATATATATGAAAAATAGTATGTCTATGCGTCACATAAACCATATGTCTTCCTAATCCTGACTCCATATAAACATGTATTATCTTGTAGTGAGTGCTGTAAGCCTGTCTTTTCTTTGGTCTGGTTAGTCTGTAAAGGTGTTTTAACATACACAGGATAATTGTGCTGAGTGAATTGTCTCTGTCATGGAATCCAGAAACCATATATAGTAGCAACTTTTCCTCTGTAGCATCTTTTTATTCTTCTGATTTTTCTTATTGGCACAAATGCAAGGGATTTCTATCAATTTTTTGCATGCTCAGTAAAAAAAGCTTTTTCAGAGAAAAATTTTCAGAACACCCTTGTGAGCAGCAGATTTTAATTAATTAATGAGCAAAATGAGCTTTATTGGTTTGTAGTTTATGTTCCTTATTGCCTGTAGTGAGAAATAAGCCTATACCAAGACTATGGGTCCAGTTATATTGTTTGAAGTCTGGACCAAGATATTGTGGCTGCATGGTTTTGATCACCTTATCAACAGCTATGACAGGTTGTAACATAGGGCATTAAATTTAAGTCAGTCTTGCAATGTAGCAAAACCAACTTTTTCTTTGTTTCTCAGATTGTCCTTAATTTCTTGCTTCATTTTTCAGCAATGAGCTGTTCAACAGGAGGCTGAAGTTTGCACTTTTCTTGACTGTGCCTCTAGTACACAAGCCAGCTGTACCTTTAAATAGAAACTTGTTCAGTGGTTTTGAGTTACTCCTCATCCAAGTTGTGGGATCCTCATAAAAGTCAGAAGGAGATCAGCTGGAAGTAGCCCTTGCCTGTCGCAGGCTGAATCCCAACTGCACAGCATTTTCCAAGGGGGTGGCTCTGTGCTCTTCCCTTCTCGTGTTTTAATTCAAAATGCAGTTACCACTTTAAAACTTCGGGCAGCCAGGTGTGTCTTATATGAAGGATAGGCAGCACTGTAATTGTTCCTGTTACAATCTGGTATCTCCATAGGAGATTATCTGTTATTTTGTTAAGTACAGCCTTGAGAAAGGCCTGTGAAATAAATGTGAGCTCATGGTGGAAATGTGTTCTTGGATGAGCCCTCAGCTTATGTGAACACTTCCCTCTATCTGGATGATCTCTCAGCGCATGCAGCCTCAGTGAGAGCACGTCTGGATAGAGGGAAGGTCCTGAGAGCAATATTTGGGAATCATTGTCGAGAAAAGTAACTGCATTTTGTAAAATTACCCGTGTTGTTGCTTAACTTTAACTTGTGTGCTGAGGCAAGATTCTGGTGTCTAGCATTTATCCCTCCTGAAATTATCTTACAGGCATAAATTGTAGACTATTTGAGGGGTAGAGAGGGAGGAAAAGCTTAAATTTTATTAAAGATAGTAGAGAAAATAAAAGAAACTTGAAACTGTATAATCTTAAAGAATATTAAAGTTAGAATTGCATTTGTTTCAGATTTCCAAGATGTCTGGAATTTCATTACTTAGAAGATCCAGTCAAAGGTTTTATAATGCAATGAAATTATTTTCACAGTGTTATCTTGTTAAAATCTCTTTCTAATATAAAACTGATTAAGACACAGACTGAAATTTAGTCATTGAAAATATTTTAGAAGAGTGGTGTCAATTAAGTTTTCATTATGATTCAAACGGAAATTCTTCCTTGTTATCTTATGTAATGAACTGTAATCAAAAAATATCCACATTATTCCATCACTCTGCAATTATCAAAGACTGTTTGGGCTGCAAACAAGGATTATTATGGTCAGATGAAGCTTTTAGAATGTAATGAATTGTTGCTTAATTAATTTTATTCATAAAATTGAAATCTATAAATTTTTTCATCTTGCTTTAGGAGAAATTCTTTTAGCTTTATATAGAGTTCTCTAGGGCATCATGTGTTAGAGCCAAGGCAGAGTTTTCCAGCCTTTTCAAATGGTCTAGACTGTGTAGATAAACAAGCCAGATTAATTTTAATCTATTTTGTACTGTACCAAAATGCAATAATGGGAGTCTCTACCACTTTATTATTTGCTACTGGAGCATTATTAATTTGGGGTGTCAGAGGATGCAGGCTATTCAACTGTCTTTATCTCAAAAACCTGCTAATTAGCAGACAGTTATTAGAATCGTGTTCACTCAGCTGAAATACTGTTGGTGAGTCACTATATTTCAGCTATTGGCTTCATCATGAAAATAAGGTATGGCATTGCAATGGGACTACTCTTTTCTGTAGGGAACAGGCAAATGTAAAGATACAATACTATGGCAGAACAGAACAAAATAGGCAGATCAAAAAATTGTGTGATCTCAAATTTCCCATTATACTTACCTAAGGGTTGGCCTTCATTCGACGGGAAATATTTGCTCTGCTTTCCTCTGCTAGCCTCTTAATCCCAGCTCCTCCTAGTCACTGCTCACATCCTCACCATTTAATTTTCATTTTTTCTGTCTTTGTCTCAGCACCTTGTCTGCTGCATTTAAAGGTATAGCAGTCTATGTGCTTATACTACGTTCATCTTCTTTTTTTTTTTTTTTTCTGTGCTCTGACTTGAGACTTTCAGGCTTTCATTCCAGCTGTCATTAGAAAGGCAGGCAGAAATCCCAGTGCACTTTGCACTCCGTTCTTACCTATTTTCCAGTTTTAATGAGGCTTATTACTTTTGGACAGTCTCACCTTTTCTTAGCATCTCCTCTGTCTGCTTCTCTTTCTACCTTTGATTACTGCTTTACTGTCTTGCAGATCCTTTCTATTATATCAGCTCCTACAAGATTCACCTTGTCAGGAGTACACTTTTGTGGAAAAAAAAATAACAAAGAAACCTCACCCACCAACCTTCAGAGTTATTGCCACTTACAATGCTTTAGCTCACAGAGTGCACGAACAGCATTGCCCTCAAACGAATTTAAATGAGGATATGTGCTCTAAGACTGTATTTAATATGTCCCAGCTGGTGGGACTAGACTGGGGATAGTTCAGAGTATCCCCTGCTCCACCAAATGCTTGTGGGTTACATACTGTGATTTCAGAAGTGAGACAAACCACACGTTTACTCCTGTTGGGCCTTACTACTTGCAAGCATGAATGTAGCTTCAGGAGTTTGAAAGAGTCTTTGGTGTTTTCCCCTTTCTTTGATAAATTTCTCACTGCTCTCTTCATGACTCACCTCTCTGTGCAGAGTGGCCATAGTCTGATGTTTTCACACTTCCAAGAATGGAAATGCAGGGAGTAATTTATGAGGGGGAAAACAAAGCAATTTTAGAGGTGCTTGATCTCCAGTGGCAGTAAGAAGAGCTGGCCCCTGCCCAGAGCTGGGTGAATCCTGCCACGTGTGCAGGGTGACTCCAGCTGGGACAGAGCACCTAGCATAGGGTGGGAATGATGCGACTCCCTGTACTGGATTTAGGTGGAGGTTTAATGGAGCTCAGCTTATTCACCTCCCGTTCCCAGTCCTTGGATATCCTATACAAACTTATTTAGAAACCTACCAGAAAGTACCTAGGTTCAGAAATGCACAGAACTGATAAAGTTTCATCCAAAGCTCATTCTCACTACATTTTCACAGTCTCTTAAAATCAATCTGAAAAATTTTGCAGGAAGACTTTGGAGAAGGTTGAAGTTCACCAAGGTTGAAAGCGCCTGAAGTTATGGTCCAGACAATTTCAGCTAGATCCATTTTTCTCCAATTTCCATCAGCAGGGCAGCAAAACTCAGGTACCATTCTGAGGAAGATTTCTACTGAGAAATTGTTTGAAGTGTATCCTTAGAAGAGCAACTGATGTAACAACTTGTGCTTAAGTGTACCTTCTCTGGTACAAACCGGCTTACATTGAGAAAGAAATTTCCTTATGTTCAGATTATTACCACTTTTTTATAGGAAAGTATCAAAGAATTGCCTCTGAATACAATTTAGAGATATCTTCACCATGAATTATGTTATTTTTATGTTTTATTTAATAACCACCTCCTTTGTTGGCTTGCCACTAAGAGTTGTAAGTAAATTCCAGAGCTCTTCCACCTCATGGCCCACAGGAAATTACTTAAGTTGAATATGGGTAAAGAATTTCACAACTTACACATATTTTATAATTTATATATATATATATTATAGAGCAAATGAAATATTTTTATTCATTCCATTTCCTTGCTTTTTAAATCCTTGCTAAGGCAAATTCTTGTTTTTACATAGAGTTTTGTATAAATCAAGATAAAAGATCTATTACCCCCGGCTAGTCTGGATGGCTAGTTTGCACATCTTTGCTATTTGTTTTAATGCATGCAACTACTTGAAATGCAGACATCAGTTCAAATCACGTACTGCTTTTAGTACAAAAATGAAAATGTTTATTATGCCATTAGTATGAAACATGCAGTCTGTGAACTGTAGGCATGTCATGGACTATTTTTTCTTTGTTGCAACCTCAAACAGGTAACGTTTTAACCAGATAGGTCAGAATCTGGGCAAAAGCCATGAAGTGACATCTTAATCATATCCAAAATCTCATCTTTACTTTTCTCTGTGCAGCAGCCTGGCTGGGCTGTGGGGTGACCGGAGCAGAGCTTCCACTTGTCAAAGTCTCCAGTTACCATATAGGGGTAACTTCATGGTCCATTTCAGATGGGCAAACCTTGCTGCACTCATCCTGTGACCTTGCCAGGGCTGTGAAGCTGCAAGGTGGGACTGGGACAGCCTGCAGCTGATAAACCTGCCTCTGTGTACCTTGCTCAGGCTGCATTGCCATGCTAGCCACCGCTAGGAGCTTTTCTTTGGCGTAATTTGTGTCTGTGCTTGCAGGACAAGCTCTCAGCACTTTAGTGTTCAGTTAGTAACTCTGGCACTGCTGTAGCCGTCTGGTCAGGGCTTCTTCAGCAACAGATGAATTGCAAAATTCACCTGAGAAGCTCTGTACTTCCTTGGGTAATTGGCATTCTGAGAGCTTTACAGAGAAGGCAGTGGAGACAATGTGTCATTATTAAAATAAAGACAATGCTTTTGGGACTCCAGAATCTGGTATAATTTACCCTTGGACCTCTGGTCTCTTCTTCAGAAGTCCAATTTTAAATAATCTTTTTATTAATGATGTATACAATGTTTTCCTTGTTTTTCAACATGCTAGCTGAATTACCACATTAATTATGCATCTTTGGGGATTTTTGTTATTTGGTGCATTTTGAATGCCATTCAGAAAGAGGGAGGTTTGGAAGTCTGACAAGGTTTCTCTGAGGGAATAAGAAATTTCTCCTCTTGTCCAGTTGCTTATAATAAGTTGAATGCTGTCTTTGGTGCAATTGAACTAAATCCACTGGAGTAACAGAAAATGTATCTGGTTTTTTTACAAAACAGAAATGTTACCTGGATCTGGGCTTAAATGCTTGTATTTTAGTCAACACTTATGGGTCTTTCATACAAAATCCTGTGTTCAAATTTGGATGTGCTCATAAAAATGACTCGGGGGAGACTTAGTCTAGATATCAGGAAAAGGTTTTTCACCCAGAGAGTGATTGAGCACTGGAACAGGCTCCCCAGGGCAGTGGTCACAGCACCAAGCCTGACAGAGTTCCAGTAGTGTCTGGACAATGCTCTCAGGCCCATGGTGTGACTGCTGGGGTGTCCTGCCGGGAGCTGCACTTGATGATCATGATGGGTCCCTTACAACTCAGATTATTCTGTGACTCCATGATTCTCTGAAATACTTGACATTGGAACTGGCCCCCAGACTTGATGTTCCACCAAATGAAAACTCTACTTTCCTGGTGCAGAGTCTGTTTGGTGGGTCTGGGCCTTGGCACTACAGAGATTGCTTTCCTTTTCACATTATGTTGCTGCAGGAACATGTAAAAGGGAGGCCTGAGCCTCCTTTCCTCCCCCTATTCTCTGCCCTCCCATTTTCCATATATTTTAAAGGATGCTTAAGCATTCCCTTGGGAACTGCAGTCCTAAAAAATGAGGATAATGACCTTTTCATTATGTTTTAAACTGCCTTTTACTTAGGTGTCTGTCAAGGGAGTAATTTCAAAGAAATTGTATTCTTCTTAATCTGCACTGAGATCTGATGGTACCATTTTAATTTGAGTTAGGAAGCCCAGCTGTACTTAGCTTTTCACCAAACTCCTCTAGTTTAATAAACTTGCATTTAATTTTGCATTAATTATTCCTGAACGTGAGGTCTTCTTGAAAGGTGGCAAGTGAATGAGCAAATACAAAATAGTTTCATGAGAGAACTTGTCAGAGGAAAATTTTGGCAGTAGTTTGAGTAAATTATAGAAAAAATATCAATGGACTCTTCAGATATTTTCTAGAGGGATGTTATTCTTCTTCATAACATAAGGGCTCATCATTTGCTCCTGAAATTAATAGCTCTTTTTATTTTTAGCATTCATAATTAGACATTAATTTGCTCTCTGAATGCTTACATTTCGAATTCTACAATCATTCCCTTTTGAGCAAGTACTACTCTGAATCTTTGGGAGAAAAATTCATGAGGATTAAGAATATTTGAAGAGTTACGACATTATCTGAGTGATTCATTTTTATGTTCACACAGGACATGAAGTCCCATCCATGTAGTCACTGTAAGAGTGCAGGAATTGCAATAAAGGCTTCCACAGAACATCACTGTGCAGGTCTAACCTTCATAACATCCTGCACTAACCTTTCCTTTCTTCTTTTAAATGTAATTTTTGCAACACATCTCAAGAATTGTTTTAAATTGCCTCATGTTTCCTTGTTTTTTTTCCCCTCTACTGGTTTTGTTATTTCTCTGTTTGTCATTCCTCAATTACTCTGCAGGACAATGATTCTGGACATCTTTGAATGCCTTTGATGCACCTTTCCCTTCATGGCCACAACAACAAAGAAACCTGAAGCTGGGAGACTTTCAGCCATCCGTTTTTTCTGGCCTGTAAAGAACATGTTGAAGTGTGGTGGAAGTATTTGTGGCTGGAATGTTGTTAAGTACATATCAACACAAGAGCAGCACCACTGATCACTCTGTTTGGAACGCCATCTCCCATCAAACAAATAACATGATGCTACTTTGTGAAAAAGGCATACGTGAAACACATTCTTTCATGTTCATATAGATGTGGTGCCTAGTTTTTCACAAAATAGACTGTCATCCAGGCAGGTTTTAAGGAACATTTTCTAGTGTTATGACATGTGCAACCAGTGAGATGATAAAGTTTGTTTTCTCTTTAATACCTTTATTACCTACTGGTGCACGTAGGACAGAGGTGGTAGGCTTGAACCTCTTCTGCTTTATCCCTGTAGCACACTGTAAAGGTAAAAAGAAAATGCGTTTTTTTTATTGGACTGATTATAGGATTAGAGGGGCTGAAGTCTTGCCCTCAGAATGCCTCTTCACCAGGGTGAGAAAAGCATAATGCATTTGCCACTTTTCTCTGTAGCTTCCCAGATATGGGGTTTCATTTCAGGTCCCATCTGCTGGAAGGCTGTGTGCCAGAGCAGTGTCCTCTTAACAGCAGAGCCAGCTCTGTCTGAGCAATGTGCTGTGCCTGGACAGCTCTCACAGGCCTCCTCACCATTGCGTAGAGGGAACAAGGGGAGGCTGGAAGGTGAAGATTTGAGTGCTCAGCCCTCCCCTGCACCATCAGGCAGCTGAAATGCCTTTGTGATGGCTACAGGCGAGGCCCTCCAGTGAGCTGGCCACAGGAGTTTGTAATTGGAAATCTCTCTGCTGCATTTGCATGAGATTTCTCAAGCTTTGGAGATTGTTCTTACAAAGTTTTGGAGAATCATAGAAAGGCTTGGGGTTGGAAGGGACCTTAAAGCTCATCCAGTTCCAACCTCCCTGCCATGGGCAGGGACACCTCCCACCAAAGCAGGTTGCTCAAGGCCCCATCCAGCCTGGCCTTGGACACTTCCAGGGATGGGGCAGCCACAACTTCTCTGGGCAACCTGTTCCAGTGCGTCACCACCCTCACCCTCAAGTAAAGAATTTCTTCCTAACATCTAATCTAAATCTCTCTTCTTTCAATTTAAACCCCTTGTTCCTTCTTGTCCTATCACTGTATAAAACGTTGCTCTCCCTCTCTTTTATAAGACCCCTGTAAGTGCTGGAGGGTCGCATAGATCTCCATGGAGCCTTCTCTTCTCCAGTCTGAACAGTTCCTGCTTTCTCAGCCTTTCCTCAGGGGCTCCAGCCCTTGGAGAGTCTTCATGGCTGTCCTCTGGATCCATTTTAACAGTCTCTGTCTCTCTTGTGCTGAAACCAGGACATACTCACCCCTAATTGTGTAGTCTACGTGGTCCTAAGGCACAGGCACAGGGTGAGGTGTTTATTTACACACCTTTAACCAAGATGCATCTAAGCCTGTGACAAAACTGTCCCTCTCCAGAAATGCTGGGAAGCAGAAAAAAAGGTAACATTTGGAGAAGGAAAGCAAACTGCTCTACACTTTTGTATCACAGTACTCTTTTCAGGAAGTGTTTTGAACACTTTAGTGCAATAAATAAAAGAAATGGAGCTAATAGTTTGCCTTGAACTTCTGTTATGAAGAGGGAAGTAATAAGCAGATCTCATATTGCAGGAGTCTGAACACATCAGATGTCAGCCTGACATAATGACATCTCTGCTGTGGGCTGCAAACATCTGAGGCAGGAGTGCCTCCTGCAAGGAAAGCAGCATCCAGGGGAACCAGTTCCTCATCTTTCAAGGAATTACATCTCTTAACATATGCATTTGTTTCCCACTGTAATGTTATTGCACAGTTTTCTGTACTGATTATTTTCAGTCTTTAAATTAGGTTTTATTTGTGTGTTAGCAGTCTGAATTTAATGTCTCTTCCGTGGCGGGGATAAGAAATGTACTCTTTGCTTTTATAATGCAGCCAATTCACCTCTCAGGTTTCAGATCAAATGCTTTTGCTGCAGGATTGTAACTCATCTACATTACTAATAAAATAATTTCAGTGGAAATGAAATTGTCGTAATTATAATATATGTTTATAATATAAGTATTGGGAATAATACATATACATTTGCGAGCTATATGGTGGAAAACATCTTCCTCCTATTAAAGATGTGGGCACACATGCAAAGATAAATGACTGGCCCAGCAAAAATCTCTAGGCAAACAATCCCAACACAACAGTCCAATGGGAAATCATTTGTTAAATATAACTCAGAACAGGTCGCTGTAGCTGCTGGAAGGGTTATGCTGACAAGGATCAAGATCAGCAGTTTATCTACTATTTGTATTCTAATTTGTCTAAATTCCTGAATAATTTTGATGTGATTCAAATGTCAATTAAATGTGACATTCTGATGCCAGAGAGCACATCCCATGTGTCTTCAGTAGGTTTAAAATGAGCCCTAAAGCCTTTATAAGACTTGGTGTGTGGGAAGTCTCTAGAATGGCTAGAGGCATGAATT
This sequence comes from Picathartes gymnocephalus, assembly GCA_013390045.1. Taxonomy (NCBI): domain Eukaryota; kingdom Metazoa; phylum Chordata; class Aves; order Passeriformes; family Picathartidae; genus Picathartes; species Picathartes gymnocephalus. The sequence continues at coordinate 10,301 of WEKY01007104.1, forward strand.
GAATGTACTGTAAATAAACTGTGGCATGAAAACTTTCACTAGTGCTCAGGAAAGAGAGAAAATGGTGATGAATGTAGAAATGATAACATTTGAATGCAGTGGGTAGATCCTGCCTGACACACATAGGGTTGGAGCAGAGAAAAATTGATTAATTCAGCCAGCATAATAAGGGAGAAGCCTGACTCTGTCACCGCCATTAAATAGGAAAAATTTTGACAGGTAAGTCAAGTTATGCTATATGTTTTCTTCATCATTGTTGTACATTTCTGAGGAGCTGCTGCCCTGGTGCCTGCTCTGCAGATGTGGTTCTGCAACATCAGGGGACACCATGATTTTCTCAGGTCTGCCCTGTGAGCCTGCAGGAAAACAGGATCCTCTCCTGATTTCCAGTCTCTGTTTGTTGGACAACAGGATGCAGACTCAGCAACAATAATGGCAAAGATAACTGTAGCCTGCATCCTGAGGCTCTGGGAGGTTCCCAGGCTTGATTGCTGTTTCTCCCTTATTTTCTGATGCGTCTGACTTCATTCTGTTGTCTGTTGTTTGTCACTGTGCAATCCTGGGCTAGGGTTGTGTACCCCAAGACATGAAATGGAGTCATGCCTCTCTCTCTCTTGTGCTCTTGCCTTTTTACCTCCTCCCACTCCCACCAAGTATTCACAGCTGTCCCTTGTTCTGTGCATGTCACAAATTTCAAACCCTGTCCAGACAGCCCACAGAATCTCCATTACTGATGTAACGAGGGAATGTTGCTGTGTGGATACAACTACTACTACAGCATCTGTGTAGCAACTGAGAGCCTTAAAGGCATCATCTGAGACTTGTGCTGGTTCAAATGGGATCAAAATCTGACTCTTAGCAGCCCTGAAAGAGTAGCTGAGAAAGAGACTTTGCTGGTTGCTGTCTGCCAGCAATGTTGCAGTCAGGAGGCTTCTCCCAGGCTCTTGCCAGTTGTGCAGCTCCTGCAGAGTGAGCGTGCTCTGCAATGAAGCAAAAGCCTTTCTCTGGTGGGGGTCCTTCCTTATCACCTCCTTAGCAGCTGCACCAGGCCAGTCTAAGGGGCCCTCTGAGCAGTCTTGCTTCTTTGAAGTCTTCCCTGTTTTGTTGTTTGTTTATTTTTCTCCAGTAGGAGCTATTTCTTTCAACAGCAGTATGAAGCTTTATCCACTCAGCAGGAGAATATCTAGAGCGCTTCTTAAGTGTCAGTGTCTAGCTAGTGTGCATGGCACTGGTGGAAGAAGGTGCAGATGTGCCAAGGAAGTTTGTGGCCAGGGTGGTGCCTTTTTTTGAATAGATCTTTTATGTGTGGATTGATAAACAACTTTGACTTGCAAGTGAGTATAAATATTAACAGCAGAGTGTTGAGAAATATGATACATGCAGTGTCAGTGCCTGTGGAAAAATGAGGTGGACCCCAGATGTTCTGTAGTATTTTCCAATGTATGCTGAGGCTTTTGCTCTTTCAGTTTAAGAAGCTTTGCAAGGAGAAAGGCCTAGCAAGGGAAAGGGAGAGCCAAGGGTAATGGACTTTCTTCAAATACTGGTAGTTCAAACAGTCCCCTTCATTTCTCTGTGTGAGGTATACCTTGGTGTGAAGTGAGGGGGTGTAGCCCAGGGACTGACCTGTGAATAGGAACTGTTGGATTTCACATCCAAAGGGAAAAAAATACTAAGGAGAAGAAAACATGGCATTTGGTAATGGTAGGCAGGTAATGAAAAATGCATGGCCTATGCAATTATAATCAAGAGACTATTAAGTCAAGTACTGTGTGATACACTGTAATGAGACCATCCATCCTTCATAAGCCTAAAGAATAGAAAGATAGAAGAATTATCCTAACTTTTTATAAGGATAAAATAAAAATGTTGGACAAATTACCTATTTGGTAGGGCTTGGGAGTTGTGTGTGCATCTTCATGAGTTGAAAGTTAGGTTGCTTGAGTGGGAGCAACACTTTCTCTCTAAACAAAGCAGAAATTTAAAGCTCAAAATAAAAGAGTCTTAGAAGTCAGAGACAAGTGGAGTTAGGAGCTGAAGCCAGAAATCAAGTTTAATTGGTGTCATCTAGAGTGCCAAAAAGTGCATTTCATCTTCCTCATCAATACAGAATGAAAGAAAAGAAAAAGGCAGTCCAAACCTGTTTTAAATAAAATACTTGTTCGGGGTCTTTGAACAGTGTGACTTCACTGGATTTGTTGTGTTCCACACCTCAGCTTTCTGGGCTCTGAAATCTCAGTAATGAGCTGTTTACAGACATTCTTTTCAATTAGACCACTTTTCCTTGAGTAGCAAATGTTATTCTGTGAAACTGATTTAGTTTCAGGATTGTTTTTCCCTATTGACACAAGTCAGGTCTTTACAGGCAGGACTGATAGCTCTACCAAAACCCCTATATCACTGCATCTTGCAAAATATGATTTTTTTTCTCTTTAAAAAGAGGTGGGGAAAAAAGCCAAAATAAGATTGAAAGAAAATAGTTTGTTTCTAAAAGCTTTTCCTGGGACTTTTTCACAATGTACCCTAAAGATTAGGGGAATGCAGTAAATGCTGTGACTGGAATGTTTTACTGCATTTTGTGCTGACAGGGCAATCATCCTTGCTCTGCCTCCATTCCTTTATCTATCCTTGCAGCTTGTCAGGAATATCCAAGTTGGTTCAAAACAGCAAGATGCAAGTTCTCAGATCAGTTACATATTTTCTCTGGTATTGTACGTATTCTCTGGGCGAAAGATGGAAAAGCCCCAGTGTTATTGTAGATAAGCATGACTGTCTTAGAAATAATTTGACCTTTTTATAGTTTGGAAGCACAAATGACTTTTTGAATTTTCTTCCTTCCAGTTTCAGGTCTTTCCTTCCTCACCTTCAGGCTATTGTGGACTCTGAAAGCACAGGTAAGTGGGGATGAATCAGAAGGTGATGATTCAGTTCCTGTCCTAAGGCTGAGCTTGAGAACTTGAGCTTTCGTTCTTTATCTGTTTTTCAAGTTATAGCATAAGCAAAAGGCCAAGAGCCTCAAAATCTGCTAAAACTAAAATAGCTAACTCCTTACTATCTCTCTGGGATTAGCCATGTCATCTTAGTGTAACTCCCAGGGCTTTGGGGATAAGAGCATTTTCCTCATTTGTGGGGGATGAAGACTTTGAAGTGCTGAAGATCCATTGAAGTAAATTGTCAAATTTAAGTCAAGTGAACATAAATCCAGATTTATCTCCATGCCAACAATAATCTCATCAGAGTCAACACTCATAATTTATCAGTTAGAAGTGCTGTTGCTGTTGTCCTCACTTCCTCAGGTTGGTGGCACAGTGGTTTCTTTAGGTGGGAGGTTCTGTGCTGTCTGGACATTCAGTGAGGGTCTTCCTCCTCATGTCACCCTACATAACTGGTCTCCGGACTAAGAGGATTTCTACTGTAACAATAAAAGCTCTACTTTAACAAAAACCTTTTTGAGTGGCAGCCTGCTGAAATTTATAACCCTTATGTGCTGAGGATGCTTTTATTCCTTGTGATCTGTTTTGCAGTGTCACATGTGAAGACCGGGAGTGGGAAAGGATGCTGGCTGACATTGACATTAGAGATTTAATTATTCTGGGACTTGCTGCTGTTTCTCTTCTTCTAAATCATACAGCTGTCATTGCTCAGCTGAGCATAGTAAATACTTCTGTGGTTCTGCAGCTCGTGCATGTCTGCTCTGACTCATAAATTACAAAGGAAAAATTGAAATGGGTGAATATATTTAAATATTCATTCATGAGAGCTGGCTTCAAAAATTAGAATTTTTCTGAATAATCACAGTTAGAGTATTAATGTATATTTATCATGATGGGTGTGTTGTTGAGGAGGCACTTAACTCCCATCAGGGATATTTTCCAACAATTGCATCTTGATTTGCCCCTCGCAGATGAAGGTGATCTCCCTGCTTTGGGAGAGAGCAACTGAATGCAGGGATGATCCTTGCCTCAGCAAGGAGGGGTGGGAGGGGCTTTACCACTCCCCACAGGTGTGGGTTATGGGGCTGACAACATCCTTAAGGAGCTGCCATCTAGCAGAGAGGAGAGTACCTTTCTCTGCAGCACGGGGGCTGCAGGAGCCTGGGGAACAGAGAGCTCAGGAGCTTGGAACAGCAGCCTTCCAAAACCTTGGTGCCTTGGACATTAAGCTGGTGTCTAAGACCTTGTGGGGTACAAAAGCAGAAAAACCTTTCATTGCATAAATATTCAAATTACTCTTTTTAACCACAGCTAAGAAAAACCTCTCAATTACTGAAATACAGTAAAAAGAAAACACCAAAGAGAAAATAATGTGAGAGATGCTGGAATGAGTAACAGGTTGTTAAAGAATGACTGAATCACCAGAGTTGTTTTTAAAAATGAAGTTGATTTTCAAAGACATGGAGGAAAGATTGGGAAAACAACAAAAAACTTCTGGTAATATTGATAAAAGAGCATGTAGACAACATGCCATGACTTAATGCTGTTTTAATCTGTGTAGTCCTCTCCTTTCCTTGAATTGCACTTTTGTACAGGGTGTTGGAACAGCTCAATATTCATATTAAAATGTGATGGTGTCCAGCACAGAAAGGTGAGGAAGATGTTCCTTAAAGGGAATAAGAAGCAGTTAGTGTTCTGAAAGGAGCGTCTTCCAAGAAAAAAAATCTGAGAGGACTACACCTAGACAATTTAAGCAATATTTAAGTAGACATATAGTAATAGTCTGTAAAGATTACAAGGTTGCAAATATGAATGGGGGATAAAAATTTTACATGAAAGTCCAAAGGATGTCAATTAGTACTTTAAAATTAAACAAGGGGAAATTAAGTAGCAGCATAATCCTGCTCTGTGATAGATTATGGAGTGAAAATTCTTTTTAATTAAAAGTGCTGGAAGGGGAAAGAATTAGTTTGATTAATTATTTAGTTTGGGTGAAGAAGTTAGAAACTGTTGAGTTGAAAATGACCTATGTTATGGCTTGCCATGATTTAAACTTAAAAATTTTAGCAATTTCTAGACTTCTAAAAAGTTTAACAAAAATTACCTGCATTTTTCATAATTGAGATTTTTTTCACCTTTTTTAAAGATTAATTTGGAGTGAGAAAACATCTCAAAAATGCATTTTCTTTCCATGATTTCATAATAGTTTTGGACTGTGATTCCCGGTGAATTCTGTCCCATATCCCTAGCAGTATTTTTCTACTCTTGTGTGTTTTGATATGTGATTCAATATGCCTGACTTATCTCTTTCAGCCCCCTTTGTCTTGCCCCTGCTCAGTGTTCTGTGTCATTTACATTCTTCTTTTGGTTTTCATCATTAAAATGACACTTTTCATCTTCAGCTTCACTGCACTGTTGGGGACTTGCCACTTCTTTTACTCACCCTTTCTATTCTTACTCAAGGCAAATGAAATTATTAATCAAATCAAAATTCCTGCCGTAGTTACCCACAAATCCTGCATATGAAATTTGAGGTCACTTGGAAAAGTGAGCTTTTGTGGCAGCATGGAGACACCTTGTCAGTCTTATAATGCTTAAGAGAAAATTGGACATTTATTTCCTTGGGAAAAGGTATTTCATGGCAAATTCTCAGCCACTGGAGTGGAAGGGTCTCTGGCACTTTGGCTGAAGATCTGTTTGGCATTTCTGGAGACACTTGTCATTAAATGAACATAGGAATAGAGTTTATCAAACCACATCTACTTGAATGAAAAAGGGAAGTCAACTCTTCTGAGAAGGATTTTTCTGACGCTGTTCTCTATGAGAAATGTCCTACAGAAGGCAAGTGCTCTGAGGAATGTGGTGCAGACAGATCTACTGCCCCTTTCATGTATGTTAAAGCTAATTCTCTGCCTCTTTTTAACAAGGTTCAGTCTCCTAAAATCTCAGTGACTAGAGGTCTGCACAAACAGGTTGTCTGATGGCACAGCAGAACTCTGTCAGCTGTTTTCAATACCTCCAATGACATACTCCAAAACTCATAATGATTTTTCTGGATCACTTTCTCCTGGTGGGAAAACTGAAGGCAAGCAAAAAATTAAGACACTACCACAAAGCAAATTTATATCTATTGTGAGAACACCTATCAGTGTTCTGACCTTATGCTTCAGATCTCTCTCGGTGGTTGTCTCAATAAATCTAAACTTATTGCAACAAAACTAACCCAAAAATCCCACAAATAAATCCTTTATTATAATATTTCAAAGTTGTTTGTTTTTTCCTTTTTTATTAAACCAAACCATAGTATATCTGTAAATCTGAGAAAAATTTGGTGAATTACTTTTTCTCATGTTCATAGGAAATTAGCAAACTTACCGTCAATTTTTCTAATTAGGGAGAAATTTAAATCAACACATTAAAGCCAAGGAATTTTATAGCCATTTTGATTGATTAAGTTGAAATTAATTACATGGTAATATATTGTTCTGTAACAGAATTCATTACAGAAAAATGTTGCAAGGTTATAGGATATTTTACAAAAAAACCGCTGTACTAACTGGCTGAAAAGGCTGGGTTTAATCTATATATTAGTTCACATAAACTGAGAAAAAGAGTTAAGTGAAGCATAGAAGCAGACTTCGAAGCTACAGTAGTATGAAAGAATATAATAGAACAGGATATTAAATAATCAAAGCTATAATATCTAGAAAAAAATGTAATTTTGTATAATTGCCAAAATAGCACTTCGGGTCAAATAATGAACAATATTATAAAAGGATTATTCTGACACTGTGTTCCAGTTCATAAATGACACAATTTACTGTTCCGTAGCTTACATATTTTCTTAGGTGGGATAACAGTTAATTTTCACCTCTTCCATACAAATCCTTATATTCATTGACCAGAGAAATGAATGTCTTGCCTTAGGGATTTTCTAAATTTTATATACCTGAATGAGTCAACAGTGAGATTATTTTCACATCTGTTTCGAAGGGGAAATAACAGCTCTTCTGGATCTCCAAGTCAATTTACTGCAGGTCAAATCCTGCCATAAGAAGCTCTTGGCCTTTGGAAACCTCATTGTATGTGTTTATTATTGACTTCATGGAATTATTTGCAGCCTGCCCTACCTCTCACACTCACTGTGAGCAAGTTTGGGAGCATAAAATCACAAGGCATGTGACAGCTTTTGTACTGCAATGAGCACCACTTTGGAGCTATCTTGTGCCTCACCTGTGTGCTATTATTTGCTACCATTGTTCTCCACAGCGCTGCAACAGACCCTGGAGAAACTGCAGGGACTTGATGCCTGATCTTCCAAAGAGCACAGCAACTACTTGGACACATCAATAATGGTCAAATTTTTATATTATCCATGAAGGAAATGGAAAGCAATGGGAGTTATGCCAAATGCATTGGATCTGTGGCCTCATGATTGAAGATACTTACGTGGGAAATGAACAGTTCTGCAGTCCTGGTTCATAGTTAGTTGCCAGGTAACTGCTTTCAGAGAATTAGCAGAAAAAAGGATATTTTCTTAATATCTATTGAATAGATCATTATTTTAGCTTTACGAGGAACTAGTTTGTATTTCCACAGTGATCCCACTGATTACTACCACATTCTGCACTAAGCAAGGTCTTCCCCCATACATGAGCTGTCAGGAGTCAGTATTTTAAGTGTAGGATATGTGAACATGATTTAAAATAATTATTAAATATTTATTCCTGTATCCTATCCCTTACCAAGCAGGAATACTGAAGACAGAAAGAAAATCCACAGAATTTCCCTTTCTCTCCTTTTTGTTTTTCTCCTTCTCTCCTTTTGCTCTCTCCCTTTTCCTCCTGTCCCAGTTGTACACTCCATAATGGTGAAATGGTGAGAAACAGAAAAATTGCTGGAGGAAATGCCAAAAGTACAGGTTAAAATTCATCTTCTCAGGCTCAGGGGTAAAGCCTACAGACAGCCAGACTTTCCTTAGGCTTTAGAAAAATCACTGTTAGAAATACCAAGCTACATATGAAGAAAGGGCAACTGTAGAATGTAAGAGTCCTAAAGACATAAAAGATTGTGTCGAGTAAGTGAATAACAGAGAAGGAGCTTTCATCAATGGTTTTTGAGCAGTTTTCTGTTTTCTTTCAGTGCGCAGAACCCTGTCTAGTGAACTCAAGACTGTGGATAAACATCTTTTTTTTCCTTGCTTACTTTCAGCAGGCTGATGAGAAGTCATCCTCCCACATTCAAAAGCCAGTGGCTGTGAACCAGTTTTCTCTGGAGCTTCCAGAGAAAGAGAGACTCCTTTAGAAAGCAATCCAGTTCAGGAGCTTTAGTCATTAACTTTTGCTGGGCTGATGCCCCTCAGAGCAATTCCATGTTCTATTGAATGAAGGGCAAAACAACTCCAAAATATATCCACTGGTGTCTTTTATTAAGTTATGCAAAATACAGTATTAATTATGACACTGCATGCATTTTAGACAATATAAATGCAAGCCTACAGAAAATGTGACAAAGAAACCCTCAACTACTTTTGAGGTAGTATACAAGGAAAAATAGGAAAGCAGAAACACAGTGGATTAAAAGAACAAAATATTAGTATCACTTTGTGCATACATTAGTCACTCATAAATACATTTGTATGAAATAACTTAAGATACAATTCCATTCTTGTTAAAAAATATACTTCTTCAAATTCACCATTCTTATTTTTTTTGATTTCACATGAATGACATTTTATGGTATTTTATCAGGTGGGTTTATCTTTTTATCACTGCCATCATGATTTTACCCTTTTTCCTCCAAGAATTTAGGCACAGATGGCCTCATGCACAAAAATAAATAAGAAACTTACTTGAAGGGAAAAGAATTCTGCTCAAATAGCTTAGGATAGTCTAATAAATACATTTTTGATTATAAAAATATTTCAGGTTTATAAAAGAGGGGAGGGGACAGTCTCCCATGTGGAAAGGATGTCAAGTGAAAAGTGTTGTATAACATTTTTGAAGAGATTTAGTTTTAAACATATAGTACCATTATGAATATATATTTTATAATAATCCTGTTTCTTAGAACCTTATTGTCACTAGAAGTATCAAATGCTCTCTTCTTCTTTTGTTTGCTGTCTTATTGCCGTTTGGGGAGATGCCTAGTTCAGAAGGGTTCCGTATAACTGTGCTTTTGTAAGGCTGTCCTTCCGACTCAGACCAGTGCTCCCAGTCCGCTGAAACTGCGGCTGTTTGCCGTGAATACCCGAATGGCTTCCTTGGTCCATGGAAGACTGGTGGATTTCTGAAGCCTCCACTGAACTCTGATTGAGTGACTCTGCTGAGCTGTTGGGGCTCACGTCCACATATTCTCTTTTCAGTACTGGGCTGTTTTCCATGTTTTTGCTACTGCATAACTGGACAGTGATCCTTTCGTTTTTTTGGTCTCTTGATTCTTTTGTTTTGTAAGTGGGCAATTTGTCCTGTTTACAGCTTGTGCTGATGTCAATGTTCAGGCCACTGTCTGTTCTCAGGAAGCAAGAATCCACAAGTCTGCTTTGGCAGATGTCGTCTCCCTCTGAGCAGCTGTCTGCTTTGTAACTAGCATAGATGGGGCTTGTTCGACTGTCCCCCTTCTTGATGGGGCTGCTGTAGTACTGCTCTGAGAAACTGCAGGGTGACAGCCTGCCAGTGTTCCTGTAGGAGTACGCTCCAATGTCCTCCACGCTCAGCTGCCTCCATCGCCCTGGCAAGTCTTCTTCTGAAAGGTGGGTGCTCCTGCACTCATTCCTCATTTTCTGGTTTGCTAAAGCCTGCTGTGGTGTTATGGCTGAGAAGTGAAAAGGTTCGTTGGCATATGGAGGCAGAGTCCTGGTAAAAGTGGGTGAGTTCTTGTTGTCGTCAGCAAGCTCCATGTGCTGCGTGGGTTTGGGCTTGGCAAACCTGGGGCTTCCCTGGTGCTCGTAACCCGCGGGTGACTTCCTTTCAAACAGTTCGTCTCGATTGCTCATGTAGATCGCTTGCTGGGAGGCTGTCAGGGTGTTGGCTTGGGCGTTCTCCTTCTCCTCGGACGTGACACTGAAGCTGGAGTAGGAGCTGGAGGTTGGCAGAGAGGTGATGTACTCTGGGAAGGCTTCGTGGGAGAAACTGGAATGGAAACCGTCTTCTTCGACAGTGCTGTCCGTGGAGTTTTGGGAGCGCAGGAACCCCACGTCTTTCACTTGAGTGTCCACGCTCTGCCGCCTCTCCCTCCTCCTCTCCTCGGGGCAGTAAAGGGCCGTGTCACTGCAGTAGATGTCAGACTTGTACTGGGGTCTTTGGCCGGCTTTTCCAGCAGAGTCCTGAAAATTGAGATCCCTCGTGGATGGGCTTGACAAATGTGAGGACAAGCTGTTTGGGTCTGGCTTTTCCAGTACTTTGGCAATGACGCAGGTGGGAATGGTATCGGCGTAAGAAGTGTGGCACAAGGGGACAGAAAGGCTGCACCCGTGTTTTTCCAGGTGGATGCTGACTCTTTCCTGAAAGTCAGTTGGCAACTGCAACATAAAGAGATGGCAAGGAGAAAGGAGGAAAGGGTACATGTCAATAGAGGTGTCAGATGAGTGCTGTTTATGACATTACCTAGCTCACCATACCTAGCTCACCACACCTGGCTCTTTGGCTAATGCAATGGCCAAAATCTTTGTGCATTTCTGAAAACAAATGTAGTCAAATGACTTTTGTTTGTTTACTTAACATTTGTACATTTTCATGTGCTTTTGCTCACAGATAACACTGTGAAACTGAAATGTTTCTTTCCAAATTAATTCAGGTTGGATAAGAATGATCATAGAATTGCTCAGGTCAGAAGAGGCCTCTACGCTCATCAAGTCCAGCCATTAACCCAGCACTTCCAGGTTCATTTTACTGATGTAAATAAAGTATGTAGTAAACAACAATCTTAAAAAGACAGGTAGGGAATTACAGCCTACAAAAACACTTTCCAGACTGCTTAGGTGTGATTTGCAGTTGGAGTGTGGGTGTGCAGAGGTCTCTGTGGGGGTGAGGAAGGAGGGGGAAGAGATCAGATTTTTCTGTTCTTCTTTCGCCTTTCCTCGAGCTCATCTTGCCTACAACCCCATGCCAAATTGGCTCCTGCTCCCTACCATCACATTTGATAAACAATGCTGTTTGAAGGTGCAGAAAAGGTGACTGACACTTACAGAAGTGGTTCTGGCTGCTGTGACAGAATTATTCCTGTGCTGGGAAGAAGCAAATCAAGCTGGCTTCCTTGCCCCTTCAGTCGGGCACTGCTTGTTAGATCAATCATCCACATAAAGCTCAATATGTCCTTACACACTGACAGAAATAAGCACTAAGACCTGAATTCACATTGTGATTCCTGTGACAGAATTAATCAATAAGTCTGTTATGCATAAGAAATCATATAGGTTCTTTTTTCAGAAAGTCAGGATCAAGGCTGTGGATGGTGGTTTCACCTGCCATTCTGTTGTGTGGACCAGAAGAGAGAGAGAGAGAGAGAGATGGCATTCCTTGGTGAAGCCTACTGAGGTATCACCAAGCATGCTTTCCTGTCAAATTTTATCTGCCTTGCTCACTTCAGATCTCTATCAGTCATCAAATAGCCATATGAGAGAGGTTGTCTCTCAGTATTTCTGTCTGGAAATCAGAAGAATTCACGTTTGGAATAAGTTTTGAGTTTGTGATTGTGATAGCTCCTTTGATATTCATGTTGATTATGCCACTTGGGAATTTATCCCTTCAGTGCTGGGCTGAACCCTCATTTACTCAGCATTTTATTTTTACAACTAGAAATCAAGTTCCTCTTTACAAAATAATCAATGGTTAACCTTATGACCTTAGCAATCTCACTTCCTCCTTAAATTTTTTCCTCTAGAGGAGAGAACACTACAAATACCTGTGGTTGTTGCCCTCCCCTTTGTTTTTGGTAAAGGAAATTTAAGGTGCCTGCTCCTTGTCATGGTCTCATATTTTATAAGATATGGAACTCCTCTTTTATCTTATTTGGGAAGTTTTTAAAGCTGATTTAATCTCCAAACCTCACTGTGGTAAAAATATGGCATGTTGTGAATGGCATTCTTGTTATTTTTGGTAGGACGAGTGCTTTTTCAACCAACAGACCTTCCAGGATATTTTGGATTAATCATTATGTTGCTAATTAACTCATATGTCTTCCATTGGAAATAAATGATATTGCCAGTCTGCTGGCAGACAGCAACATTAGTCATAGTAAGTACAGATGCAACAAAGATTGAATAAACAGGTTGTAAAATAGGCCTGGTGTAAATTGCCATGGAAATGAGGAAAAGAAATACAGTAAATTTAATGTGAAAGTGCTGTATTGAGCAGCTCCTATTTTAGTATCCTGTAGCACCATTGTTTGATCTGTTTTATATATGTTATTAAGATTATGTAATGCGTTAAAAAGAACATTATTTTTTGGGCATTGCACTGGAAACTGGAATTACTAAACTGATACTGCTATCACATTACTATATTGTACTACATTTTAGGTCTCTGGATAACATACAATAGTTTATCAGGCAATATTTGCATCTGTAAAGAATTTATTGGCTGTGACAGCACATTCACTCTTGCTAAATTAATAGATGCTTGGACTTATGACTGGAGACTGCCTATTTAACTGAATATATGACAGTCTGTGAAATTGTGGAGAGATCTCACATTTGTGACAGTCCTCTGCAAATGAACAGCTAAGTGCTTTTAAGGTCCTAATTATAACAGGTAAGGTGCTTTCAAGTGTGGGTAATGTAATGGTAATTCCTCGATACAATTTGCTGAGGGAAGTCAGTTAACAGGAAAGAATAACAGGACCAAGATAATGGTTAATTTGGAAGTTCTGTCTCTGTTCCATAAAATCATTGCCTGTTGGACAGAAGAATCTTGCTCCATCTTTATGGATGCAATTAAGCAGGGTTGCTTAGTGCTCTGAAGCACTAAGAGACTTAGAGATGGTTTGTACATTCCAAATTTAATTTTGCAAAATTCCATTGCAGAATTTCACAAGAGAGGCCATTTGAGGGGATGTTGACCTAATGGGACTGATGAAGGAAAAATTCGCTGTAACCTTCACTGAAGCAATATATGTGAGGAAGGTGCTATTGCTTTGTGCAGGGCCTGGATCCCTAAAGAACTGTCTTGTTCACTAAGATAATATTTACCTCCCCTTTAAGGAGCCTATTTCTCAAGCCTCGTTTCCATGGAAGGGAAGATTATTAATTAAAGTTTACACCTTGGAAATCAATCATTCAGTGCTCTGGTTTCTTTAGTAAAAGATATTTGTTCTGGCTGTCCATTTTAAAATTCGGGTTTGGAAACTAGCTGGACTAGCTGGAAAAAAGCTTCTGGAGGAAAATTGATTATATCAGAATCTCTGACGCCTGTAACTTGTCATTTCCCTGCTCTCACCCCACGGCTCCCGCACAGAATTTTGCATTCTAGAGTTCATAGCACTTCAGTGTTGCTGAAACCTTTGTTTTACAGGCAATCAGTGCAGGCCCATTCTGCTGGATAGGAGAGGTTTGGGGGAAGAGAATACCTTCAAGTTCCACCTCGGGCTGTGATTTTCTTGGCACCTCCCTCGACTGCACAAGCACCAGCAGGTGCACCAGGACTCCTGTGGCTTAAAGGAGGCTTTTGGGGAATAAAAGCCTTAAGGGCAAACAAATTTCTGGAATTGATACATGCAAAATAACCTGTTTTCCATACAATATATATATATCATTAAACAAAGTTTGGTCACATTACCTCTGAAAGTTTATGTGCCCTGTCATAGTTCTTGCTGCACTGGAGCAGCTGAGCAGCTAAATTGCAGTCCTTCCTGTAGAGCTCCTGGAAAAAAAAAAAAATAACCTCTTTAAAGTTTGCAAAGTGCTTATGGCTTTCAGCCTTTCTCCCATGCCTGATCAATCTTTTCAAAATTCACTTTGGAGAGATTTGGAGCATACTTTAATTTCTAGACAACTTGAGATTCTTTGTTGTTTCTTGCACAACCCAGAGATATTTCCCCTTTTGCTCGTGAGGGCTGATAAAATTACTAAAAATAAACTTTTGAGACCTGTTACAGCAGAACAGTAATCTGCATTTCAGAAGATGGATACTTGCCATTAAGAACTGAATTTTACACAGTTAACATGCATGGTACTGTGAAGGGTAAAAAACCATGATCTTTTAAGCAAAAAAGAAAATTTTACTGAGTATTATCCAGACCAGCACTAAAATACTACTTTAGAAAGTGCTAAAATTATCTTATGAGACTATGGGAGAAATTCATTACAGAAATATATATTGTGTTGGTTTTTAAAAAGGGAGACTCTTTCTCCTTTTGGTGTTTGTTGATGGTTCCTGGCTCCTTTAATATCTTGCAGAATGCAGCTATAGAAATATATTAAATCTCACTGCAAATATTTGATGCTGCAGAACAGAATATTTTCACTGAGCGAGAAATTACCATGAGAATTCCACACAGGGAAGGAGAGAATTTAAGCAAGCTTCTTATACTATCCTTGTATTGAATGGCTCCCACAGCCTATTTAATGGGAAAATTCAGCACACAGGTTTGCCCTTCACCTAAATTGAATTCAGCACACCACTGTGTAACTGTATCCTTCAGCCAGTATCTCTGGGTCCCTGAAGGTAAGAGTTGTATGTTGTTCTTCCTTTCCTCATCCAGTTGCATTAAAACCAAGGTTGGCTTCAGAACCTGACTTTATATGTGACGAGTTATACAAAGCATAAAAATGCTGTGGGCACTGGACCGTGTTAATCTGTAAAAATTAGTATGTGTTTATAGACAAAAGGTGTGGAATATTGATAGAATAAGGTTTTTCTCTGATGTTAATGTTATAATTTTATTGCATGCCGATTTTTATGGCTCCATTGATTCTCTTAGAAACTGATAAAAAAACTTTTCTGTGAAAAAGATATTTTCTCAGTTTTAAAATACCATTGTAAGCTATTCTGTAATAAGAGATGCAACAAGATGTTGCTGTGAGTCTTTGAGAGATGGGGATAGTTTTCCTGTGAACATTAGTTCATATATCTTCATATTCAAGGACCTTTAGACACTTTTGTTTTGTGATTTTTTTCTGTGTCTTTGTGAGATTTTATACATGTCCTTCTGCCACAAATGTACTGGGGAGGTATTCATTTATATGGGTCTTAAATTTTATATTAGGTCACCCTGTTTTCATTCCTGAAAATGTAAGAACCCAAGAATTTCATTTGGAAGTACAATCTGTTGCACATGCTTGTGATTCTGATATGTTGCATGCACATTAAACCCCATATATATTGCTGCACAATGTATAGCACAGACAGGTACCCCCAGTCCCATATGGCATTTCCAGGCACACAAAAATGATATCTCTCCAGAATCTAATCCTTTCTTCAAAAGCTCTGTGCCTCTCTTTCTGTGCAGTGGTTGTCATGGAGAGTACAAATAGCATTTCTGACACTTTATTTTTAGCAGCTTTAAAAATTACTACAGAAAAATTACATGTGAGCTACATGTGCCACGTGTACTTTGTTCTCAACCTGCTGGGCCAGGCCATGTGACTGGAGTGACTTTGTCTCCTTTAATGTTTGCCCGAATGAAAGCCAGCCACATCTGTGGTAACTAGAACAATAACTGGCAATTAATGCCAGAAGTGTTTCCCACAGTTTAAAATATGTTTTTGTATTGAAAGCATCATTTTACATTTCTGTCAGAAGAGAGAGGGGAAATATAATTGAAGAAAGAAATATTGCCGAAATAAAAACATTCTCCTCGTGTAGGATTCTTCAGTTTTTCACTTCTCTACTGATTAGGTATAATATTAGTGGTGTGTTTCGTAGTCCTTTATTTTAAAATTTGGAATATAACCCTTACTCTTATTAGTGATACTACACAGAATCATAGATTATCCTGAGTTGGAAGGGATGCACAAGGATCGTCAAGTCTGAGTCCTGGCCCTGCACAGGACCATCCCCAAGAGTCATACCATGTGCCTGAGAGAGTTGTCCAAACACTTCCTGAGCTCTGTCAGGCTTGGTACTGTCACCACTTCCCTGGGGAGCTGTTCCAGCACCCAACCACCCTCTGGGTGAAGAACCTTTTCCTGATATCCAACCTAAACCTCCCCTGACTTAATTTCATGCAATTTTCTCAGGTCCTGCAAGGGCAGAACTTTGTCTGTGAAACAACCAGCCAAGTCTGAAGAAGTGGTACTGTTATTTGAGGCCTCTGGACCATATTCAAATGGTCAGAGTAAAACTGTGAATACTGAAAATACTTCAAATGTGGGTTCAAACCTGAATCCATGAAGTAGGACAAATGCATGCATACTTAAAGGGAGAGCTCTGAAATTTTTTTCCACCTCTATTTTAAATCAGAAATAACTCCACTGATTAAGCAACTCTTCTTTCAACTCAGCTTCTATAAAAGTAAGGGGTCAGATTGGGAATTTTTTGTTTCTGTTGGAAAGCTGTTAATTGCACAAGCAGAGTTCGCATCAACAGGCATTTTAATGGGATCAAATGCTCCCAGCTATGATTAAGAGTTCATGTGAAATATGGGAAGATTGAACAGAAGATGCTGGAAAATAAGTGCTAACAGAAATATGTCTTCTGTAGATAAATTTTTTATTAAATGTGGAAGGAATGGCACAATAATGAACTAAATGCCTGCAATATTCCTCTCTTTGCTGTCTTTGTAGGTTTGTCTCAGGAAGGATTTAATGAGCTTGTTGCCAGCTGCAGTACTCATGCCATTTTTCAGCAGTGCTTAATGAGATGGAGGGTGACAATTGCCAGAGATGTTCCCTGTTTTGTCCCACAGAGACAGGTAAACTATTACAAATGAACGACTGTTGGGGAAAGCCTGGCTCCTGCTCCCTGCAGGAGTGGTCTGAGTGGCCAGGCTGGGTCAGTCCTACCTTCTGCTAGCAGAGTTCCCTTGTGCTGGGCTTTTTGGTGAGCAGAGACTGAAAAATCAAAGAACTGCAGGAAATGTAGGGCTCTACACTGTGCCTAAATCCTTCTGACGAGTCCTCACTCCACACCTGTCCCTGCAACAGCTCTGACCATGTGCTCGCACCAGTTTGCTGTACTGATGGCAAAATCAGAGTGGGAATATTGCCATTTCTTACAATCTTTTTTCATTAGTTTCAGGCTAGACATAAGGAAAAAAATATAAATGAAAAATCTCACCACAACCTCATAGCATAATGAGAGCTGGATTTACAAAATGATGAGAACAAACAAACAAGCAAACAAACATTGTTGAGGTGACTAGTTACATTTTATACAAACTATATTATATAGTAGTCTATGATTTCATGGGAAGCGCAAGACCTAATTTGTTTCTGAATATAATCTCAAAATTAATACAGTCACATAATTAAATACTTACATTGTCTTCTGACAACTTATCTATTGTCACCTTGGCTTCTATTAAGTGATTATTGAGTGCAATTATTTCATGGCTCAAAGCCCGTTTTTCTTCTTCGTAATGTTGACCCTGTGCAGAAAATGGAGTAGTCAGTGTTTTTCCTACTGTCAGAATACTTCAGGTGAAGGCTCACATGCTGATGTCATTCTCAAATCCAGAGAAAACCACAACAGACCAAAATTCCTTTTTTCTTTCTCCCTACCAAACCCCCCCACCCCCCTGCCTTATTTATTTTCTCCATTATTTTGCTATTTGTACTCAGGAGATGAGGTAAAGTCCTTCAGAAATATGGAGGTCAGACTGAGGTCACATTAGGAACGGTCACAAAAGGCTCTAGTTAGCCTGTGCAAAAGCACTGTATTGAGCACCACTCAGTACATCCCTTCTTAGTCACAGGACAGGGTCTCTGACATGGAAGGGATCGGAGCGGCTCTTTCACTACAAGAAGGTTTCACTTTTGCTATTATTTCCCATTCTCATAAAGAAGGAAGAACAATATTTAAAAAGAAAAGCGGTTGTGTTTGAGCCAATTTCATTTTAGCTGTTGATTGTTCCGGCTGATTTAAAAGCCCTGATTAAGGTTGTTCATTTCTCAAGGTGAATATTTAACCTGACTGCAGGGTTAACACTCATTTGCAAAACACAACCCACTGTGGCATATCAGGAAAGCAGTCTGATTCAAATTTCTTTCTACCCACTAATTTAATCTTGTTACCAGTAGGCTGTAACTCTTCATTATAAATGCAAAGAAATCAATGGGAAGAATGAAATGCCACTGGCCCTTCCCACATTTTGTCTCATTTTGATGTGCAGTGTTTATTGTACTGTCTCTCATATCAAAAATCATTTTGTATCAGTCATTTATAACCTTGCCTCCAGGCTTACATTGGTGTTAAAAAGTATGGTAGCTTCTGAGTGCTCTGAGATCAAAACATCTGTGCACTCAGAGCTGCAACGAGGAGGTTTGAAAATTATCTTGAGGGTCTTTTAGAAAGGTGCATTACCACAAGAGCAGAAAGTAGTGTAAACCCTAATGTACATCTGTTTTGTTTGGTGAACTCAATCCAGTGACAAATTCACAATCTCAGTGGTGCTGAGAGGCAACAGGTGGCAACTGGGGCATGGGAAGTTCATCTGAATATAAGGAAGGAATTCTGTACTGTGAGGGTGGCTGAGCACTGGAGCAGGGTGCCCATAGAGGCTGAGGAGATATTAAAAATCTCCCTGGACACAATTCTGAGTAAAGTGCTCCAGAGGGCCCTATCTGAGCAGGGAGCTTGGACCGGATGACCTCCAGTGGTTCCTTCCAACCTCAAGCATTCTGTGATTCCATGAATGTCACTTCCCATTTTTAGTTGGGAAGGACTGAAATTTCCCAAATGCCATATTGTCAGGGTCACACAAAAATCTTCTATCAACACACACTTAACATAATCAGCTAATTGACAGAAGTGGGAATTGGGTGTTTTGAAGTCCGAATGAATATCAAGGTTAATTATCCAGCTGCAAAGCACCAGCCTGTATTAAAGGAGGGTGATTAAATTGGAAGTGGCAGCTCTCATCCTAAGTTGCTATTTAAAGAAAAACACCTTCTCAAATGGTCTAAGCAAGTCCACAGCTTGCTTTAAACTGTGCAGATATGATTGAAGTGTCTCTGTGAAGGTCTGGACTGGTCTATTTTAGTGCCAGTTTTCTATGGGCTGTCTGTTCCCTGCTGTTGCCAGCCCTCTGTGCTGACAGTCCAGCTGTGTCTGGAGGCTGCTTCAGGCTTGACACCTCTCCCCTCCTCCTTCCCGTTGATCAGTCACTCCTGCCTGGAGACTACCTCACGGAGGGCCAAAGTGCAGCTTTGAGAGCTTGCAAGGCTCCAACCTTACTGATTTTAACCAGACACAGGGCTGTGTTTTCTAATTAGGCAGCTTGACGTGGTTTTATATGAGACCCTTAACTCTCATTGATTTTATAGTGAACTAAACAACTAGGCACTTTGTAAACCTCCTGGCCATCTGTGCACCTCTAAAATTCTGTCTCCTTTGAGACTGTGGCTGAAGATTACATTTTCAGAGGTATTTAGCTGTGTAATGAGGTAGACAAGTGGCTACCTAAGTACCAGCAAAAAATGTGTCCCCTCAATTTTCTAAGTCATTTCATGCTTTTGAAGGATCCAGATCCACTGAGTACAGACTTAATCTTCCAAATAACCATTTGTGTGGAAGATTTTATCTGTCCTTGTATGACAAGTTGTCATGCCAGGACAGCTCATTTGTAGAACTCTGTTACTCTAAATCTCTCTGATCTCAGTAACTGTTGCTCTTGCCTGGCCAAATTGAACTTGACTCATTCTATTTTGCAGTTCAGGAGAGAATATCTGATCAAGGATTTATAGTTGTCAGGAGAGAAACTAATAAAAGGGCAGCAGATTCAGGCATTGGAAGCACTACCTTCCACTGCATTTGAGTAATGCTGAATGTGGCTGAATTATGATTTCATTTTATTTCACTTATGATAACATTTGGATGATGTTTCCCAGACTTTTTATCTGCTCAAGTGTGACTTTAAAAGATATTCTATATTTGTTGAACTATAAAACTCAGTTCAAATTTACACTATACAGGTCATCAGGTGGACACCAAAGTAATAAACATCTAAGTAGTGCTGTGGAGAAGGGGGAATAAAAGGAAAGGCCAGTCCCAATCTTCTCCACCATTATCAGTTCACATCTTTCTCTTGAAATCAGTGTCATTGACATGAGAAAAGAGTCTGTTTCAATGTGGCAAAATGAGGTTGCTTAAAGGTGGGCAGGACACTGAAATCCTTTGGCATATTGGCCACACATGGTGAGTCCATCTTTGGAAGTTCAGGGCTTCAGCCAGACCTTATTGTGGTGCAGTGGTGGCAACAAGAGGACAAAGGCTTAGTCCTGACACACCACCTGTGGGAGAATAGTACAGCTGGAAGACACAGTATGGATTACTGCATTACAAGGATTGCTGGTCACTGGGGGCTGCAACTTTGAGCTCTCCATTTGCAGCTGAACAATCATATTTTCAGCATCAGATTGTCAGAGAGGCATGAAAGGAGGATGAGAATCATAATATCAATGCTATGACCATGAGTTACAAATATAAATGCTTATTTTACTTGTAACCACTTTTGGCAGATCCCTCTATTTCTGGTAGCTGATAGAAGCTTGGTCCTCCTACACTTCCACAAGGCTGGTGACCCCTCCTCCCTCCTTTTGGCACTGCTTTCTGCTCTGCAGGTGCTAATACCCTATCTCTCAAAACTCAGCGGTGAACTAAATCAATGGTATAATTGATATGCCAATAGCTTGCAGCTGGGCTGAGGGCTCCTGAAGTCCACTCCAAAATGCCAGAGCTACAGACCGCAGTGGGCTGAGTGGCTGGTGGATCCTTGTTCAGAAATCTTTGTTGAGTCAGCTCTGTGCATCTTCTGCACCCCTCATCCCTTGACACAGAGCCAGCACATGAGAATACAGCTCTGTAGTGTCTGACTAACACAAGAGAACTACAGTCATGTGCCCATATCTGAGTCAGATCAAATTTGTTCTGCTGGGTGACTCCAGCGATCACAGCACAGAGGCTGAGGGCACCTTGCTCCCATCCTGGATTTAGCATGAACCTCAGTGCTTCCTTACCAGATCTGATGAAGTGATTGAATATCTGCTCTCCACAAAGGAACCAAATTATATAATAAAATATATAACCTCTGTCTGGAACCTTGGGGCCTTTTTTATAATTTGTATCTATCACAGTGAAAACATCCCTCATATATTTACAGATTCATTAAAATATAAGTTGACACTTTCAAAAATGTTTGATGCCATCTAGTCCCTGAAATCTGAAATCTGTGATATAAGTGGGGTAAAAAGAATTTTGGTAGGTTGATTCAGAATGAAATAATTAATAGATAAGTGTATTTTTAAAAACAGCAAAAGCTGGATGAAAAAATTGCCTATCTTGCATATTAGTGGTTACACAAAGTTTCCTACTCTAGTCCTTCAGCAGAAATGGGCAGGATGAAAGTTCTCTCTCTCTCTCTGGTAATGTTTCAGTCTCCCTTCACTGCTTTCCAGCAGCTGGAGGGTGTCCTACCATAAAGCAGTGTCAGCCTATTAGTCAAGGCTTGGCTGCTTGCTGTCGTCTCT
>WEKY01007105.1:0-11820 GCA_013390045.1 Picathartes gymnocephalus
TTATTAAGCCTACACTCTGAGGGATTCCATCGGCAAGAACTGAGTTATCTGAGGGCTTCCACAGGGTTTTTCATGCAGGGATAGCAGAGGAGGGGTTTAGGGGCTTGAACCAAAGGGTGCAAAGGGCAGGCAGGGAGAAGGGTGTAGCCCGGGACACAGACAGGCATACAAGCCAACTGGGATACGGGGGGCAGAGAACAAACTGGAAAGTGTGAGGGGACCAGGGGAAGGGGCGGCCAACGAGCCAAACAGCAGTGGGGTAACAGAACTCCAAACAGACCCATACGGGGAGAACACACGGAGGAGGCTGTGGCTCTCCCCGGGCAGGAATTAATCAATGGGCAGTAATATTCTCCAGGTGGCACCTCCCTAGGGTTCCACCATGGGGTCAGGCACACCAGCCTCCTCAATTATTTCATTACATAACTGTTTAAAAGCTTATCTTTTTAATGATTATAACATGTTTCGATAGTCCTGTGAATAGGTAGATGACATAGAGTACATAAAGAAACATGGGGGAAGAAAGAGGAGGAAACATACAGCAAAGAAAGAATATACTTGTGAGTGAAGGCAAAAAGAAAGGCATCTTTGAGAAATAAGAAACAGGCACAGCTCAAGGAACAAATTACCATAGTCTTATTAAGAGAGGGAAACCCAGAATGTGGGAGGACAGGAATATTCATGTGGAAAAATCTAGGGATGGAAAACTGTTACTTAAGTGAATAAATTCATGCCAATAGCTGAGCATGGTCTGTTTATTAAGGGTTAATGAAGAGCATTTTGCAAGCAGCATCGCAGTAATTCTATTTAAAGCACTCACTTTTTCTTCTGTCTGTTCTGTCGCCTACTGAAAATTGCACAACTCTGTTCTCCAACACTATTATAAAAAAAGCAATCAACTCAATTGTCTGGGGTGTAATGATGCTGACTACCTCCTTCCAGCATTCACAGAGAGAGAAAGAGAGAAAATAAGATAAATAACCTGAGACAAAAATACAGATCATTAGAATTTTTAATAAGCCTTCACCAACAGAGGGCTGAATACTGTTAGTTATATCTGCCAACAACTGCTCATGGTCCAGTGGATAGCACACTGAACAGGGATCTCAGAGTTTTCTGCTTTTCTTCCAACTCTGTAGTCTTCCTTCATAACAGCTTCAACAGGCCACATGAGCTTCAGCTTCGAATAGTACAATGGAGATGATTAAGTAACATACAAATAGTGCTGGAGGTGCAGTATTCTGGGAAAAAAATACTCCAAAACTGAGAGCAAACTTTCTCTGTTCTTGTTCAGATAGGAAGGGTGACCTTCCCAAATGAAGTGTTGTGACCTCATGTAAGACACGGGGTCATGAGCCTGAGGGAAATTCAATTGCAGACCTGGAGTTGTAAGTCTAGGAATAGAAGCAGACAAGTATTTCTGGCAAGAGGTTGCAGGAAACTGAACTAGAAGTTATTACCATCACAAGTGCAGCTAGAACTTTCAATGTACACAAAGGCCCTGAGAAAATCTCCAGAAAACCATAGTTTAAAAGTCTTTTAATGCCCCTGTTTCTGGTTCATTCTTAGTTTCAGTTTTCTGATCTCTCCAATTAGATTTTTTTTTTAATCTTATTTTATTTTTTCTCTAGGCAAACCAGGACCAGTACTCTTTATGCTGTGTTGGAGATATAAAGAAACTTCAATCTGCCACAAACTGTGAAAGATTTCTTGGATAATAGGAAAAATATCAAATGGCAAAAGGTAGAAATATTACCATAATCTAAATCAAAGGCATCAGCAGAGCTGGAGTAATTTATAAAAAAAAAATCTGGCACTACAGCAAAGAATTTAAACCCATGCCACTGTAACTATACTATGTTTAAGACATTCTTTTTATGTGTGCCTAGATAATACAAACACTTCAGCCCATCTCATCCTGCTTTCTATTTATGGGCTTTACAACATGAAGCACATACTGAATTCATGATCAGTCTTTCTTGTAGGTGTAGACAATAGAAAAGTCTAAATGGCCTTCCTCCTATTTGCTTATTTCTCCTTTCACAGACTAATTCTCAGTAGTCAGATTTTTGGTATTATAGCTGGTTGTAGTTGGGAAGAAATCTCGATAACTTGCTGTGTCAAGAGAACAGCATGGGAACAGAGAAGCCTGTCTGGGTCAGGTCAGTGTTGTGCCTTTGTCTCCAACAGTGGCAAAAGGAGGGAAAACACATTAACCTGGCTACTGTTTGCAAACATTCCCTTTGTACTCTCCCTCTGAACTCACATTAATTTGTTTTTCACTTGTTCCTGTTTGGGAAGTACACTGATACTGTTCCACTACCACTACTTCCCTCTGGAAGTGAGTCCTAAAATTTTGCAACCCTCCAGTGTGTTGGGTTTCATTTTTTGACCTTGAAAGCATTGAACTGCAGATTTCTGTATATGATTAAAGTCATGACCTGTTTTTATTACTAGCCAATGCCTCTGTGAACTCTTACCCATGGTCAGACTTAAAAACTTCCTGTACAGACCTATTGTGTGTCTTTGTTTTTCGGATGAGGTTATGGCATGCAGCTCCAACTCTTTGTGGGAGCACTAAGTAAAGCATAAAGGATAGTGTTAAAGAAAATTATAAGTTCCATCACTCCCATAGGAAAACAGAGGAGAAACAGCCCATCTACTTAAATGGGACAATTTCACATGACTGATTCAGAGAAATTCATTTCAATTACTCTGATCATCAGATAAATAGCACATCTGGTAATGTCTGCAAACTAATCATTAACAGGTGTGAATTGGTGTCTGCAAGCATATATTTCCTACTGTGAGGCCCTTTGTTCACTTTAGGACACTTCTTAATTAGAGACAAGACTGAACCACAAGCCTTTAGATGTGGATCTGTTCTTTGAACACCCCCAAAATCAGCACTTTCTACATCAGGTTGTTATTTAGAGAAAAGTTCTCCAGGGGAAAAAAAAAAAAATATCAGTTTTATGGTTCTGAGCAAATATTCATTGCCCAGGTCTGACTCATTGGCATTTGTCTTGGATTTTAGCTTCTGTTTAAAGCAATAATGGCACATATGATTTTTATGATATTTACAGTCCATGGTACTTATGATCAAAATAACATCAATTTTTATTGTCAAGGGCATATAAGTAAAAGTTTCTACTACAAATGTAGAATCTTCTACTTTAATTGTTGCTGGATGACAGTGTCATTGTAGGTATTTAGAAAGAGGTATCAATAGACTTTAGAGAATTTGATCTAAAATGGGGGAAAAAGAAAACAGATTTGGTATGTAGTAGCATGTGACCTGATAAAAGCAGCAGCCGTGGCAGGAAATTTAAATGTAGAACAAAGAGTCATAGCATTGTTACAAATGAAAAAGACCTTTAAGATCATAAAGTCCAACCGTTAAGCTAAAGATGGAGGATATTTTTCCATTTGAGTCCCAGGGAGTGCTGCAACCACCGGACAGGGGACTGAAGTTCCAGCTGCTTGTGTTGTAGTTTCTGAGCCGGAGTCCCGTCCCCCCAGTCCCCACCCCCGCCTTGCAGGAAATGGAATGTTTGGAATGCATTGGACTCAGAAGGGAGGTTAACTCTTTTTGTGCACACAGTGGACTTAAAATAATTTCTCTAAGTGCACAAAATGAATGCAGATATGACTCTTAAGTACCCAAAGAGACTCAGAAATGCATAAAATAGACACAGAAGGAACCAACAGAGATACCGAAGTCAGTGAAAAGGGACTGAGAGTCCAGAGGGAAAGAAGAGGAGATGCTTTAAGCTGAAAGTCTTTTGCAAAACCATGATAATAGACTAAAATTCCTTGTAAACTCATGAATGGATTTGGGGGGATGTAAGGTTCTAACTTAACTTCCACCAGCATATCTTGATGAGATTACGCCAGTAATGGAGACAGATTCGGTTCCCACGTGTCTCTATGGAAGTAAGGTACATTGCAAACCAGTGTCAACCAAAGCCTTATATTCTTTGCTTTCTTACTAGAACAGCTCATCCTTAAAATATTACCCCATGATACAGAGATGAGTCCTCGAAGCATTTGTGGGAAAAGCTGCGTATCGAGGAAGGAGCTATCACACGTAAACAGATATCCTTTTCTGGGTGAGGGTTTGCTGTGATATGGAAACCACAGAAGAACTGTCCTTGTGGAAAGTCTCCATGATGTAATGAGAGACTCTTCTTCCAATAGAACTGATGAAAGTCTATTTTAAAGGGTGGTAAACTGACTAAAGGTCTCAGGTTTTGTTTCTCTATGTTGTTGGTGGGAAAGGACTTGATGGAATTGGGGGAAGAGATGTATCTGAAAGTTTTTTGTGGTTATTATTTTCCTTCTAAGTTTTTCTCTTTTAGGTCTGTTAATAAACTATCTTTTTACCTTTTAAGTTTTAGGCCTGCTTTGCATTTCTCCTAATCCTTATCTCACCACCAAAATGAATAAGTAAACTCAATCCACTACATTAAATTACTCCTGGTGTGAGGAGGTGAACTGAAACTGCTACAAATATGCAGGCTTCTGAGCTTCTTTTTATGTTTTCGAGTATTAATATGATCTGAAAATACAGTTTGCATTAGAACTTGTGAGCTAAGAGTGTCGGGGGGGGGGCAACAAGATTTCTATAAATCTTATGCTTATGTCCCTGTTTACAAGGCTTGTATTGCAAAGTATCACCTCTGCCTGAAGTGTAAGATGATGGTACCACTCTTCCCTGTGAGTAATGGTGGGTGTTCTTCTGGCAAGAGACAGCTGGTTGAGGATCAATTTATGTTACAAATAATTTCAGCACAACCAGCAAGGATTTAACCTTATTTTTTTTTTAAACTCTTTTGTAATATATTTCAGACAAGGTGAAGCAAACTCAGAATTTGAAATTTAGCAAACGTTAATTGATTATTGCTGTTTTGCTTTTTGTTTTGTTTTGTTTTGTTCTGTTTTGTTTTGTTTTGTTTTGTTTTGTTTTGTTTTGTTTTGTTTTTTATGGAAGAAATGTACACAGAAAGCCTGAAATGGACTAGAAGAAATTATGGGTCAATATTTAGGGAGAGGACTAAACTGCACAAATAAAATCAGTCGTGGAAGGAAACATTTTTTCTTGTAGAGCAGGTCAAGTAAGGTACTTTTAAAGCCTGAGAGGAATATCCTAAGATCACCCACTGGCTAAACACATGGTATGTGTAACCCTCTGTAGGCTTTTTCTGATCACTTAGGCATAAATTATCTCAGGAAATTATAAGGTAAAAGACACAAACAAGAGATCAAGAAGCCACAACAACTCTAAACAAGATCAAAGCAGTGAAGCGAAATGTAAGAAACCAAAGACTGAAAAGTAACTGAAACTTAGTAGAGGTCATTTTTGTCTGATGAAAACAATATTATCCTATTAACAGGGGTAGCAGTCCACTAGTCAAACTGCTTAAAAACTCAGTTTACTCATAAAAAATACTAGAAAACATGCCAGAGCTTTGGATCTTGCATTTTTAGTATAATGTCTGGCCAGCTCGAATATTCTCGAAAATTTTTAGTCATGGTTCAGGAGTTAGCACAGACAAAGGATGTTTCTCAGTAAGTGGTTTGAATAGGTCAACATTGTTTTAGAAAGTTTTAATGTATACAGAGCTGTCTGAACTCAAGGCCAGAAAATAAGTGCTTGCACATTTTGTTTATGACATAGATGTAGCCACAAGCTACTTAAACTTCATGCTGATCATAAGGTAGCGAGTGCTGCTGATGTGAGCAGAAATGCTGGCGGTGTTGTGGGCTATCAGACAATCATGATCATATTTGCTCAACCAGGCAAAATGAGTACAAAACTGCTATTTTTATTTGAGGCATTTTACACTCACTTTACACTGCTGTAAGCGTCTGTTCAATTTCCAGGAAAATTGGGACGATGTCTTATGATCCAACAATGTGGAACAAAGACAAACTGAAGATAGAAGAATGCTAGAGAAAAGATCTTTTTTAAAATTTCTTTATTGTTATTGTTCTGAAATGTCGTGGGTTTCAAGTCTTTCTTATTGGAACATTCTGGACATAGACCCAATTGTACTTGTTCAATTAAAAGAGCTGAAAACTATTGTGCTACAACAGAAGACTACAGAAGCTTCATTACTGCACATATGTGAAGACCCAGGAAATCAGTAACAGCACACAAAATTATAAATTTGTATGAAATTCAGAGCAAGGAGGACCAAAACTTGTTTTTCAGTGAAGTTAAAAGAGGTAAGAAGTTATTAATACTAACAAATAAACCTGTATGAATTTTGTGAAAGAACACACACACACACACACACACACACACACACACACGCACACACATATAAAAAAAATAGAAAGAAAAGAGATGTTTTTCCCTTCTGATTTTAAGCATACCCAAGTACAAGAATTTTGCAGCATTAACAGAGTAATGGACTCAGAGCACGGTGATAGAAATTTCTTCTTCACAAGCAAAAAGCATATTTAGAAGAATACCAGAATAACACAGAAAACATGGAATAAATTGAAGAATCCGCTGGCATGCAAAGACTAAGGATGCAATTCTTGTGCAGTGAAAAAGCCTTTTCTTGAGATTCTAAATTCTGCCCTTGATTATCTGCAGAACGAAATAGAATGTGTGTATGAGGCAGAGCACATCACGCACTGCAAGGAGAAGAGTCAGTAATGGGTGGGAAACTACATGATCTAATCTGCAGACTGCACGTTTTCAAATGCCACAGTCTCAATTATGTTGAATTCAAAGCAAAATTGAAACTGTCCCTGGTGCTGCAAATCCCAGACTATCAGCCTCTATCTGGATTTGCTTGAGGGACCTTCTAAATAAATAATAATAATAAATAAAAGAGTTGAGTTAAGTTTTATATGTTTTAAAAACAGCTATCGTTATTTTGAAGCGAAATGGGGGCTTATGGCACAGACACTCTTTTGTTAAAGTTAATGTACCTTGAAATCTTTTGACTCAGCACAGCAAACTGTCAAGGGTGCTTAAAAAAATAGTCCAATATTCTCCAAAGCTCTTTCTGCAAGAGGGGTCTTGTGTGAAATGATAACAGCCACAACCCCAATATTGTTTACAGAAATACAGCTTTTCACTGCAGAGGCATCACAATGAAACTTGAGAGGAAAAGGAATATAAAATGAGACAAAGACTTTAGTTCAAGATTTTTGGAAGGTAGTAAACCTTCAAAATTTTGTCTTCATATTACATTTTTTCTGAGTTCATTCAAATAGAGGTCATGGCATTATGAGTTCATTTTAAAGGTACGTCCTTCCTATATAAAAAGAATGGAACTTTCACTATATGGAGATAGATCCTGTCCCTGGGATTCTGTGCCCCCAGATAGGTAGGGCTGCCCACCTTCAAACCCCTTGTCTTCTTTTGTTTCCTTGAACTACCCTCAGCAGCTCAGGACTGTACTTCTGAGGAGCAGGGTATTAATTTTGGGCACCCTTAGGTAGCTCCTGGATTGTTATGCAGTGCTGCAGGTCTTGCCCATCACAAGTCCTTGGTCAATGTTGTGGTGTGGGAATAACAAATACAGACGTGCTCTTTGCTTTTCAAAGCATCAAAAGAGAAGTATAGCAAACTGCTTGGGGAACCCTGGGGTAGAAGTACATTTAATGTACAAGGAATCCCACATTGTCCATTTCATGTCTCAAGGAATTCCACATTGTGTTCATGCTTGGTGCCCGGTTCTTCAGTCCAGGAAGTGAGTGTGTGGGCATCTGTAGATTTTTGTGGTCCAGAATAAAGATGCTGACAGAACTTTGTGTACTGCAAAGTTGGTTTATGAATTTGGTCTCCATAAACCTAACTGCTTACATTCCACCTAAGTGCTGTCCAAAGTTGGAAAACAGGTACTCTCAATGTTAGCCTTCATCTCTTTATGCTTCAATTTGCTGTACAGTAGTTGTGATAAAAACCGTTGGGAGCCAAAGCATTTAAGACATTCTAGTCACTCAACTGCTGTGAAAATGAAGTGCACAGTACAGATCTGTGCATGTATTAAAAACCAAAATTATAAAAATATGAGGAACCTTAAGTTTTTAACCTTACTGCATATTAAAGTAGGACCCAGAAACCAAAAGACTGAATTCAATTTATGAAGTGGTCTGCAAACAGCATGGAAAAGTATGCTACATAAAAACACATGTACTGTGTGCAGGAGACAACAATACTAAGATAAACAAAAGCTCAGGAAGAAAAGGAAACAAAGCGATACCGATAGACAACGATCTTAGTATTATTTTCAGCTTATTTACACAAAATATTTTTATAAGCATAATGTCAAAAGACAGATTTGGAGATGGGACTTGAAGGAAAGCAATGATGTTACTTTGGACTGTTTCTTCCAAGCATGAACAACATGAAAGTAACTGCTTGAGAATGAATCAAGTGGGTGATGAAGGTATTATCAGTAGCTGATTAGAAGCTGGAGACAATCTCTTGTTTCTGAAAGAGAGATAAAGTGGGATTAGCTTATGAACATAAAACAAATACCATAAATTTCATAGTGAAGAGAAGTCACAAGCAAACTGTAAACAGAGGAGCACATGATCAAAGGATATGGAAATGCACACACTCAGCAGCATTTCATAGCAGAGGAGGGATATTTTTGTTGTGTACTCAGTAAGCAGGATGCTCTGCAAGCAGGACCAAGGCTTTTTTCTGTGTAGATAGGCAGGTAAAGATTAATATTGCAGGAAGAATGAATGGGAGAAAATTAGGGATAACTTGGATTTAAGAAATCAAACAGGAAAAATCATAAGTCCAAGTGATTGGCAGAATGGCAGTTCTGTCCACAGATTTGAAAAGGAATATTAGTGACATGTCTTCAGCTAAGGAATTATTTTAATCACATTTATCTTAAACTGTTGAGTGAGTGGTATCAAGGGTTTGGTACCAAAAGGGACTAGATAGTAATACTGAGACAGGTGTGCCATCCAGACAGAGCTGTTTCTTAGGAATGTATTGCAGAAGTTTGTTGAAGTTTGAAGGGTGGAGGAAGGGGGCAATAAACTGGAACAACACTTGAAGGTTATGAAAGTTCCCAGAGGAAGTTAAGCAGAATATAAGGGATTTCTCTAAAGAACAAGCTGAAAGAACTGCTGGAGGCATACGGAAACTGAAAGATGGGATGATCATAGAAGGCAGAGAAAGGCAACACATCAGCATAAGGAGCATGAGCAACACGGTTGAAATCAGGCAGCCACATGGGTTTTCTAATGAGGTAGCACACTGATCTGAAGTCTTGGCTAGTGGAGAAATTGCTGACTGGTGTTGGTACATCCACCACCCATATTGATATTGTATCAACATGCCTGCCCAGCATATAGAAATACTATCCAGGAAGAATATAATGCTGTTGCTTTCTAACAGCTTCATAGAAATTCTGTCAGTAAGAATATACTATGATATACCAAATAGAATTGAAAATTTGCTTCATTTACTGTAATTATAAATACCACACTCGTTCTGGGTTGACTCAAACATACATAATTATAATATCCATTGGTTTAAGAAGTTACTGACCTGACTTTCTGCCTTGTGTCCTTGGAAAGACTGGTTGATCAGAAGGTGAAACAGTATCTGAACAATGGCAGTTTATAGGTTTACAGCCTTAATTAAATCTGCACTGATTTAATTTTACGTTTTCCAGTGCAGAATTTGCTTTGTTATCAGTTTTGCTGTAGCTGCTCTAGGGATGGCAACTTTTGGAAGGGAGGTTGGGTGGATTAAAAAAAAACCAGAACAGTTGGTAGGACTTCCCTCAGGGCCTGAAGTGCAGCAGGTCCAGGTCTGACTTTAAAGCAACATTTATTGAATGTCCTGAAATTATAGATCCAGTTACGGTGAACTGCAGAAAAGGGAATACAGTAAGCATGTAAGAACTGAGTTAATGCTTCACCAAGTATGTCTAACCCAGTCACTCGACTTCAGCAGTGTCTGTAATAGATGTCCAGGGAAACACAGGCTGTGTGTAATACTTGTGAGCACTCACTCACTCTGCTTCTGCTTAGTGGATGACCGGAGCCCACTGTAGTTTATATATTTGGCAGCCACAGTAGTTCTTTTTGTCTGGATATTTATTGCTTCTGCCTTGGATTACCTATGAATTTTTACATGCACAGCATCCTATGACAAGTAATTCCACTAGTCCCTCGTCTATGTGAACAACAAACTCCTCCTGCTTGCTGTAAACCTGGCTCACACTGGGCCCAGATGGCTGCACCTCATTAGACAGTGGAAGTCAACATTTTCACTCACTGCAGCCCACTCATGATTTTATAGTCCACTATAGTATTCCTTTCCATCCAACATAATGACATCAGCTGCTATGGGCCTCTGGCATTTTATAGCCAGTTAGCAACTTTAACATGCCATCTCTGAAATTGTACACATATTATTAGAATGTGGGGTTCTTCTTTATTTTGTTTTCTGATGTTGATTTAAAACATCAAAAAGATAGTTTCAAACCCACTTATGTTTCTTCTAGTATCTTGGACTCTTTTTTTATTGCATATGGAACAGAAACTGGAAATTTTTTTTCATTATGAGTCCCAGCCTCCCTTCTGGCCAATGGATTAGCTTCAGACAGAAGCCATCAGAGACTACAATAATGTTTCATTAGAAGTAGAGTGAATTTTTAGTATTAAGGGGATAATTTTTTTTTTCCCCTAGCAGTTATATTGTGGTTCACTGGAAAATCGTGGGTTTAATAACACTAAATTTTAATTTTTTTTTTTGCTCAAAGGCTTTTCTATTCTACATTTGTTCAAGTTCCAGTACAATTGTCTTGATTGTCTCTTAACTCAGCTATTGGACCAGTTGGTCCAATTTCTACTGAAGGCTTCAAACGCTAGGAACAGAGTATTCCAAACAAATACTAATTAGTTAAACATCCAGGATTGTTCTTAACCAAGTAGGATATATTGCAACACACACAAGGTATGTTTGAGTTGATGAACTCTTTCTCCCACCCAGGGACTGGTAATGATTTCACATTAGCAAGGCTAATGGACATCATGTTTACTTGCTGCAAACACTGACACAAGAACAAACACATTTCAATTCCTAAAGAAGCCTCCTGTGCTTAAAATAGTTTTAAGAGTTTAGAAGGATTTTTTTTTTCAGGTAGCAGAAATGAGATTTTTAATTTTACAGGTATTATCCACAGTTGCACAAAAAGAAAATTTGAATCTGCAAGAAGTTCCAGACACAGATTCTCATCCTTAGAAATTTCCTGAGATCGTACTATGTTCTTTGATTCTTAGAGCTTTATCTCAAGCTTGAGTTTCTTATTTACTGTTATTTACTCATCCTCTGTAGTTGAGGATTTTTTCATTTATATCCCTTAACAGGAAACGATATGACTCCGTGCTTCTCCATGTTCCATATTCAATATTTTGCACACCTGATTCACTGTGCAGAGAGTTTAGCATTGTTCAGAATCTTCAGCATTGCTACCTGGGTTTTAGGACAGAAATTAATACAGACTTCTTGAAAACTCTGAATTATCTCTTTGCTTCTAGCTGCCTATAGAGTTTGTGTAGATATAATTTGGCATTTTCATTAAGAGACAACAGCTTTTTTTGTCTAATGTCATCCTTTCAGATATTCTTCCTTGTTATTGTCCTCCTAATATTCTGTCCAACTCCCACACAAAATTCACTGTACCTTGTCCTTCTCATCTGATATTACATTTTTAGATTTATGAGAACCATTCTAAACTTAGACTTTCTGTGCTTCTTCCAAGGATATTGTTCTGCTTGTAGTGTATTCTTTCACCCTTCGTTACTTACACAATTGATGCT
>WEKY01007106.1:0-40938 GCA_013390045.1 Picathartes gymnocephalus
TCAGATGATTTCAGGCTGTCTCACTGTACAATTATCTAACCTATGCTTCAGCAATTAGTCCATGAGTATGTCATGGGACACAGTGTCAAAAGCCTTACTAAAGTCTTCCTTTTCCTTCAGAAAATATCAAGAGGGATGTTGTGGAGGATCCACAATTTAAACTGTGTTATGACAGTATAACATCCTTAGAAATTGATGGGACCTTTTCTTGAGCTAATCATCTCAAATTTATCTATCCTGATCCACAGACTGGGTGTTCTGCTTATTTTGAGTGCTCTGCTGCTCAAATTTTTAAGTTGAGATTAAAATATAGTCTTTTTAATAATATAAGTCTGACACTTGGGAGCAGCATATGGCAATTTCTTCTGAGAACAGAAAACCTTTCTTATTGTTTGTTTTGGTTATAAGTTTTTGTATGTTTGTGCTGGAGCCAACCATACTGAATACATCAATTTATTCAGTAATCCAATGGTTTATTAATCTGTTTGTCCACTCATCTTTGCAACACCTCTACAGAACTGAAGGTGCATTTTGATCTTTGCCCACCTGTGGGTTTCAAATTATTTTTGACTTCAGCAGCCTCATGATCTTGTGATACCCCATGATTATACCATGCACAGTTCTCTACAAAAAAAATGTCATCTGATTTGGTTTTGCACAGAATAAAATCCTTTTTGTATCAAGATTTTTCACTGTATATTTTAGAATGTTCTCATCTTTTAGGGTTGAAGGGAAAAGCAAAATTAAATTAATCAAGTTACTAGCACTTTAAGTTTCTAAAGAAACACATACACAGGGTGGATTTTCACATTATGCTCCCAGCAGGGACTTTACCTCTTGTAAATGCTTCAGTTTAACAGATATGAAAGAGAGAACACTATTCTTCTTTGCTGAACAAAACTGTTGCTCAGGTGTTTTAAATGTTCATTTGATCTCTTTATTCTGCACATAAAATGAAAGATTAAGGAGTACTTGCCGTTCCCAGATGCAGCTGCTTCTTTGACCTGGTTCCGGGTGAGAGAATATCTTTGCATAGCAGTCTTTTTAAAACTATGGACCCCGGATGGTTTCTTTTCCCCACAAAGTTAGAATTCACCTCTTCTCTTTAGAAATTAATCCAAATCTCTTGCCCAAAAGCATAAATCTTAATCAGGTTCCCAGGTATTATCTTGTGGTATAAATTAGAGTTTGGGAGATTGGGGGGTTCTACTCATCTTGAATGTTGATACCTTAATACATGGGTGCTCTATTTACCTCTCCTTCAGCAAAGGCTTCTAGGTCTTCTGACAGCGTCTCTTGCCCCTTGGCCCCTCTCTTAGGCAAATCAATACCAAAATCATCAATCACAAAATGAAGAATCTAACAAGTGAGTGGAATAACTGCTGGGCTTCAGATCCAGTGCAGAATGATGAAGGTCAGATAGTTCCCCAGAGTAGCACAACACTCATAAGAATCTGTATAGCACATCACAGAACAAAGCTGAGTCTTGTCCTAAAAGTCTTTATTACTTCTTCAACTTAAAATGTATGTTAGGGATATATCATGTGTACTTCTAATTTGGGTAAATCTGGGGTATGAGAGGTGACATATATAAAGTAAAAATAGAAAGGGGGAGTGGAGCAGGAGGAGGGGATGTGTTTTAGAAATACTCTAGAATATCTTAGCCATTTTTATTCATTGTAAATGAATGAAGAAGCAAGAAGCAAATTATTTAAAATCATTTCCAGGTCACCTTTAACAGTAGCAGTAATATCATTACAATATATGAGCTGAAACATAAGAGAGAAAGAGCTGTTCATTTTAAAAACTGAAATAGAGCAATTAGCTGGAAAGGATGTGTCATGCCTTACAATAAAAGTTAAATTACAGTAAAATACTTCCTTGCAAAAATGCTCACCATGTGCCAAAGCCCACACATCAAACCAACTTTCTCCATGCTGCAACACAGTAGTTCCCCTCCTGCCCAACTGTAAGAATGTGAGAGGCATTTCTCCACTGCGCTGTGGCAGCTTGGTGCTTATTATAAGTCTTTGACTTCACTGAAATTGCTCTGTAAAACTGAACAAATGTAGTATGAGGATTTATGGCTTCAAATAAATCCCTGGTCACCTAGTGATTCAGACAAGCTCTGGATGCTGCTGCCCAGCTTTGGTTGACAGTCATGCCAGAAGCTCCACATCACTAATGAAAACACTAGAGGGACTTTGTCCACTCCTACCTTGGTTACAATTTTCTTTTCTTTTATCCTATATTTTAATATGTTCCACCCTTGCCTCCAGCAGTCCATCTGGTTCTTTTTATGGTCAGGTCTCTCAGAAACCACCTCAGAAACTCTCCTCTCTAACCAAATGTGGAGACCTATGTATGGTCTACTTTGCTTTATATTCTTTATACGTTCTTACAATTTTATCTTGTTCTTGAACTCCTCCTATTCAGTACCCAAAAAAGAGTATTGTGTTCTATGTATTACAGATGTCACTGTATCAGGGTGGCAGCCATCACCCAGCTCTTAAGTCAATTCCTAGTTCTTGATCTGCTGCCAGCTGTACTGACTTCCACCTTGAAATCCTATCTACAGTAGCATTAATGAACATGCAAATGCTGGCTGGGGAAGGTCAGGAGATTAAATACAACTCTTCGTTTAATTTTTTTTATTTTATTTTCTTAAATAATACACAACAATTAATAAAGGAAGGAGCCCACTGAAATGCTTAGCACCATTAACTCTAACTTCCCAGGTTCATACTTTTGTTAAATTATTAGTAGAATTTGCACTTAGTCATCACATAAATTGAGCTTGTTTTTAAAAGAAGTATATACTGTAACGTATAGATATATATTTGAAAATCGAAAGGATGCAGTAGGAAGTTTCTTTTTGTTGTAGCTGTCACCAATTATCTCTTCTCAAAAGAATGACTTTCCAGAACTAATGTCATGAAAAACCAACTTGCAGGGTGCTTTTCATTGTGATGAGTATTACAAAACAATAGATTGATACTGCAATCAAAATTTTATTTTGGAATGAGAGCTTCAGGTATATAGGAAGCTGTATCATTTTCTATGGTGAGAATTACTCGCTTAACTTTGTAATATGCTCTAGTGGGCATGGTGATATTTGGTGGAAAGACAGGCTTGATGATCTTGGAGGTCTTTTCCAATCCTAGTGATTCTAATATTCTATGACCATGAATCAGTCTGAGCCCGAAGGACAGATTAACTGAGGGATTGGGAATTCAGCATGCACCTGTTCTTCTAGGGCCCAAAAAGTCTTGAAGATAAAAGACAAGACAGGTTATTCTATGAGGTTTTCCAAGAAAAAAAAAAATATCAAACATCTGGATACCAGTAACAGCAATATACAGGAATATACAAGTCTTTTGTCATATGGACACTGAAAAATGGACATTTCATGCTTAATTTGCTGTTCTTATGATATGCTCTTTTAAATTAAAAATTAAAATTTAAAATGTCAGTGCCTATGGAAGGAATGTGAGGCTTCTCCTGTGGAAACATTTACTAAGACAGATAGAGGTTTCCACAGGCTGTAGAAAACAGCCTCCTCAGAGAGGTCTGGAAGCCTGTGGGCTGAGAAATTTCTCAGATTGAGGAAAAGGGACTGCTGAAAATTAGGAAGCCAGGTATCACAATCAAGGAAAATAACCTTTCTGGGGACAAGAGAGGACTGTGTAGCATTTGCTGAAACTCGAAGTTGTTGATTCATCTGAAATCAAGCCAGGAAGTAAGGACCCACTGGCAAGGACACTGTGGGCAAGAGCAGTGACAGTTATCCCCCATGTAGTTCTAGGCTGTCTGAAAAAGTCACTTGAGATTTCTCAATTTAGAAAATGCATTGCTATTTCACATTAATCTTTAAATAAAGCTTTGTTCTTTTGGAATTTAAAGCTTTTTGGTTGTCTTTACAGATGTTATTGTAATGCTCTTTTAAGTGATGGCGGGGAATTATACTCAGATGTACTTGAAACCTTTGGCTGATTTTGTTCCTATCATGAAAAAAACCTATTAATTTTCCATATTATGTGTGGGCATATCAAGTCTGCAAAAATTGTGGGTGGTTACAGTGGGTAGTGGATACATTTATGTATCTCTTCTCCCAATTAAAAAAAAAAAATAATTAAAAAAAATCCCTCTGAACTGCTTTCAGAGGCTATGACGAGATTTAGTGCAACAGAAATAGATAGACATATAACTCCTAAACACTCAAAACCCATCCAGCTTTAAAGTAAGAGAGCAGTTATGAGGTTTCTCTGTTTCTGAAATACTGAAAAATACTCCTAATTGTAACTGTGTAGGTCTATTATGAAAACCCAATGCTAAGAATATTTTAAAAATAATTGATTTAGATTTAGGATTTAGAGAGTAACGAAAAAGGAGTGAGAGTGTTGATATGACCAGAGCTCTTCTATCAGAGATACAGACAAGGGTTTTCTCCATTGCTTTTGGTGACAGGACTGCTGCCAGTTCCTGTAAGCATGAGGGCAGCAGAACAAGTACTTGTATATTATTGCCTGTGGCTGGAAAGGACCTTGAAAGTGCATCAATTTTTCCTATTTTGTAAGCAGGTTGGACCACAAATCTCTTTTAAAGATGGTGTTGTCAACAATACTATCTGCAGTTCTCTAGGGATGAGCCCTTCTCAGAGCATGGCAGTGCAGGAGAAAGAGGAAATGAAATCTCTGAATCTTCTTTTAGTGTCTTGCAAACATTCCAATTACTAGGGTTGGAAACTTTATTTCCTATCTGAATATCACAGGAGAGCTGTAATGAAAGAAGTGCAATTCATCATCCCTTCATATTCCATGGGCAGCATTTAACACTGATTTCACTCACTTTTATTTTTCAATATATGTTTCTCCCTTGCCAAGTTTTTAATACCACACAGCTTATTCTATAGCTCACCTGTCTCCTGTGATGCTCATGTAACACATTAATCTAGTGCTTTGTGATAGAAGGGGGAAAATGAACTTTTTATCTATCTCGTAACAATTTGTGTGGAATTTTTTTTTCATGTCTAATGTTGGAAGATGATACATGGTTAAGTTCATGCAAGTAATTTTGAGAGTGGCCATGGAAGACTACATTTGAGTTTTTGTTTCAATTCTTACAACAAACAAGCTTATGCCTTTCTGCAGACTGTGGTAAGGAGCAGGCAGATTCTATTTGGTCTCTTGGGCAAATTACCAATCTATTTTCTGTAACTCAAGG
Source organism: Picathartes gymnocephalus (assembly GCA_013390045.1). Classification (NCBI taxonomy): domain Eukaryota; kingdom Metazoa; phylum Chordata; class Aves; order Passeriformes; family Picathartidae; genus Picathartes; species Picathartes gymnocephalus. The sequence goes on from WEKY01007106.1 coordinate 5,224, forward strand.
CTCGGGAATACTAAACCATTTCCTCCCCAGAACTTTTGTTGTGTGCCTTGGAAACACCTACATGGAAGGCAGAGGTGCCTGTACCCACAACACTCTTTCAAATTGTAGTTGTTTCATAGCACAGCTGGAAATTGAAGCTCTGGGACTGAGTGGAAGAGAAAGCTTTTTCTGGAACAGTTGAAAAAAAGAAAAACAAACCAAACAAACCCTAAATTTGGAGGGAGGATGGTATTCAGTTTTCACCTTTGTAGGCAGCACTGCCCAAATTCAGCAGCACTGTATTTACAAAGAGGCAGAGCCCTCTCTGGGAAAGTTCCCCTCCTGCATTCTGCTGCTTCTTCTGAGAGGAAATGCAACACAAGATCTGCTTTGCTGCTCCTACTTCAGCTGCTGAAATTTGAACTCTGTGATTAGTTCCCCTCATTTGGAAAGAGAAATGAAAACCAATATGCGTGGTCAGAACTGAAAATTATGAAACAGACAGTACCTGGCATGTTTGAAACCAAGTTGCATTTTTTCCATGCTACTTATACAAGCAGCTAACAGTTTAACTTCAGGTGTTCATTTGCATTAAAGATCAGTGAAGTCACTTTTTGAAACAAAGTATGCTTTAATTTTCTTTTTTCAGAGTATCTAGTTGCCTGATTTTCCCTTTGATTTTGAGGGTGTTTCCTGTAATTACTGATCTAGACACAGATTATTTGAAAAAAAACAAATAAATCTTGATCTCTACAAGGAGTAGAGGATTTTTGAAACCTGTTCAACTTTGCCAGTTCTTCAACTCATTTGCCAATTTAGTCAATTCAGTCGGATGAGGAAGACTATTATCTTCTGACTGTTTTACTAATAATTGAGCCAATTAAATTACTCCTACAGACTTGTTAATTCCTTTTTGTTTAATAATTTGAAGCTAAATCTACTTCACAATTATTTTTAAAAGATGCATATGAAGGTACAATAGGCAGTTACATTTTCTGTTTACTTTTTGATTCTTAATTATTTTTGTCACAGGTGCTTTTATGTATTTCCTTGTGCAAACATTTGAAAGAAAACATTTATGTCAAAGAATTAGCAGTCATTATATAAGTTCAACTCAGAATCACTGATAAGTGAAAGACTGAATTCCTTACCAGCTACACCAGCAGCTGGTTTTTAGCTTTGATATTAGCTCAGAATCTGACCCTGTGGGTATCTAGATGGTGACAGTGAAAATCAGGAATGATGATCTCTATGCCCCCATGAAGTGAGGTGTACTGACTGTTGTGGTAATTCCTCATGCAGATAGCTTACTGAATTAAACCTGTGTTCTTTAGTTCCACAAGTGCTGAAATGTGATTTATAGAGCACAGTGCTGTTACACTTGTTAGGATAGAAATAAGAAAGAATACATTCAAGGCTTTTGTTCTCAGTTGGGTCAGCACTGGTGTGTTGATCCCTGGGCTAAACTATCTGGTTATTCCAAATGTTAGTTGCTGTATATGAAAAATTCAGTTATTCATGTAAATGCTTTGTTAAGTCCTTAATAAATTAATGGAGAAGTATGCATGATAGTACCAGTAATTCCTCAAAACAAAACAACAACAACAACAACAAGCCACCAAAAAAAAAAAAACAAACAAAAAAAACCCCAGCAACAAAAAGCCCACTACCAACAAAAAACCTTCACCTCAACTTTAAGTTTTAACATCCACAATTTTTCCATGTGGCAAATGTGGCCAGTGAATGAACCTCAGCAGACACCTTAGCCAAACTCTTAGCCAAACATGACCAAATCAACATTTTGTTATGGGTCCTTACACTGTTGGCTGCTGTTCCTTCCAGCAGGAGGGCCTGAGCTGGGTCAATTCAAGGAGATCCAGTGCCAGCTGGGATATTTCAGGCTAGGAGTTTGGTGGTGTGAGGGAAAGCAGAGTTTATTACATCTTTAGTAACTTGTATCAGAACTAGACTAGAAAGGTCATGTTTCCAGATGAGAAAATACAACCAACTCCTTCATAGTACCTATCTGCAGCAAAGAGCCTGCAGAAAAAAAAAGTGGTTTGAGTGGTTTGAATTGCTATTCTTAGTCATTAGTTGGACTTTTCTTGTTTATGGCTTAGGGCAATGAAGGTAACTTTTTCTTTTGTAGAGGCACTGTGAAACAAAGCTGTCATTACAAATAATGGTGAATATATATCATCAAAGTCTTGTGATACACTTCAAATCACCAACTGCAAAAATAACTACATTAATTATTGAAAGGTCATTTTTCATTTTTTTGCTTTATTTTGTAATTACCTAGAAAAAAAAGCAGACTGCATAATCTCAGGTATTTAGAATCCCAGAATGATTTGGGTTGGAAGGGACCTTAAAGATCATCCACTTCTAAGCCTCCTGCTGTGGGCAGGGACACCGTCCACTAGACCAGGTTGCTCAAAGCCTCATCCAAATTGGCCTTGAACACTTCCAGAGACACAGCATCTCCAACTTCTCTGGGAAGCCTGTTCCAGTGTCTCACCACCCTAACAGGGAATAATGTCTTTCTAATATCTAATATAAATCTGCCCCCTTTCACTTTAACGTCATTATCCATTATCATATCACTACATTCCCTTGTGAAAAGTCTGTCTCCAATTTTCTTGTAGACCTCCATTAGCTACGGGAAGGTGCTCTAAAGTCTCCCTGGGACTTTCTCTTCCCCAATCTGAACAACCCCAGCTCTCTCAGCTTGTCTTCATAAGAGAGGTGCTCCATCCCTCTGATCATCTTAGTGGCCTTCCGGACTTGCTCCGACTGGTCCAAGTCCTTTTTACGCTGGGGACCCTGGAGATGGACACAGCATTCTCTGTGAGTTCCATCATTACATTGGCCATTGTACTCAGTGTTAGGGAATGAAGTACCTCAAGGGAATTGTTTTCCCTCTGGTTTCTTTCTCACTGTGTTGCAGAAATTCCATATACTTTAAATACCCTTGTCTAGTGACAAATCTCTGTTCTTCATTGCTCAGCCAAATAAGTGAGTTAATCTGTACGCTTATTGCATGTGTTCTTTTAACAAAGAGAGTGTTATCTACTACTTGTTTTCTTCTCTACTTAAAAAAAAAAAAAAAAAGAGAAAAAAAGAAGCAGTCACATAGCCTCATTTTAGATAAATAAGGTTCTGTCATTTTCATGCATAAATTGTGCTTGCAACTAGAGGCTCTAAATATGAATTAAGAATTTTTTGCTGCATATTAGCCAATACCCCAAACAGTTCCCTGAAAGTCACACAGGAAGCTTGTTGAAGCCTATTATCTTCCTCTGCGTCCCAAAGAGGAGAAAATCAGCAGCTTAACAATTCTCGTCTCGATGCAGTACGGTACATTCCTAACTGACAAATGCAACATTTCCTATTCTGTTGCCAACGTCAGTCTGAGTATTCCTCTCTTGAGTCTCAGAACAGAGAGCCTAGTGGCTCCCTCCTTTTCCCTGCCTTTTTGTCTCAGCTGAGCAGTCTAATGGCACTTTCCAGTTACCTGTTGGTGACTGTCATCTGTTAATGCTGGTTGTTTTGCTGCAATACTGCAGCTCCTGTCCCTAGGTAGTGAAAAATTGTAAAGTTTTGTGAAATACTTGTTGGAGTGCTAAAAGGAATTCAGCACCATGACAGAGTTAATTCATCATTGTCTATCTTCATTTGGTCACCCACTTGACTGAACAGTGCTGTATGAGACATTCTTTCCTGATTCTAGCAATTATGTTGTTCCCATTACCTTCCTCCATTACAAGCTATTGAAGGTGTAAGTACAACTATGAAAAAAGATTTCTTGAAATCTTCTTTTAATGATAAAAAATTATGAAAAGAGGGAAAAGGGAGTTTTATGCATCACTCTCATCACTCTGATCACATATCATTTGCATTGGAAAGTTGCCATTTCGGACATCTGAGTACCCTGAGTAGCTGGTACATGGTGAATTTAATTGCTGGGCTTTTTGGGATGTTCTTTGAAAGAAAATAAAAAATATGAGACTGATCCTGCAGGAATAACTGTGCTTTACAACATAAAGTCTGAGAAATGAAAAATTAAGAAAGTAAATTGTTGGGGGGTAGGGGGGAGGAAGGGAGAGGGTGTTTTAAAGCCTTAATTTCTAGGAATAAGTGATTTAATTAATTTTTTTTTTCCACAGAAAAGAAAAATTAATAGTGACGGGGAAACTCATAAGGGTCAGAGATTTAATGTGAAAACACATACAGCGCTCTCAAGCAATTTAACCACACCTGAGAAATCTTCTAAATGTAGACATTAGGGACTAGAATTTTCTGTTAGCTCATAAAATAATCTTTTTTTTTGAAAAGAGAAAAGTAAAACACATAGCATTTCAAAGCTATCTCTCCTGTCATTTTAACAAAAACTGAAGATCCAGATATAACTATTCTTATCACAACAGCATTTTTGGTAATCAGGAGTACTTTCCTTGTAGATTAAAAAGCAAACACAAATAAAATGCAATAAAAGTGTTTTCAGAATTAGAGCTAATAAATGACAACCATTTCTCAAACTGATATGATGGTTTAGCAATGAAGTGCACATTGCCTTAAATGATAGTGGGTACTGCAGGGTCTTGAACCAAAGTCTGTGGGATACTCTCCACTAACTGATTCATAGAAGCTGAGCCACGTCATAGTTTTCCTCACTTCTGGTAGTTCAATGGTGATTGCCTGTTATTGATATTTTGGAGTGCTATGTAGATATTCTGTGCATCTGTCAAATGGAGACTTTTAACATTGTCATGGTGTGATACTGCCCAAAAGCCAGGAACCCATGAAAGTTGTTTGCTTACCCTCTCCTGCTGCAGTTGGGCAGGGGAGAGGGAAAAAATATTAACGAAGGGCTCATGACTTGAGATCAGAACTGGGAGAAAACACTCAAAGGGCAAAACAGGTTCAAATTTAAAGGTATACAGTAAAATTATTATTAACAGAATCAGAGGTGGATAATGAAAAATAAAATAAGCCTTTAAAACACCTTTTTTTGCCCCTCAGCACCTCCTTCCTTCCCACTGAGAGTGCAGGGAGACAGAGTGTGGGCATTTTGGTCAGTTCATCACTGGAGATCTGTTTCTGTTCGCTCAGGGAGAAGAGCTTTTTCCTGCTATGCCATGGGGTTCCTCCCACAGCCAAAGAGTCTTCCCAAAACTGTTGTGTCGAGGGTCACTCGTCCACGGGGTGTAGTCTTTTAAGGATAGGCTGCTGTAGTTCAGAAGCAAGAGCCCTCTATCTCTGGAAGCAGGAGGCCACTCTTTCTTTTCAGATCTCCCACTGAATCACAACTTTTCTCTGGCATCCACCCACTCTGACGTGACCACTTTTCCCGCAGGCTGTGAGTGGATCTCTGCATTGCCTGTGGACTTCTTGAATTACAGGGGGACAGTTTGTTTCACCACGGTCCTCAGTATGGCTTGCAGAAGAATCTCTGCTCCAGTGCTTGAAGCACCTCCTCCCCATCTTTCTTTTCCACTGACCTTGGTGCCGCCATGTTGTTTTCCCTCACGTGTGCTCACTTCCTCCTCTTCTCTGACTAGAGGAAATATTGCTGCTTGTAGGTATCATTGTCAACAAGTTCCACTAATTCAAAGATTCCTGCAGGATCCCGCAGTGCTGAGAGGTTGATGTTGTCTAGGTCCTGCATCATGGAATTGCTTCTCATGCTTTCACTGCCGCCCTGGTGGCCCCGCCGCCATTGTCCGGGCAGTGGCAGCCATTGCAGCCCTGGTGCTATTTGCCACCTTTCCTCTTCATGCAGGGCGCTGGGAAGGGGAAATCGCCACTGCCCCTTCCCTTCTGCCTGCAGCGCAGCTGGCCAGGGGCAGCCAGGCAGGCAAGGCTCACTCCGGCCTGTGCAGAGATGGCGGCAGCTGTGCATCGCCATGGGCTGTGCCGGGATGGCCCTACCATCAACACTCCTAAGGAAAGAACTGTGCATGAGCTGTTTTAATTTTCTTCTTAAATATATAGTCTTGATTTTCTTCTTAAATATGTCACCACAGAGGCATTACCAACCTCTCTAATTGGGCCAGCAGCTTGTCCATATTCAGAGCCATCAGAGACCAGATCCATCGGACACGGTGGAAGCTTCTAGCAACCTCCCACAGAAGCTACCACTGTAGTCCTCCCCTGCTACCAAAAACCAGGGTCTGCCAAATCACAGTTCAGATTCTCAGCTTTGACATACTTGAACTAGGAGAGAAGACTGCTAAAATGTATCGAAACTAGAACCTGTATTGAAAAATACGCAAATTAATATTAGTGAGGCTATTTCTTCACTGAAATATGAAAGGCCAGAGCTAACCTTGTGAATTCTTGTTCCAAAATATTTTTTTTACATAGTCTGAAGAATTTTAGGTAAATCTTGAATAGATTTTCAATTAAGTTTCTTTACCTATTATTAGAGTTAAGCTAAGGAAAAAACTCATCTTTATTTGTTTTAAAAGACAAGCAAAATCCTTCTGCTTTATTAGGAATCCAGTTCCTTAGCAACAAGGAATACTTGCATACACAAGGCATTTTGACTCTGTTTTAACAAAAGGATTTATTTCAATTAGGAATTTTTCAAAACCATGTCAATTTTCAGTTGCATGGGGTAAACTAAAACTTAAAACTCATGTTCCAAATCTTAGTTTTCATATTTTATAATGCCTTGGCTTATTAATCAATAGTTTCTTCATATGGTTTTTAAATACAAATTGCTCATCTTTGTGTTAATGTCCAATGATAATATAAAAATTTTCCCTTAAATGAAATTTGACCTTATCTTTTGACTAAACCTTAAGGAGAAAATGCTCCTTGAACTACTGAATAATATGGGCTACTGAGCAAAATCTGTTCCAGTTTCAAATGAAGAATGCTGAAGAAACATAATCTGTTCCAACCTTCCCATCCCTCTGAGTTTCGAAGAAAATATTAGAAGATGTATCTCATTTTTCTGTTTGGAAAACAAGGGGGGGGGAGTTGTTATTATTATTTATTTATTTTTTTAATACAGAGTATTCTTAATATGCTGTATTCATTAGAAGCAGTATATTAGATCCTGTCAAAATAATCAGGGAAACTTATAAGAAAAGGATTACATGCTGCCCACTAGATGGTGTGTAAATTTAATTTCATTAAAAATAGATAATTTGAGGTATAACGTTTAATAGTAAGGTTGTAGGTAGAAAGAATCAATTGAATGCATTTGTCATTAAACTTTTATGTTGTTATTTTCAAACAACTCTCAAAATATATATACTTTAAAACACAGTGTTTTTTTCATAGCTAGAACATGCTGTACTCTTGGGGAGGCACAGAGAAGGTTCCCGGTGGATTACCACCTACACTTTATAGTCAGTGCAGTGTTTTGAGTAGCTAAAACATTGCCAGCAAGAAAGTCTCAAGAAAGAATATCTTCCCTTTTAAGACAATGAAGTTTTTATGAGAATTTTTATCAGAACTGCTGTAATAAGAGTTTTACTGATTTTTAAGAATTTCCCACCCAACAAATAATTAGGGAAAGAACACAGCATTCATAACAGCATAGATGCTGTAGATTATCTTAGCAATGGAGAGAAATCCATTTATAGGAAAACAAAGAATATTTATAAAGATATATTGCAAAATAGGAAGGTTTTCCTTCCCTCCTTACCCCCAGTTCCAGTGGTCAAAATCAAACGAAAAAACGAAAATTTGAAATGATGGGTGCTTGGTGGGGTGAGAAGAAGGCCACATTCAGTAATGTTAATGCCAGAATTTAGCATGAATTTTATAGCTTAGGTCAGTTCTCTGGGCTTGAGAATAGGGATTGATGTGTCCATTAGAAACCAAAAATAAGAGAAACAGAAGCAGAAACACATGTGAATCAAAGGCTGAGTTCATGTAGCAAGCCATCAACATTTGCTTTCGACAGTCAAGCCAGACCATCAATCATGAAAACCAGGATTCAAGGAAGGATTTTAGAAGCACCTTTGTTTCTAATGCAAAGTGATTTTTCTTACCATACTTGTTCATGGAGCAACACTTGTTCTGAAGTATTATTAGGGTTTAGCCTTGTAGTGTGTAATTGTGGTTTCTCATGTTTACAATACAATGATTTCTGTTATCTCAGTGGAGATATAAATAATTTTCTGGGTCTTTGGCAGTGCATGCGATGCCTGGTCCAAGACTGTTTTTTAAAATATATTTCTGAACACTTAAAAACCAAACACTGAGACTATGAAATACTAAAAAATTAGTGTTAAAGCACACATCAAAACTCAAAACTGCACTCAGTATTTCAGAAAGCTTTTGAAAATTTAACCTTGCTACTGAACAAGTGTAAAGATTGGATTTTCAGAGAATGAAGAGAGGCTATAATCAGACTAATATTAATAATTTTATTCCTGCATTATAAGCATCTCATTTTGTTTTGCTTCTGAAGTTAAACCCTAATTTGATAACATGTGCATATGTTTTTTTTTCTTAGCAATATGTATATCCAAAACCTTGTCCAGAACATAAGCACAGATCCCTAGAAAGTTGGTACCTGAGGACTGCTGAACTTTTAATTTCCCGGTATGAATTTTCTTTCTTCAATGGTAGTGCCTTGCATACAGGGACTCCGAGGGCAGTGTTGAGCACAAAGCCCTAGGTCAGGCCCATGTCTTCATGTGTGTCTTATGTTGCAGAATAACAAACCCAAGAAACAGATTGTCAGTGTAGTGCTGATGTCTGTACAATAAATTGGACTCATCATATGTACATTTTGCATTTCATTGTTACTCTGCCAAATAATGTATTCCTATTTGTGAGTATAGGAATATTCTATGAACATATCCTTAAATAATTAATTTAATTCCCTTTTGTCTATTCTTAGAAATGCAATGTTTGACTTTCACCAACAAATACGTGTCTTGTGTTCTACAGTGAAGCAGACTAACCCAAAGGCAAGCTTTAATGTCCATGATATCATGACCCTACATAGTTATAAATTTGGAAAATAGAAAGAATGCAAAGGAGAAGTAGCCTAAATGTAATGGACCATGCCATATCTTCATGTCTTGGGATTCTGGAGAGATTAAGTACTTACCAGCAGTGCTATGTGCAGAAGACTCCTCATTGGTTATTGTTAGAGAATGAAATGGATGATGATGATGATAATGATGATGATGATGATGATTTTATTTTTATTTTTAGGAGGTTTTTAAAATTATTTCTAGTTCATCTTTCGTGATGGTTAAATGCACTGAGCTTTACCTACGCAGGAAAGGGAAGGAAAAGTGAATTCATTATACAAAAAAGTAATACTTAAAACAAGAAGAATGCCTCAAATGCTAAATTCCAAAAGAAATGCTGTTGTATATGAAGTTTTTATTGGCATTCGCTTAGAATCATCTGAATAATTTATTGGTGCCTTTCTGCTTGTCAGCAATGCATTCTGGTACACCCAGAATAAAACCTTAATGTCCTTGCTGGAAATAGTAGTACGAATAAAAGCATCTCTCTCATATTAAATATATAGTATGTTATAAAAACCTGAGAGTTTCACAGAGATGGTTATGAATTATGAGTTATGAAATGCAGACAGTGGATGACAAATGAAAATCAATGTTAAACTCTACAGCAAATAGGGATAAGGACAAGAATAAACATTTTAGTATCTCTAGGCAGAAAAGGACTTGGCTTTGATTTAGATAGGTAGCAAAGAGAGAAGAATGATTCCAAAAGCAGATTTGTTTGAATAAATACTAATTTAGTGCTTACAGAAATACTCTTAATGTTGTTTTCACATCTCTAAGTTGTGTGTACCTTCCAGTTCAAGAGTATTGAGAGTAGGTATGAAAGAACAAAGACTCACAATATGTATTCAAGGCATTTAATAAGAAGGATGTAAATGCAAAAGGAAGAGTTCTTTGGACTCCAGAGTCCTGAGATGCAAAACACTGTGGTGGAGGGGATGTGGGGGAGTGTGAATTTGTGTGCAGCTGCCACTCTGTGTCCATTGCCAGCCACATTCCCTGTTGATGGGCTGTTTTTTGGCCATGATGATGATCCCTTCAATCATCATGTCACCCATTCCATGCATAGGCATGGCCACATGGGCAACTTAACAGCAACAAACTGGTAATGAACATACGTTGCAGCCAAGAGTCTGCAGCACACACATGGCACCCACCAAGTGCCTTTCAGCTCTGCAGTGTTTACCCAGCACAGAATGAGTATTCACAGAATGAGTATAGGAACAGGAAAAGTTGCAACATATTATTATAGTTGTCTGTAGCTTTTTTTTTTTCTGAGAACCCAGTTTCATCAAAATACATATTATTGACTTTTGTGTTTTGTTAAATAGGATGGTCTTTGACAAAACTAGACAGCTATTAATAGATTAGAAAAAACAGCAGGAGATATTTCACAACCTGCATCTCTCTCTGGCAAGCAAAACTGTAAGGTGAAGCGGCTTTTCAAGATATGGTGGAAAGACTAAATAAAATTAAAATTATAGCCATTATACAGTGTCTTTTGGTTAAATATGCCTCAAAATTTTAAAAGCAAACAAAATCAGTAACAACAAAATCCACTAAACTTTCAAAACTTGTTAGAAGATGGCTGCAGTTGTGATCACTTCCAGCATTTAATATAATTCTGTTCTAATACAGTCTGTATAGTTCCCAAGATCTGACTTGACAAGCACTTGTGGGAAAAATAAATTTTCAAGAGTATTCAACTACCAAAAAAATCTTATAGTGTTTTTGTCAAATGTTACAGGTAGCAGATAAGGAAATACTTTTGCTATCATAACATCTTGTAGCATGAAGTCAAAGTTCAGCTTTAAATCACCATTCTTTCTTCAACTGTGGAAAAAAACACATAAATGTGTTTGAAGTATCTTCTAAATAAAAGATATATGGTAAAGCAGTTAGAATTCAATCCTGCAAAATAAAGGTAATTAAAGAGCAATTAACCATTGATGATATTTCAATTTAATTAAAAAAAAAAAAATCCCCCAAAAGCCTCACAGCTAAGTGTATAGAATTTATTAGAGATTTACAAAGGTGTAATTTGCATAGGTTTGGGGGATTTTTTTATTGCTTCAGCATCAGAATATATCAGAAAACAAGTTGATCTCCACCTTAGAAAACAGTTTTAAATCCATGGAATTGTATTTAGCTATATTTTTGTTCTGAATTAATGCGCATATGAAATGAAAAGTCCAATTATATTACAGAGCTATATTAGAGCTCACAGATAAAATACTTAAAAGCAAATGTTTTCTTTTTGAGTGCATTCTAAGCAAAATTAATAGAAATTTCATAACAGTAGTTTTCTGTAAAATTTAGGAAAAGGAGAGTGGTGTTCTTTATATCTATCACAGCCATGAGGAAGGATAACAGTGTAATTTCATGGAAAAATGAGAAAACACATTTTCAGGAACAAGGCTTAGCTGAGAATATTGCACTCTGTGATTGAAACCATCCCTGCTATACAAGGAATGATTCAGGGCCTGGCAGTCAGTAAACAGAAAAGTTGTTGGTTTTTTCATTACTAAAAGCATTTTATATTTAATCTTCTTTCCCCAAAAGAAGCTGCAAAACATGGAGAAATGCTGTAAGAAACCATTTTACCCCTCTGGAGAGCAAGATGTGCGTTGACAGAAAGTTCTGTGTCAAGCAACAAATAAGGAAAGCATTACACTTCTTTGAGGTTGAAAAAGTTTAGATAGGAGTGTTGTGGTTAGCACTGACATACACAATGTCTATACCTGGCATCCTGTCTATTCTCCTTTTTGACACACCTGTCTGTCCATGGGAAGCAGTGAATTAATTCTTTCATTTGCTTTGCTTGTATGTGCAGCTTTTCCTTGCCCTGTTAAACTGACTTTAATTCAACCCATGAGTTTTCCAGGTTTTACCTTTCTGACTCTCTCCCTAATTCTGCTGGTGAGAGAGTGAGCAAGTCACAGCTACTGCTTGATGTCTGGCTGGGGTTAAACCATGACAATCTGACATAATAGGAAAAGAATTTTACAAAAATTGCTAATCAAAGTTATTTCAAATTAAAAATCTTTATTTAATGAAACAACAGTTATTTTGCCACTCACTTTGAATTTCAAATAACTATTTTGGACCACAATCCCATTACTTCAAGGTAAGCGTGAACATAGTGTTGGGATAATGAGGGGGAATATGTATTAGTGATTTTGTCCAGCAAGGTATTCAGTGGATTTTCTTAATGTAATTGCCATCCATCCAGCCTGTGTAGTGCCTTCCATTTATTTAAGGTAACTGTTTATTTCCATTATTTGGAAACTACTCTGAAATCACTCAGTTTCCAGCTGGTTGTTTTGATATCTGTTTTGGCTTAGCAAGTTGACTACTTTTAGTTGCCTTCCTCAGACCTATGCTGTGTTATACCCCTAGAGCAGAGACACCCAAAATGACTTTGTCCCTGTAATTTTAGCTTAGCATATTAATGTAAACTGAACTTTTTATACAGTTGAAATAAATACACTGGTCTATGAACTGCAGCAGCTAACTAAATCTGATTGGAATTCTGCTCTGAAACCGTAAATTATTCAGAATGTGATGAATGATTTTTAAAATATCTAGATGACCAAGTGAGAATGATGGTGGTTGATTACATACTGTAGACACAATGGCATGAGTGTTGGAAACCCTCAAGTGTTCAGATATAAAATAGAAATATCAGGCATTCTGTGAATCTTATTATTTTACTTTCAATTACCTGCAGCACATAATAGTCTGCTTTGAGAGTTGACAAATAGATCTGTTTGGAATGGAAATGTTTTCTGGTAATGTTTCCTCAGTGCCCTTTAGATGCAACCATTAATCATCTCTCTGAATTGCTCTTTTGGTAGGTAAAAGAAATTTTGCTGTGCACACCTTGATTTCATCTCTATGCTTTAAATAGCTTTGTTTTTCATATGCTGATTGTTGCTTAAAAATACTGAAAAACTATGTGATCACTGTATTTCTCATATGTATGCAAGCTGAATTCTCAGGAGCATTTACTGTCTCCTTAGAATAAGCTATTGGGAAAAAAAAAATCATATGTTTAATAAAACTCAAGATGTGAATCTTGCTGCCTGTGAAAATCTCTCATTCTGTGTGTCAGGGATTCTCTTTGGGTTAAATTGATAAAGCATCAGTGATAAGTCTATTTCTATGGGAAGAGACCTAATACTCCTTGTCAAAACACTTTTCCAACTAGTGACTTACTTTAAATACTGCCTTCCTGCTATTCTTTATCAGTGCCCTGGCATCACTGAATGAGGAAACAGAAATGAAAAAAAGTCTCTGTTGGATGCATAGGAGTAAATCAAAACATCATTTTAAAACGAATGTATAAATACTAACAAACTGGTAAAGTACCTTAGTTTGTTTAATGTGACATCACATTAATGTTAGAGAGCTACTGTTTTATAAACTACCAGGCTATTAAGTTTGTACTTTGAATTTGTGAAGTAAGAGCCTAATGAGATCAAATTTAAGAAAAGAAGAAGTCTTCTCTGCAATAAAAAATATGATCCTTTATGTAGAATAAATTCACTGTCCTTTCTTAAGACCCATTGGAGTCTTTGGAGGTGTGGGTTTTCAGTGAAGTACTGGCTGTGCAGTCTTTACTTCTATAAATAATTCTATTCAGCACTTTCATTCTTAAATTTTAACAGTTTACATTAAAATTCATTGTACTTTTGGAGAGGTGGGGGAAGACTAATGTGCTGATAGCTTCATGCTTCCATACTTTATGATGGAATATATGTTTCTATTCTTTCTGGTAATTTATTCTAAATGATTTTTAGGTTTTACATAATATTTCTACTATAGGCACATTTTTTAAAAACCATAAAAATGGTATATGTTCAATATTTGGTTTATATCAACAGTGGACTTACTTGTTGAACTACAGAATTAGTAGACAAGTAGATGTTTTCCTCTTCCAGCACAGACAATTCCTGCAGACACCCATGTTAACTGCACTCTAAATAGAAGGGGAAATAGCAGGTAAATGACTTGTAATTTCTTTTTCTCCCACTTTTTGTTCTTCTTTCCAGTTGGTTTGAATTGCAGACAGAAAAAAAAAATTAGGGAACTATATATACTTAAGTTTTAATTGCCACTTACATTCAACTATTGCGGATGTTATTAGGAATAAAAAAATATATATATAAGTAGATTTCATACAAGTTGCAAGAAGGTATAAGGTTGGTAATACTTGTTTTAGGTTGAAGGAGAAACTGAGCTTTGTTTTAACTAAGATAAAAGGAACTGTATTAATGCTACTGAGAACAGAGAAAGCTTTACTTCTCACAGGGTCCTGAATTCCCACATTAACTGTACTGTTTTGTCACTAGATACCTTCTTTCATAAATGTAGATTGGACCACCATTCATTCATTACAGGTGAACTGCATCCTTAGGGGGAAGGAGGTGTGATTATTCAGTGCTAAGAAGGAATAAAAATGTGCCTGACTCACCTCCCTCTCTTTCTTTCCAAGGGTGTACATTAAGATGCATTAAGAGACTTTTCTGATTTAGTGCAGTGCTCCACCACTTTCTCTCTCTCTCTCACTCTTGCTGTCTCTCTCTCTGTCTCCCTCTTGGTCTGATGGAGTCAGTACTAACTGTACTACCCCTGAATGAGTCTGTACACCCTTTTATTACACACTTCGAACTGGTTTGTTGGTTTCTGTGGGGTTTTTTTCAGCAGAAACCAGATGAATTTTGTACCAAGCCTGTACCAAGCCTGAAATATTTTTTGTGCATTATTTCCTTTGTGCCAATGTTTTTTCCTCTTTGTGTGATACTAATCTGTCTAGACTCTGTTTGCAGTAAACACTCTGCCTAACTCTATGTCAGGCAGTTGTCAGATGGGTTGTGCTTTTTTTGTGTGTATTAAAGCGGGGATCATTCGTCTGGAAACAATAGAATACAGCATGCAAACGTGAGAAATATTCCCTCTTACATACAGATTGAAAAATCATCTTTTGCTATAGGTTTCCATTTTCTAATACTGGGGATAATACAAATATTTCATGTTCTCATTTGGTTAGTAAGTTAAGATTCCCCTGTTAGAACATATTCCAGCAGTTTTCATTTAAAAAGTGGGTTTTTTCTCTTGCATCTTTCATAATAACAGTGATGGAGTTTGTCTTTCTAGATTTACTATGTCCCATTTACTGAATGTTGGTTTTATATGATGTTCCTAGAAAATGGAGAAGATTACATGAATTTACAGTTTAAAATGTAGTGCTATCCATCCCCATCCGCACAAATCTGTTCAAATTAAATAATCTTTGCCAATTCATGGTGACAAACAGTGGCTGATCCCTGTGCTCAAAACCATTTGTGGAGATGTAAGGAGAAAAGAGTTCCTGAGGCTGGTCTCACACAGTCCAGTCACTTATGTGTACCTTGCAGTGAAGCATTCCTGCCCTCAGCTGCAGGTGTTGATGCAGACATTCAGAATGACCACAGTGGGTGTCCAGTTCAAGAGACAATTTCTGTGACCAGCCAAGAAGACATAACTGTTGGTTATTAGAGCAAGGTAAAAAAAAAAACCAACTCAGTCCCTCACTGTAAAGCTTATTATGAAGAGCTGTTTTTGGCCTCTAGATGACACTGTGCCCCTAACACTGTACTCATTCTCTAAGTCTGAAATCCTGGTCCATCTACCACTTCCCTTCCCACTGTAATTAAGAGCAGTTACTGTCTGTTTTGAACAAGCATTCACAACCCTGAATGAAGTCAATGGAAGTCTTCTGTTGCTATTCAAAACAATTAAAAAAAAAAAAAATCTGAAAGGTAAAAGCCAGTAGTGGCCATCATGGCTATTCAAATGCTTATTTTGCTTTATCACCAAATTTGGGATTGATGCAGTAATTCCTGCTTCATTTGACATTTCCTACAATACCTGGGATGCTGTGAGGCTGGAACGAAGGTTCTCCAGCATTTCTCTTCTTGAATGCGTATTTACAGTCTGGCTTTAAAAAATTATCTTTGAGCCAAAAGCTGGCATTTAGGAGCAAAGCATATGTGTAAATATTCAAAACTTGTATTGAAAACAGATAAGTTGGGGAGGATTTTACTTTTGGGTTTAGTTCATTTGTTTTACCTAAGCTACTGGCTGAGTAAAAAGGAAAAAAATAAAAGAAATTCAAATTGACCAACCAAAAGAACTTAATGTGAATTTTTTTGTGGAATTTGTTTGTCTAGTTCACAATAATTGCTGTTTTTTCCTTCTGCACTGAAGAGGCAGTCCCATGCATCACTAGGACTGCTGCTTTTACTTATCTTGTCAGTTATGTCTGGCAGAGATGGATTGCAGAGGGCAGCATTTAGGACAGTCATTAAAGTGCGGTACAAATTGGATAAATCCTTACATCATCACATTTCAATGATATCACAAGAAGAGATGCAAGTGGTAATCCTCACTGACACCTTCTATGAAGAGCAAAACAGCAATAAATGGAAGAGTGATAACTCAAAACCTGAAAAAAACCCCTTGCAGAATAGTATGTAATATAGATTTGGCTCATGTAGAGTAATGTTACAGCATCAATTTTGGAAAAGTGACTGTCAGTTTTCTAAGAAAATTGAAACTTAAGTATTGATTTGCTCCAAGTTGCATCAACTGTAGTTTTATTGGGGGAATTAGCATGGCTTATATCCATCCCCCTCTTTAAGGCGTCTGATATAATAGACACGGTCCTGCATATATGACATGGAAACACCATGCTGTTGCAGTCAACCCAGAGTTTGCATGTACCCAGAAGGCATGGGATAAAAAACTGCATAGCTGACTTAACTTGTGTGAGGGAGAATGCACACTGGCAGGTAGTTTAGTCACTAGTCTGTGGGTGTTGGGAAATGGGAATCTAAACATCTTGCCAGAGCCCCATTGGCCTACTCCAGGTTTGCATGGGAAGGGGTTCATAGTACCTGGCTTGGATCTATGTTCAAATGTAATACCTTGCATTTTTTTGCATTAATGGAAAGTAGCAGCTTCTCCCTGAATGAGAGGAGACAAGGAAGGAATTGAGCTTTTATTCTATTATAAGGAATACATCATGTATATGGTTGTGATACGATTTTAGTTAGTTTGTAGTAAATCCTTCCTCTCAACTTCCAGTATGGATTTACTGCTTATTTAGCTTCTTGGATAAGAGCAGCAGCTTTTTAATTAAAGTGGAAATACCTTGAGTTTTTTCTTCCTCAGATGTTTTATAAAACTCTAGTATATTCTTTTTTTTTTCCCTTTCATACATATTACTGTTTAGATGGTATTACTATTTCAAAAGCCCCTGGATTAACTATGAAGAGTTTTTTAGTTTTTGCATACTGGTAGATGCAACAATAAGTAGAGGCAAGAAAAAAGCCATTGGAAATTATGTCTAACTTCTTCAAAATCTGATATTAATAATAATTATTTAATATCTTTTTGAATTATTGGGAAAAGATAGCAGATTTTGAATGGAATGCCTGAATACTGATACTAACTAAAGAGCCATTGAAAATAACACTAAATACAGAACACAAAAAGGTCTTGGAGATATTAGAATGGTGGGCAGGAAGACGACAAAATGAGATTCATCTCTTGAAAATGCAGACTGCGGTAAAGTGAAGAAATCTCAGTGGAAGGCAAGAACCTTAAGAACTATGGTGACAAATGAGATTTGTAGCTGATAAGAGGTAGTAAATTAAATACAGTCTTACAATGAGGTGGATAGGCCTCCCTAGGAATGCTGGCATATTTTGCAATGTCATGATGTAGGACAGTAATAAGTCTATAGATCTCTGCTGCATTTCAAATGAGGCTAGAAATTTGAAAGCACTTAAATTCAGCCCTGAATGCGAAGGAGCACAACAATACCAGTTTTTCTTATAGCGATGATATATCTTTGTAAAAATATCTTATAACTCTTATGAAGTGTTTTTTTTTCCTCTTCCTTTCCTGATCCTTTTGAGCAGTGAAAGTGGGTAGGAGAGCAACCTCATTCCATATAATCTTTTTCCCCACTCATGTCATCTCAAATTTGTCACTCTTCCTTCAGTTATACTTTTAGTTTTACTACAGAGTCACTGGCTATCAGCACTGCTAGTGCTGGCCCTGTCAGACCTGCAGAGTTCTTATTTATGGCTCCTTCTTAGGACATAATGTTTCACCTGATTGCTCAATTCCTGTGGCCCTACAGCACTCGGAGTTTGAATGGCAATGTCTGTTCATCATTGCTCTCTAAACTTACAGTAAGAAAAGTCCCAGCACTGCAAAAGACAAGCTGGACACCTCCACTGCTCATATGAGGTGTACAGCTCATACAATGCTGCATAGGACAGAAAGGCTGTACCTCTATGCATGGATTGGTACCTGCTCATATGGTGGAGAAGAGCCCTTGGATGTGGGAAGGAGGAATCCTGCCTTTTCCAGTGGCAAGTCAACGTGCTTCAGAAGACATTTCTATTTGTTGTTCACATGTCGTTTTGTTTTTCTTGCTCTTGCAGTTTACTATTTTTTCAGGAATTGTCACAAGTTTATAGGAGATGTATTATTATTTTGAGCTTGCCCAGTTTCTTTTATTGGCTTTTAACAGTAAAAACATACAATTTTGAGGAAAATCTGTTGCCTTTTTGAGTTACCATTCTCACAAATTGTAAGTTGTGTCTTAAATAAAATTACTTAGAAATGCTAAGTGTCGTTTCATACAGGGATATGGGGAGATGGAAAGGGTTTTGCTTATACTGTATAATGTGAAGCCAAAAGTGTTTTAAAACTGTCCAGCCATTAAAAATTGAATAATGGCTAGGCTGTGCATAAAAGTTGCACACTTTTTTCTCAAAATTTCTGTTAAATGAAAGCTGCTACTCTGTTTCAATTTGTCTCTTGGAAAATCCTTGACCTCTTCACGTATACAGGTTAAAAAAAAAAAAAAGGAAAGAAAGGACCATCACCATAGTCCTTGACTTTTGTATGAGATGTATTTCCACTAAGCTTGTGTAAGTCATAAAACTAAAAAGCTTTCTGACTCAATTTTCTATTTAAAAAATTATCATGGTGAGTAACAAAAAGGCCTCTGATATTTCTGTAGTCTTGGGAAGGGTTTTAGCTGGGAACAGTTCTCTAAATTTCATGAGCACTGACACTTTCTTACAAAATATTATTTTGAAATTTTTCTTTTTTTTCTTTTTTTAATAAGAGAAATAAATTTTGTCTTTAACAAATATTAAATCATAATAAGGATTTTAATGTACCTGCTTTTAAATTAGCATGAGTTTTGTCTCAGGCACAGTAAGTTTCTGGACTCAAATCTGAATTATTTATACAAGCTATTTTAAAGTTACCTACATTATCAATATTGCATATATGATAGTTATTACTGATTTGAATTCTGATTTTGAGCTTCCTTTTAATTGATTTTGGAATTTCACCACTAATGTTAAATCTAAACTTAACTTCATTTAAACTGCATTGTTTCATAATACTTATTTGCTGATTTTAATACACACAATAAAGGCTAATGCTTTCCTGAAAAATTACAGTATTTGTATTTGCCTATAAAAATAAATTTGCCTTTGAAGACAATTGTGACATATTACTATAATATCTTATCCACTTACATTTTTCAAACTTCTTTTCATATGCTCTGAATTCATTAACACGTTTGTCTCCTTTTGAAATCTGTAAAATGTTAAGGAAATTGAGCTAAAACTCTATGTAGCCCACATATTGTCTGACCTTTATTTTACAATTATTTTGTCAGGTAGCTATAGCATATCTTTAGTGTATAATTTTATATTTATCTTTTTCTGTAATTTCCAATCTCTTCAATAAAAATAAACAGAATATAATTTTCAAACAAGTGAAATTCTGAAAATGCTCCACACTATACTCAGTGTAAGTTTTCCAATTCACTGTACATTTTGATACCTGCCAGTCAAGTTAAAAGAGTAAGTGTGCAGATAGCTGTAATAAATCATCATCCTCTGTAAAGGTAGGCTATTTACCTAGCCAGATGAAGCATGCATTTTGCAAGGTAAGTTGAAGTAGGAATATTGTGAGTTGAGAGTCCCAGGTACTTCCTGTTCTTTGGGAAATGCTATTTAACAGTAAAATAGTTCTCCATTCCTATCTCTTATTTGCTGCTCAGTGGTGGGAAAGATGTTCCCAGCCCCCACACAAAATACCCCTCTGCTCCGTGTACAGCTTCCTTATATTGTACTTTCATTATCTAGTCTATTACAATAATCTCAATTTTTTTCCTGTCTCTTTCCTGTTGTTTGCTGTCTCTCAGTATCCTAATCCGGTTCTTGTGCCATTGCCAGGGTAGATAGTACCTGTTTTTCTTGTTCTGAGCCTAAGATATATTCACCCCCTATTGGCAAAGATTAATTAGGGGTGGAAATTGTCCCAACCTTATTAACCACCTTGGTCAATGCATACTGTTATCACTTTTCCAGGAAGCCTGTGATAGGTAGCATTCGTTTTTCTTTGCATTTTCACTGTTGTGTTATGTAATTTCAAGAGAAGAGTGACCACATTGTCCCTAAATTCCTGGTGTCAAGGAGATTACACAGCATCCTCTGGCTTCTAGGGAGCTCCCTGTCCATCATTTTCTGTTGTCTATCCCACTGCTCCTGCTTCTGTGTGGAGATTCACCTCTGTATCTTTTCTATCTTCTACTCTTGTGGTACCTGGGGAGCTTTTCTGCCTACAATAGTCTTGGCTGCTCCCCAGAAAATGAACAATGTTGTTTGCTCTTCAGAAATCACAGATTTTACTGAAGCAAAGCTTAGCAGCAAGTACTCAACTGCAAGGACATGCTGGCCCCAGGGAGAAGTGATTTTAAACCTGCCTCACTTCCCCATGTTCTCTCTCATCATGTTGCTTTGAAGTCTCTGTATTTAAAATGTAAGTGTACTAGAATTATACTTTACTTTTTAATAAAATTCAGATTATGGGATTATCTATGACAAAAGACCTGCAAGAAGATCTAGATAGGCTTGCTTTACCGCTCTGAATGACTTAGTGCCCCATTACAGAGTCAAAATATTGCGCTGTGCATGTGGAAAAAAAAATTTTCAGCTGTTGGTAGCTAGAAAAGATTTCATAGGATCATGTGCCTTTTTGAGAGGAGATTAAGTGCCCATACTAATGTGAAGTCTCCCTTGCAGCATTTTGGAAAAAAAAGACTTTATTCTACCTGCAGACATAGTTTCCTGTGGACATAGTTCCTGCAGCTTTCTTACAGTTTCCTGCCAAGGTAATGTCCTGTGTGTCTGATAGCCAATTAATTGGCTATTCTTAAGGCACACATATCAATTAACCATTAGGATTTAAACCGCCCCAGTGGAGTTTATTCTAAGAGAGAAGAGTTTTGCTCTCTTTGGCTTCTGCTTTTGAACAGGTAACATCAAACCTCTACGCGGCCCCAGCCACCCCCGGGGCTCGGGCCTGGGGGCCCGCTGGCCTGGGCCTGCACTGGGCCTTCCTCTCCCCCCTCCTCCCCTCCACCCCACTTCGCCAGAGAGAAGATCGAGAGAGTCCTGAGCCCGCGTTGCCCTGCTGTCGGCTCCTCTCCCGCCGCTGCCTGTAGCCCCTGCCACTCTGTGCAGCCCCGCCTGCTCTGTGCGGGCCCCTGCGGCCGGCCTGCCCGGCTGCTGCTGTTGTTTCTGCGGGCCCTGCCTGCCACCACCAGGCTCCTGCTGTCACGGGGCCGACTGACTCTGCCACCGCCCGCAACCACCGGCACAGGGGGGAAAAGATGCAATCACTGCAGTGAACAGAAAATGCTACCGCAGTCTCTTTGCTTCTCCCCCCTGGGAGCATCAGTGCTGCCAAGCTGTCACCAGCGCAGCGGCTCTTGCCTTCCCACTCCTTCACCTCAGCCCCGGCCACTGCTTAGCAGGGTCATGTGACCAACAACAGAACCAGGAAGAGAGCGAAGTGCACTAGAGAGAGACTTACTTATAACTTCTAAGTACACAAGATGAACTCAAACAAATGGACTCAGATATAACAAAAGAAGGCAACAGAGGCACCTAGGTCAGTGAAAAAGGACTGAAAGGNACAGACTGAGCAAAGGCACTCTTGCTGGTTTCCTGCAGAGAATTGAAAACCCTTACCTCAGGGGAAATTGAGGTAACCGAAGCCCTTACCTCGGGGATGAGAATAGAGGCACACTTTTACTTCACAGAAATCCTTACCTCGGGGATGAGAATAGAGGTCCTACACCCTTGCCTCAGGGGGAACTGAGGCAACAAAACCCCTTACCTCAGGAATTAGAATAGAGGCCAAAAACCCTTCCTCAGGGTAACAACAGAGGAACCCTTGCTCCACAGATGGAGGAATTCTTGTTCCCAGCGAGAGAAGACCTTTGTCTTTCTACCAGAACAGATCATCCTTAAAATACTACCCTATGCTACAGAGATGAGTCCCCGAAAACAGCTACGGGAAGAGCTGTGTGTCGGGGAAAGGAGCTCTCGCAGCGGACAGATGCTCAGGCGGCTGATTCACTGTGAAATGGAACCCACGGAAGGAACTGTGTTTCTTGTAGGAAAGTCTCCATGGTAAAGTAGGAGACACTCTTCTTCCCAATTAGACTGATGACGGTTTATTTTAAAGGTAGTAAACTGACCAAGGTTCTCTAAAGTTTGTTTTTTGTATTGTTGATAGGAAAGGTTGTTGGTAAAGAAAGATCAATGAGGTGGGGGGAAAGAAACATCTGGATGTTTATTTTGATTTTTATTATTTTTCTTGTTTTCTCTTTTAGGTTTGTGAATAAACTATCTTTTTACTTTTGAAGTTTTAGGCCTGCTTTGCATTTCTCATCGAATCCTTATCTCAAGATAGGATAGTTCTCTCAAGAACTAAGTAAACTTAGTAGGGGCACTGGTCTTAAACCAGACTACTTAAACTACACTACGCTACCTATCATTTGGTGTGAACAAACGAAGGGAGGCAAGGGTGAAACCACTACACCGCTCTTAGCAAACTAATTCTAGAGCTGGATAGAACAAGATAAATATGTTTGCACCTGGACTTTCTGCAATGTGCCATGGTGTTTCCCAGATAAGCTGGAATCTGAATTTTTTGAAATTGATGCTTGTTCTGTTCTTGTTCCTTTTGATTATCCCTTTTTATTTGCATAGTAATCAAGGCACTGAGATAGGGGGAGAAAGCAGCACTTTGCTATGTTTCATTTGAATTATGGTCATTATGTGAGTATGCTGTGATAGGAGAGGGAATTAGGGCAGGCATTTGGGTATGGAAAATATTGTCTCAGATGGCTTAATTTGCCAAGGTTAAAGCCTTCTACGCTATGATCTTAACAGTAAGAGAGCAGTACTGCTCTAATGGTTGACATTTTTACCTGCTTTCTCAATACCTATTTACAACCCCTAGGTGGGTATAAACACTGTTGTTGATTCAGGCAGAAGCTTAAACACACACTTTTTACATCTGTGAGTAATCCAACATTGGTTTTGGTGAGACTAAAAACACTTGAATGCTTCTCTGGACTGGAGCCTGAGGTAAAAATCATGGTCTCACAGAAGTGACTGGGAGTGTATGCAAATATTTATCCATATCAAATGGACACAGAAAACATAAAAAGACACTTGGAAAACAGAGGTGGAGGGTTAATTTTAATATTTCAGCTGATTTCTTCTACTTTGTTACTGTTTCCTTGGTATTACTGTGTGTATGCTTTTTCCTTATTTATGGAAGATGTTATAAATAATATCTTAATAACTTTTGGCGTTTGAAGCAAAAAGACTGGAATTGAATAGATTAAGAACTTTTGCCTTATCTTCAAATGTAATTAATTCTTAGATTCTGAAAACAATGTGTTAAACAAATAGTACTTTTCTGTGATAAAAGAAAGTATTCTTACTTTTATACTAATGATCCAATTTGCTAGTACTCTTGTGTTATACTGACTGCATGCTGAGCCAAAAGAAAAAGTGATTTTGTGGAGAAAAAACAAAAAGTATACCGCAAGGCACCATGAAAAAAAATCATCCAACCAACCAAAAGCATGGACTATCAAATAACATAGGAAGATTCCAGAGCTAATTAGGGCTTCACTGTCAGAAGAAACCTGTGAAGCAGAGTTACAATCACCTTCTTATGCTTATACACTGGAAGGCAAAAAATTCGTTTTTAAAAGATCTTTCATAAATTAGCAAGATACAGTTTAAACTGTAATCAGGCATCTTGTCAATCTGGAAATAATTACAGTGAATTGGCTTGATTGAAAGCAGCATTTTTCAGCCCTGCTTTTTGGTGATGAATATGAATAAAATGGCAATAATTCTAAAACATATAGGCAACAATTTAACTTTCTAATACAAGTTATTATGTCTAAAACTAATTAACTTTCTTCAAAGCATAGTAAAAGTTGTAGATCAGTAATCATTTAATTCCTAATGTAACACATGCATGGATATTTCTATTAGAGAGATAAGAAACAATTGAGTCAGAAGACACTACTATCAATTCGCATTCTTCTCTTTATCGTACAGCTATGAATCCAGATGTACTGACACGTCATCATCCTTAACTGAAGGTCAGGTTCTGGACTATGAAAGGCAGTGGAAGAAACATCCACATACTCTATAAAGGTCAAGATTTCTCTCAGTATGTTCAATTTAATAATGACTATATATATATATTAACAATTTAAACAATCATCCCTAAGCAGAATGGTTTCTTGCTAATGCAAGTTCCTCTAACATAGAGCTACTCTGAATGCTGCATAGACATGGTCTTAAGAAGCTCTTAACACTTCGCACGGAGTACTTACTCCTTTCAAATAAAAGCCTTGTGTATTATGAACAAATTCACATATTAGCAATTACCTTAATTCACATTAGATGATTCAGATACAGAAGCATATCTGTTTATGTTGACATTAACTGAGGATGTAGGATGAAGTTTATTTTTCCTCTTCCTATATCCACATGATTTTGATAGAAAATATATATAAAAATAAAAGCTAAGAATGTTTTTTACACTGCATAAATAACGGGGTAAAAAAGGTGTTAAGTCTGTAACAAGCAAATAGAAACTGCAAACCCATCTGTCCATGTGTGATTTATCTATTAAAAGAGAAAGAAAAACTTTGTATACACAAAATCCGAGGTGTTTCTGCGATCTATGACTTCCAATACAATCTACAATGTGGGGTTGTGCTCTTTTTATTCCCTTTTTATAGACTGCAGTTCAGTAACTAAAGTTTGAAAAAACTTCAATTATGAAAATCTCCAAAATAATTACGTAGCTACAGTGTATAGTTTCATTGTGATCTCTTTGAATTTCTTGGCTTTTACTTAGGGAATGAAAGGGAAAGAAATTATCACGATATAACTGCTACTGATACCCTCTCTCTTGGTGGTTCTGGTGACTTAGAGTTATCAAAACTACTTATTGATAAGGTGCAGGCAGCATATCAGCTACGAAGCTTATCAGGCTTCAGCTGACTCCGCTGCATCAGCAGTTGCTCTGCGCAGCCAGGAGGGGATTAAAGCAGCCTCCTACTCAGTGTGCACCTCTGGGCTGGCTCTGGGGATCTGAGCAGTATTCTCACCCGAATGTCCAGTGTAACATCTTTGTGAAAGGTGCACCTGAGTGTCTCCTAAGGGCGTGGGGGATGATTTTGAAACCTTATAGATTTTCTCTAATCTCAGTGAGGGAAATGGTAACACGTCTAGGGCAGGAAAAATAGGTTTTGGTATGTTTGTATAGCCCTTAGCACACAAAGTACCTACACTCCAGTGATATTTAAAGATACTCATACTTGCTGTTATAACAAATAAAGGAAGTAGTTTTAGCCCCAAAGCTAATGAAAGCTGGGTGCTGCTTATCTCTCAGCTTCATATGGCTATGTTTTCTGATACCCCGTATAGGCTGTATAGGGAGAGCACTGCCAGGGATGCTACTGCTCTTGAGACATTCTTGTAATGTCTTTCCATGGTGCTTCAGAAGGATAGCTTTCAGCTTCTCCTCCACTTAGGGGTTTTCTTGAGTTCTCTTGCCAAACTTGAGAGAACTTCATATCTTTGGAACCTCATTAGCTTATCTGAAATTTGTTTTGACTGAAATTTGCTAAGAGGCTTCAGAGTGGTGAGAGAGATAGCAATATGCAAGTGCGTGCACGTGCCAAGAGAGTCGGAGTTCGCAGTCTCCAGAACTTATGTAGCAAACCAGGTTTATAAGTGAGCTAACATCACTGTACACCTTGTATTCAAGCCAGCATATATATTTTTTTAAATTTATTTTATCTCAGACATCGATTTCACACTCACTGGCACACTTGTATATGACTTCTAGAGAACATCTGGGTAAAATATCTATAGTAGTTCAGAATTACTGGGTTTCATGTTTTCCATGTACTGAAACTCTGTAATCTCCTACCATTTCTGCAATGGGTTTTTGGTTAGAATCTCTGCTGGTTTTTCAGATTTTAGGATATCAACCCAGTTGTTCATTTTAAGACAGAAACTGTCACTTTGATGTGTTATATTTTCCACATTGAAAAGGCTTCAAAGCAAAATGTTTAGACTAGCTCGTGATTCCTGTCTTACAGCCCTTGTTGGATGTAAAAGCAAGCCACAGTCCTCACTTTAACTTTGCCTCATGAGGCACAGAGAAAACTGGTGTTCATCTACCGGTTGGACACAATATATACAATACTAGTTCTTATCTTCTAACAAAAACTCTTCATTATTGGTATCTTCACGGGGTCAGACTGTGATGGAAGACAGAGGGAATAAAGAAAGGAGGGATGGACAAACAGATAAAGGAGGTAAGAAAGAAAAGTGAAAAAGCAATCCTTTCTTGCTATCTTTTCTCCAGTCTCCATTCATCTGAAGACTCAAAGAAAAATAGTACACAGATATAGCTCCTAAGGGCACAAACAATACATCTATTTGGTCTGTGGCATTTAAGTAAAAAAGTGAGAGATTTTAGAAAGCTTTTCAGAGAAATGGCTCCGTAAGGTTCTGAGGGCATGGGTGAAATAGTTTAAAAAGTAGAATTCACAGTGAATTTTAACTTCACTAATTTGAAATCCTTTGTAGGATGCTGTTGCCCTCGTATTAGGAGGATGGGCATGTGAAAGAAAACTGAGGCAAGAGCCCTGTTGGAGGAATCCTAGTGGTTAAAGAACTGGAGACCACATTTAGTAGGCCCAACATCATGTTTTCACTAAAGATGCCACTGTATTAGCAGGACCTTGTTCTGACTCAAAGCTCCCAGAAATATAGCTGTTACCATCATAGGCTCTGGAAGTAACAACAACAGCCGCAGCAGCAACAACAATAACAGCAATGACATAATAATAATCATAATAATAATAATAATAATAATAGTAGTAGTAGTAGTAGTAGTAGTAGTAGTAGTAGTAGTAGTAGTAGTACTAGTAGTAGTACTAGTAGTAATAGTAATAAAGTCCAGAAGTCAAATTCTGGTACCACCATCCCAATAGTCTCAAACAGATGGTGGAGGAGAGAAAAATTAATTCCAAACTCCGACTTGATAACAAAAACTTTTTTTTTTTTCCCTCAGGAGCAACAGGTAAGGCTGAGATAAGTGTGCCAGGTCAAGATTCACTGGATTCTATTGAATTGCATTGTGTTCTGTAGTGTGTTGAAAGAATGACAACGTGCTGAAATTTGAAAGGTATACACTCTCCTTTTGACTGTAAATAGCTCATGTTCATGCACAAATGCACATTGAAGGAAAAGATGGAAAGATGACCAATGGAATGGGCAGAATAAAAATAAAAAAAAAAAAGCTCCTTTCACATTTTACTCTACATGTTATTTGCTATCAAAAAAAAAAAAAGAAATCTGCTTTTTTATTACATGGAAGTTGTTCATCAAGTATCACTCAGGAAAGCTAGAATACATATACTTTTATCACGAAAAAAAATCATTGTAGCATTCACATATATTATTTTTCCCACTTTATTTTATGGACATAAGATTAGTCATTTTAATTGATCTTGCCTGTGTTAGGGAAAAAAAAATCCACAGGATACGAGGTTAGATTAGAGAAGATGGTACAAGAGGTAGCCTGAAGTTTAGTGACGACTTACCTGATCTGCAAGGCTGTCTTGGAGCTCACATATAAGTTAACATGTACATTTAAAACAGGAAGAGGATTTTACATCAAATGCAACTGCGTGAAGCTGCACACAAAAATAAATTGCATCCCACATATGCAGTTCATACAGTGTATAAACTTGCAAGCATGTCTCTTTGTATAATATGTGAAATGTTAAGGAAATTTGAATATTTTTTTGTTTATCCAAGTCTGAAAGAAATTGGGCTGAGAATGAGTAGAATAGCTCATTTTAGGGAGCGTGGTATAATGAATTTATGTGAATTAATCATGATTATTGTTTTTCATTGGCAGCACAAAAACATCAAAGGTCAAATTACTTCAGATGAACAAACACGTTATTTTATGTCGTCCAAAAATGGTTTTTGCCATTTTGCATATCTAATGATAAATAACTGTAAAGTTAGTTTTAAAGTATTCTGAAAAATTAGATTAAATGTTCCTGTAAAGAAATGTTAAAATGAAGCTTCTCTCCTTCACCAGCCTATACCCCCCCCCCCAAAACCCGCAACATACATACAAGTAACAACAACAACAAAAAACTAAACCCAAAAAATCCAAACCAAAAAAAATACAGAAAATTAGAAGGCTGGGACATCAGAAATGAGCATTTCATCCAACTGAACCAGGATAATTTCTGTCAAAACACGTTTAACTTTGGTATAAGAGTAAAGAGGTTGTAAGGACCACAACAGGAATATAAAGGAACATTTGAGCTTCATGATGATGCTGTATGTACACATATGTCTTAGACCAAGAAACACAAATTAAAAAGAGATCAGAGAATTTTCATGACTGGCGTCTTGGGAAGGATCACACCTTGGTGGCACTTCTTTCACTCACCAAAAAATATCAGGTGCTTAACCTACAGGGTGTAAGCAAATCTTGAAATCAAAGTGCAAGGGACAAACTCTGTGTCTGAACACAACATGATGAAGCAGAGCTCTTCACCTATCCTTCTGTGTGCTGAAATTACTCCTACATGGGGGCATAACATAATGTCAGACAGTAACTGGTCTTGGGAAATATTTGGCTGAAGGAGAAGTGGCCACTGTGGTCAGTTTGGCAAGGAGTGTTTGGTGAAGGGAAGATAATGTGCTGAATGTGACCAGGCTTGATTACAGTGCAACAGTTCTGGTGCCCCACTGCCTACTGAACCAGGAGCAAAGCAGGGCTTTTGCAGTGGTTATTAGTGGTATCAGGGTCACAGGTATGACACTGACACGTTTTTCACACTGGAGATTGTGTGACTTTTAAAAGGAAATGTAGTCTGGCACTTGGCAATAATTAACACCTAAAACAGTCTTTAATGTAATTAATATGTTGACAGTATCTTCTACAGTCAAAATATTTGTTTGGATAAATGAACCAGCTAAACACTAACTCATCTGGTTGTAGTGTGCTCCAGGCAGTGAAATAATGGTGCCTTCTGCAATGCTAACTGAGTGGAACAAATTCTTGGACTTGGGTCTTCTACAATTAAAGCTTCACGGGAATTTAAGGCAGTAAGCTCTGTTTTGGGCACAGTATGTCAGGATAACAAGGTCATCGTGTGCATTAGGGGACCTTATCCCAGTAATGTGCTTGACAGTCTGGCATGTCAGAGCACCACCAATACAATAATTTCATTAAATAGCTCAAATGAAAATGACCTGCTAATGAAGGTGAAGTGAGAGCAGAGAAGAGGCTGTAATGGAGCTGCATCATCAGAAGGAATAAGGCAAACATCTTTTTGAACCAGAAGTCAGATTGTGCATCATGAATATTGCTATAGGTGCCTGATGATGCTGATAGCATGAACTTTTATAATCTTGTGCTTACATAGAGTTGTTGTGATATTATCTGGAGATGTGTTGAGCTTTGAACTGGTTTTCTGTGGTTTGTTTCATTTTTCAGTCTTACAGCTCTGCTCCTAACTGACAGAAACAGGATAGTTTTACTATTTGCCCCATTTGGTAGCATAGAAGATTAAAATGAAGAACAGCATGTTCAGTGGGGTGAAAAGAGTTGAATTTAACTTCAAGATCATGTGTTAGTACTTCCATGTTAATCTAGGATTTGCAAGACTTGGTTTATTCCCCTGATGGGTCACATGCTTCTCATATAAAAAAAATTGGTAGGCCTGAGATTCCATGAAATAAATAGTGGAGTTGGGATGCTTAAAACATCTAATTAACCCTGTCTGAGTGCAGGACTAATTAAGCTTTTCTGACTTGTAGTAATAAAGCTAGCTGCCATGTCTTATCTCTAATTACTCTTCCTCTCCAGCCCATCCCTTCTGACTAGCAAGTCAATGGAGAGCAGAGTGCCAGGGATGTTTTCTCTTTCTACCTGTTCTCAGATTCTGGCTTTCTCTTTCTCAAACTATCTGGCTTTCTGCACACTCCTCCCAACCTTTTTTATGCAGGCCTCTGGGTGTGTCATTAATCCTTTGCTTTGCAAACCCGCTCTCTACTCTTCCCCAGATAATCTACCTCATCAGCTAAGCAGGCTGTCATGTTGGGGGTAAAAAAAAAAAAAAAAAGCAAAGGAGATTTTGTATCATATCATATCTTGTGCATGGTCCAGAACTGTCTGCCGAAGAGACTACTTAGTCCAGTTAAGGTACTTCATCCAGTTCTTTTGCTGTGGAATTTAGTGAGGGAGGCAACAAAGTAGGAGTACTATAGAGCTGAACCCTTCAGATGTGTCCAGATAGATCTCGATGCAGCTTGTGAGTGATATGTTCAGAAAGAAGCAGTAACTCAGACAAAATGTGCCAGGGGACTTCATATACTTGTACAAGGCTTTTCAGTTTCACTATTAGATACTTTGCTGAAATTCCTCCAAAGTCCTGTTTTGAAGTTGGCCAGCTTTATTCTTCCCTTGTCTGTCTGTGAAAGAAAGTGTTGTCTGTTCTATTCTTTTACCATGAGGGAGTTACAAAGCTAAGATAAAAAATTGGTTTTATTATGATTCACAGTTAGTCCTCTGCTTGATCTTGGGAAGATACTTTTTTTTTTTGAAATGCATGGTTTGTTATGAATTTGGAACTGCTCATTGCTTAAAGCCAGCTTATTCTGTGATGTGAAGCCTCTGTTCCACATGTCAAAAACCACCTCCCCCAAAAAAAAAAAAAAAACAAAAACAAAACTGTGTACTATTGTTTACTGATTGGTGCCAACCGTAATTATATGCTTGTCTACAAGGGAAGTTGGCCTCTTGGAAATGTTAGAGAAATACTATTTGACCTCAAAAGGTTCTTCATTCTTTCTTCAAAGATGTCTCCTCATGATGCCTCATTTCTATTATATTTTCGTTATTTGCCATAGGAAAAAAAAAATAGTCTTCCTGTTATGTTTCCCTCACTATCCTGGAGCAAATTAAAGATAAATTATGAATTTTTCCAGCCAGATATCTTTTCTACTTTATCTTTGAGCACCCTTTCTTTCTCTTTCTCTTTCTTCCACAGATCTCACCTTCAACTGTTTTCTCATTTACACAGATATCGTAGTCTTCTTTTGAGAAATGTCCCAAAGTGGCATCCTTTTTCTCCCTTGTCATCTTTATTTCTCTGTGTATTTTCCTTAGAAAAGTATAATTATGAAGGATGTTAGAAATAGAATCTAGCCAATATTCCAAAGGTCCAGAGGGGTTGCCAGGAGGCAATTATAGAATAAAACTCCTCAAATTTCAGCATTAATCAGCTATGAGAACTTTGTTCAGGACCATCTATCTGATGAAAAGCTTGATTTCTCCTTTATAGAGTGGTAAAATCAATAGAACTTCACTGTTTTGAAACCGCCTAAAATAAAAACAAAGCCTAGGAAAAGTAACCTGTTTTCCATTTACATTGTAAACTTAATTTTACCTTGAAGGTTTTTGTTGCTGTTTGCTCCATTTCTTTAAATAAATGCAACTGTTAATTTTCATTTTTACTTCTGGAAATGTTTCTTTCTTCTATGACAAGTATTCTAGCATATCTACACAGCACAGTCATCTCATGCTATGTTTTAAGACCTTGAGCTGACATTGAGCCATCAAGTGGATCTCTCTGTAGAACATCTTCACCCTGGGAAGAGATGCTTGCTCAATCAGATTTCTGTACAGTCTGTGCAGTCGCATTCTTTTGAGGGCCACACTTATGAGGTGCAGAACTCATTACATCACGTGTAGCCTTTCTGTAATTCAGGCATGCAATTCTTCACACTTAGCTCCATAAGGGACTAGCTGCAAGCTTTTCAGTTAGCACTCCATTTAGCACTACATAGCAACTGAACCAGGCAGATTCTTGTATTTAGACATCTATCAAATGTAGTCTGTGCTGATTTAGTTTTGCTGCTATATTGTTCCAAAAACCTGCTTAACTTACTCCCCTCCCTACAGAATTGACACAGTAGAATTGAGAGCCTCTGAGATTTGGCATAAGATAAATTATTCCTGCTGTAATTATGAAGCTGGATAAGACTTGTGAAAGATCCCAGTCTTTGGGTTGTCATTTTTGTTATATTCCTTCAGGAAATTTGTTCCTGTTAGCTCATTAGTGATCAAAAATACTAATAAAAGCTTTGGAAGCTGTTATTTGACCTAAAAGCTGAACTTAGGTCTTATTTCACTGTATTTGAAATCGAATCACACAACTTTGCTGTTTTGTGTGGCTTTTTACATGCATTTTATTTCACCTGAAAGAGTTTATAACCGGCGTATGCCATGAGCTGCAGGCACTATATAACACTGCTGAAGTTTTCCAAAGCCATTGTTTCATTTCATATTTCTTGTCGGGAATATTTTAAAGTCCATTTACACTGATGTGCAGGCATGGGCCAAAGTCATAGCTTGGGGATCTTTCTCTGTGTCTTAGTGTATGTATAGTAAAACCAGAAACTGACTGTGTTTGTCAAAGCCAAAGAGTCTTCAAGTAGCACATGTGTCAGTGTTGTAGTAGGGTTTGTACGATGGTATATTGTGGGATATAGAAACCTACTGAAGTTACCTGAAAAGACCTGAATTATTTTTCTTTACCTAATTAAGAGTGACCACGAATCCTATATTTATAGTCACTTTTAAACTGTTTTACTGGGAAGTCTATGAGATTAACCTTAATCATGAGTTTCGAACCACTTCCAACAGTGATTTTAGGAAGCCTTTTTAATCTAAACTAGATGTAAATGGCAGGGAGTGTTCATTCAGTCAGTTCAGACATCTCAGCTTGGTGGGGGTGTTAATTAACAACCAAGACAAAAACAGCTTCTTAAATAATTGCTTAGGCATAATTGACTTGTGAACCAAGTCTGTTTTGGTGACATAGTGCATAGGCTCTTGTTTGACACATATTATATTTTTTTCACAGTAATAAACCAGGGTTTCATTCCTGTAACTTTTTTTTTTTGGTTGTTTAACATGCTACGTATATAAGATTAAAATATAACTACAGAAAAATACCAATATTTGTAGAAATTTTTTAAGGTACACCATTTTACCTGTGCAAGGATAGTACTTAAAAAGCTTTCCTTAAGTTGTCATCCAAATTCTGATTTCCTATTTTTCATGGACTGAAATCAGTAAATAAAAACTGAAGACAGTAGTCATGTAACAATTTCTCAGACAGTGACTATCAGAAAAATGGCATCATATGTGGTACACAGGTTTGTAGTGCATGTTAGAAGGTTCAGGAAAAGGTGGGGAGGGAGAGAATAGCCTGTGAGTGGAAACTGTAGGGAAGATTTTCTGTATTAATATCACATTTATATGTTTCTTCAAAGTAGAGAAGATCTTGATTTTTAGGATTTCCCCTATGAAATGTATTGTTACTTATTTTACTGACATAATGATTAGTTTTACGCCAACGCCAAGTATGAACTTCCACATCTTGGAAAAAAAGTAATTTAGCTAGGTTTAAGGTTTTCAGAAGATGGTGAGTTGGAAAGAATGTCCTTAGAGCCCATAGAAACACCATGAAATTACCTTAGTTAAAGTAAATTATACAAGCATAAGCAGATTTTCTTGTATTGCTAAATTATTAGTCTTAAATTTGTTGTTTCTCCCTGTTTTTTCCTCACCCTTTGAGAGAATTGGGAGGTGGGGTGCTCAAAGTCTAAGAATTGTCTAAGAGAGGAAGACATAAGCTTTGCTTGTGTGCTGAAAACCTAACAGGATAGTATACCCACGAAAATTACTAAAAGAGACTGATGGGACTTTAAGTCTCATGTTCCAGGGCCTGAGAGAGGTTGTTTTGCTGAATAAGGTAACTTTGGGATGAAAGGCTAAGAACTTACTTGGAAGTTATAAATTGGCTTACATGCAGCTGTCAGCTGCTCTATCACCATACAGATGCTGAGCAAAGTGGAAAAAAAAATCTTTATATATATTTTGGCATTGTCAGTATTGGAAATGACTACTGAACCTGCTAATGCCACGTTATTACCACAGTGTAGAAAAATAATAATTTAAAATAATTGGCATTTTGTAAGATAGATTGAGTTTCTGCTATTTTTCTCATTGCATACCTGCTGTGAGCATAAGACTGTTGAATTTTTTTTTTAATCAAGAAGCTTCCAGCCACTCTCCATGTCTGTCTGTCTCTTCCCCTCTCTGTCTCACCCATACACATGCACATACAGAGAATATTTGGAAATTACTAGTGCTGCCATCAAGCCAAGGCGGCTGCAACACTTTAATTTGTAGCCTGCTCTATTTTTCATACCAAAGACAGCATTTAATGTAGAGGAGCTGTCTATCAATTTAGCTGTTTCTATTTGCTTCTGAAATGAACTTCCAGTCTCTGGGGCAGCTGCCCATTGCAGGGATGTCTTGTGAAGGAAACAGAAATGTGCCAAAACTCAGTAAACAATATAACCGTCCTTCTTTCATTAATGGTGGAATCTTCTCTAATACAGAGGGTTTGAGACCTGACTTGAGAAAATTTAGATTAAATTACACCAGTATTCAGCAGGTCCATATAACCTCCCTTCAAACAAAAAAAACCCCAAACAGCTAAAACAAAAAAACAAAAAAAAACCCCAAAAAAACCAAAAAACAACCAAAAAAAACCCCCAAAAATACCCCAAAACAACGACAACAAAAAAACCCCCAAAAAACCCCACCAAAAAAACCCCAAACCAAAACAAAAACAAACAAAAAACCCCCCAAAAGCCACCACCACAACAAAACAACCAACAACACAAAAAAAACCCCCAAAAAACAACAACCTCTTTCCACCTTCTAAACCCTCCAAGAAAAGCACAGTCCTGAGAAGATTTAGTTATTTAATAAAGACCAGTGAAATCAGTTTCCTCCTGCTCAGTGCTTTTAAGGAAATGTATCTCTTCTGTAGTTTGTGGTTTGCTAAAATACAAGAACATAAATATGTTGGGGTTTTTTTTAATTTATAAACAAAAAACCTCACAAAAAGCACCTTTAATCTAAAATTCAAGGAAATAATAACATTTAGGTGGAGTGAAATAAAATCAAATCAGAGACTGTCTGTGGTTTATTCTGTTATAAAGGAAGCAGCTGAAATTCTGCAATTATACTGCTAACACAATTTAAGTAAGTAATGGAATTACTCCAGATTTCTGAGTGTAGCTAAATGTTCACTTTAGATGTAACAGAAATACAGTACTGTGAGATT
>WEKY01007108.1:169-12684 GCA_013390045.1 Picathartes gymnocephalus
CTCTGCAGTGGTGCCCAGTGACAGGAGCACATACAGTGTGCACAAACACCGGAGATTCCTCATGAGCACCATGAAAGCTTTTTTGTTGTGTGAGTGACCAAGCACTGGCACAGGTTGCCCAGAGAGGCTGCAGGGTCTCCATCCATGGAGACATTGAGAAGCCATGTGGATACAGTCCTGATTAACCAGCTCCAGGTGATCCTGCTTGAGCAGTGCGGCAGAACAAGATGACCTCCCGAAGTGCCTTCCAACCTTTACCACTGGGTGATCATTACATCTGTAGGCTGAGGAAGCTGGAAAACCAGGGCTCCCTGAGTAAATGTGACCTTTTCAAACTGCCTGTACCAGTCTTCCAATGGAAACGCATCGTAGAATAACAAAAGTGAGCAACAAAATACTTGTGGTCTCCAGTGGAACCTGGTGTTTGCTCCCTAGCTTATAGCAACTAGAGTCAAAAAAACCCACTAAAACGCCTAGATTCAGGAACATCCAACATATCTGTTGCTGTAAATCTGTATTTCTTTGCAGAGAAATAAATGTTTGGGGGTATAATTTCCATTATATTTACTTTAACTTTTACAACAGTTTCCTCTGAAAGCAACTTTATTCCATATTCTTGTCATTTTTTTTTCTTGCCATCATTTTGCCCTTAACACTACAGAGCTCGTTCCTTCTATATAACCGTGCTTGAAATGCTGTGAATTGCAAAGAAAAATTACAGGAATAAACTGCTCAGAGCCTGCTGAACTCTTGATAGTTTATACCAGCTCTAAGTAGCTATTCAGTCGTCTTAACAAGAAGTGGTTAATAAAGAAGTGAGGAAGAGGTAAATAGATGCCCTACAGAGTATCAGCAGGAGTATCCACAGAGGTCCACCAGCAGCACCAGCAGATACACAAACCAGTACTCTCAAAATCAGTGATCAGACACAGTTTCTCATCCTTCTTGCAGAAGAAATTTCTAGACAAGTTCTATAAAGTTCCCACAAAGATCTCAGACCAAAGAGGCCACTGTTAAATCTTAGAAGTTTTAATAGACTGTCAACACATTTCCAGGACATTTTTACTCTCAAAAAGGTTGCAAACACTATTACTCTCTTTTTCTACGGCATAGCTGCAGAGTGTTTACCACAATTCTACACATTAGCAGATGAAACACGTCAATCTGAAAGTGATTACTGCAGAACAAGGCTTCTCCAAGTTCTCAAAAAAGCAACCAGCTGCCTCATTCCTTTCCAAGACATCCTTCACAGGTCTAATACCACAGAGCACTGGAACAAGAACCAACTGAAATTACAGACTACAGGTGTTTATGCTCTCTACCTTGAAGGAAGTGAGTGGATAGCAACAGTTAAAGTTAGTTAGCAATGCTGAGATGAACATTTGCACCTAATAATTGCCACCTATTCTCACTCCCCCATTTCCTATCCCTCAGCAGAAAAAATGAGAAGGGTCTGACTCCTGTCATCTAAAAGTGCCACGACAGGGGCACAGTCCTTAAGGCGAAGGAGACTGTCACCAACAGTCTTCCCTTCCACTGCAAGACAGAGCATTCATCAAGATGGTATTAAATAGTCTGTTACACAATAACTCAGTATCTTCAGCCTGTATCTTGGATGAAGTTTGGCTGAGGTTATCCAGAAAAGGGCAAGAGCAGCACATTTCCTGCCTCAGAACCTAATCACTATTTGAATTTTTATAAATCCTTTGGATACTGTTAATTTAAAAGACAAGAATTTATAATGACAGAGATATATTGTCTAGCATTTGCTCCAAAAATATCTCTGAAAAATGGCATATTAAGATATGGGACTACCTTTTTTTCAACTACAGAGCAGATTAAATGTACTCCTATTAATGTCAAATGGAGAGCTCAATATCCACGCTTCTCTGAGTTCTGAAGTTTTCCTTACCATATAACAAAGAGTATATCTGGAAGAGGATGCATGGGCTACACACACTCTCCCACAAATAAACACAACTGTTCTCTGAACAACCAAAAAAGCACACACACAAAGTTCCTCAACAGTGTTGTGTGTTATCTGAACAGGTTGACTCTGACACACCAAAAACATGACTGGAAGCTAGGAGGAGCATGAAGAAAGTAAGGGGCACCCTGTCTCGCTGCTCTTCTCCTGAATCCTGAGTCCAGTTAATCTTAGGACATCTGTCAAGCGTCACAGGGAAGTCATAGAAATGTGCTACCAAAACTGTCCTAATAAGTAGGACACCTTTTGCTCCCAGGTGACCTTTAGCAACAATCAAAGATGACAATACAGTATTATCCACATCTCCTAAGGAGTGTCAGGAAATGCTTATTACACTATCATACTCCCTCAGAGGGTGTGTGTGGTGGGGGAGAATCAATGCCTAGAGCTTGCTTATGACATCTGCCAGTTGTCATTTACAAGATTAAATATTGACACAATTTTTAGTAGCTGTTTTGTTCTTCACTCTTCTCTTGATATTCAAGCATTGTCCTTACACAAAGTTTAACTGTCTCTTCCACACTCCTCTGTCTTACTACTTATTTCCCACAAGACACAAATTTCTTGAAATAAGCATATGCTTTATCCAGCAAGGATTAATGGATGTTGTCCTCCAACAGGGCTGGATACTGAGGAAAAGCAAAAAAACACACCAAAATTAACTTCTTTTCAACGTAAGCTTTCTAAGGTGCTATTATTTACACTAAAGACTTTAGTCTACAGTTGCATGCTTTGCTGAAAGAGGATAGCAGAATAGTATTTAATTAAAAATACAGAAATCCAAGTTTTTAAAAAATATTTTTCCCCAGCATATGCAGACAAATCTAAATGCCTTTCTAATATCAAAACGCATCAGCTGTGAATGAGTAAATCGCCCCTGCCATGATGCAAGCTTCTTCTCAAATGACATTACATTATGAAACTTGTTTTTAAAAAGTTGTATTTAAAAGAAAA
The DNA here is from genome assembly GCA_013390045.1 of Picathartes gymnocephalus. Classification (NCBI taxonomy): domain Eukaryota; kingdom Metazoa; phylum Chordata; class Aves; order Passeriformes; family Picathartidae; genus Picathartes; species Picathartes gymnocephalus. The sequence goes on from WEKY01007108.1 coordinate 3,111, forward strand.
CAATTAATTGGTTTTGTTCAACCTTCTAGAAGAACTGAATGGGTAAGAGGCTAAATCTAGGAAGTTCTAGCTCAAAAGACAGTTGTCAGTGATAACAGAATGAAAGTGCTTATACACCCAAAAGAGTGACATTGCCTATATTATCACTGTTTCAAAAACAGTGACACTTCTACAGTGCTCATTACTACAGCACCTGAAAACAGACAAGGTCTATAAAACACCTGCAATAAATTACTGGTTTCCCAAATGCACTTCACACTAATAAGGGTAAAGAAGAACTGTCTATACTGCTGTATATATACTCTCTCCAAATACTGCTGTATACTGTCTATACTTTTACTTCTCTGGAAACTCAGAGCTGAAGTCCAGAACTAAGTTTACAGTTCAGAATGTCTGATGTTTCACTTTTAGCTCAGCAAATTAACAGAAGCATTTTGAGACCTGAAGTTTTTGACTTATTTTAATAGATGTACTGTCACTATGGTGCAAATAACACGTGGGGAAAAAAAAAGAGTGTATTGTGTTAGGATTGCTTAACTCAAGAAAATCCCATTCTGAACGAAACACAGGAAGAAATATAAGGATTTTACATCAAAGAGCTATCTACTTCCTCTGTCCTATCCAAAAGAATCAAAATTATTATCAGTATTTTGAAGACTAATGAGAAGTTCAGAGTCCTCTTGACTCACTTCAGAAGTAGTAATCTGAAAATAACTTTCCTCAAATTAAAGCTATGGAAAAAAAAATGAAAAAGGCTTGTGTAACAGGAGGAAATATGCTCCTGAAAGTAATACAATAGCTTTGTTTCTATGCTAAACAAAGTTGGTGTTAAAAGAAAATATTTGAACCTAATTAGAACAGCAGAATGTGGAACAAAGAAAAGCTGGATTTCTGGGAGTGAATCATCCCTCGCACATGTCAGTAGGATCCTGGAGGTCTACAAGGTGTGGGGAGGGACAGCTACAGCTCAGCTGTGTGTCTGTGGCTGTCAAACAGGCTCTTGGCAAAGGTGAAATGACAAGACAGTGCAAACAGTGGCACAAAATTTTATAAATTACTGGGTATGCCTTTTCCCATTTACAAACAGGGCCAAATCCTAAAAATCTCATTCAAGTAATTTAGCATTCCACTGCAATAAAAGCTTTTAAGAGCCAAGGACAAGCTTTTCAAAACCTGAGGACTGTGTGACTCTGAGCAAATGACACAAATTACACTTGCCTGCACATTTCCTCAAAGCTGCTTACTCGGGATAAGGGGCCATGTGCAGGCTCTTACACTGCAGGAGAAGGAAGGTGGCTCAGTCCTCTTCTACTGGAGTTACTTCCAATTTACTAAAGACTTGAAAGCAGAAAGGGGAGTTGTTTGCTTATGTACAACCTAACAAGATTTGCTAGCAGAGACTGAAGATGGCTGGAAATCTCAAATTTCAATGGGATTTAGGTCCCTGACTCTCTTCATTTCCTTTTGCCACAGTGGGAGCTCAGCATTGCAGGTGACATGCAGCAGGTTGTCCTGAGAGTGCCATACCTGACAACAGATCAGCAGAAGCAGCACCATTAAACCCCAGGCTACTCAGATCGTTCCTAACTCTAAACTGATAGAAATATTGTTTTTAACCTAGTCAAAATAGACTAAAACTTTGATTCAGTATGTGATCATATGTCGATTAAGTTTAAGACCATCACTCAACAAATATTACAAAATAGAAATAAAAAGTCTTAATTTAATAGGGGATTAAATTAATTAGGTTTTTTTTGGCAAATCTTTTGTATTGGCGACTTGTACAATATTAATATTATAAAAATAACCTTAAAAAATAACAGATGCTGCATGCCTCAACCTCAGTTAAGAAATATCAAAGGAAAGAGCAATGCTGTTCTGCACATCCATGCCTTCTGTGGAGGCGTTGAGTCTCCTCAGAGGTATCATCTCCAAGTGAAAAAATCTAGTAGTTCATTAACTTTCCAGCTTTGATGACCTGAATTCAGAAAGCTTCCCTGAACCACAAATAGCCCATTCCTCACCTACTCAATACTGAAGGCAAATCCCACAAGAATTGTTTGGGTTTTTTTTCAATTAACCTACAAGTAGCTCAGTATTTTACAATTGTTCAAAATCAACACTATGTAAAGAGGAAACCTGTGAAATACACACCAGCTTATACAGATTGTAGACACATTTCCCGGAGTCATTCAAAACTAGGAACACAATGAATGAAGAATGAAAGTGAGATGGTGGGGCTGAAGGGCTTTGAGAGGTTTTGGGGGCTTGATGACAACTCCTCCATAATAACAGCAGCAGAACAATTCCAGAATTTGCATAGGAATAGAAAGATAAAATTTTATGGCAAACAGAGGGCAACACAGGATGATTCTTTTTTCCCACTCAGCTTACTTCAGGTAGGAGAAGGATGATACAATTAATAAAACTCTTATAAATTTACAGATAATCAATACCTGTGTCCTGACAATAACCTGTCTCTGGGGAATTTTTGTACCATATGGTGCATACACAATGATCAGATGCACAAATCAGCAGTGCCTGGAAGACTTTAACACTGAAATTATTGCAGTAGAAAAAAATTCACAGTTATACAGAAAATTAAATCCATGTATATAATATAAAAAACCAGGTCCACTCAGATGCTCTCAACATTTTAAAAACAAAACTAGTGTGGAAGTAAAATGTTTATTTCAACAAAGATTCTTCACATACAAAATATAAGAAACAGACATGCACAGCCTATGCTCAGACCACGTGCAGTCTAAGAAATTAATGTTATGGATTTATTACATAAGCTCGTCCAATTTGATATCATTCATGCATATAATTTAAGTTATTGCCTTAATTTATGTTTAGTCTTATTAGCATTAAACAAAAATTAGTATTTCCACAAATGCACCTCATTCATAACCATAAAGCAATAAAGCAACTTATCTGCTCACATTTTGCATAGTATTATACCTTATTTAAACTACAAGCAAGACAGTTTCAGCCCTCAAACACTGATTTTATACACAGCTAATTAAAGAATTGCGGCCACTCCACTGCAAACACCATCTGCACATAATGTTTATTACAGTTTTGTCCTCCTTGTAGTACTCCAGGTATTAAGCACACTTTTTACCTTTCCTAAAATGTTAAAAAAGTCAATATGGAAATTCTTTTGTTAAGCCATCAAATAGTATTTACTTATACTGAGATGTCAGTACTTGCACTTTCAGAAAAGAAACATTAGTCATTTAAAAATTCTACTGGCTTTAACTGACCTTCAGAAAAATAAAATAATCATGTGATTATAAGCATGCTTGGCTGTGCTGTAGTTTTCTACAACGCTACCTTCCTGCTCTGTGTTTCCACAAAACCTGACTCAGAATGAAAAGCATGACCTTACTTCTCAAGAGCTGCTTTTCCACTTGTACAGCTACTAGAAATCAAAGATAAGATCCAGTGAGCATATCTACAAGGTCAAGAACCTATTTTAGACAGTACCAATCACTGTGTTTTATGAATGGACTCCATCAAACTATCTTAAAAAAAATCTGTCCCAGTCTATCACAAAATGTTTTCACCACATACAGACACTGACACTGCACATCAGTCGTGGTGATGAAAATTTAAAAGCACCTGCACTTGGACTACCTGCCCTACAGATGAAAGCCTAAGATTTCAGAATACCTGCTTGAAATTCTGAGAAATGGGGTCACTTAGATGCTGTGTGTACCTGTCCAGAACAGATTAAAAGGAAGATTTTGAAAAAATGTACTATTTTTTATAGAAAAAAGCCTAAATTTATATTACATACTACTATTACAATTATTCATGTAGAATATCAAAAATTCTTCATCAGTTGTATAGCTACTCTCATAAGGTTCTTTTACCTACCACTACCAGGGAAAAATAGTAATTCTTGTTTAATAATGCATTACTATACAACTCGAGTGAAGGAATGGAGAAACCTAATGAAGCCACTTGAAAAAGCTCATATTGAATTAGTCAGTATAAAAATCCGAACAGATCACTTTAGCTTTAGCCTTGTGGTCCTGTGCAAAATCAAGCAAATTTCAAATACAGCAAGATTCATAAATGGCACTGCTCCTTTCTCAGCCATGCAGAGGCACTGACTCAAAACTCTAGACCAATTCAATTTATGATTGCTCAGAACTTAAGACCAAGTTAACAAGGAAAAACAAAAAAATTTGCAACTGAAACCTGAACATCTACAGAACTGAGGAATGCTTACGAGATTAGGTAAGGCAAAAACTAAAAGATAATACGCACCGTGTGTTACAAAAAACCAATCAAATAAAGACCCAGCTATAACTAACCACTCAGACTGCCCTGGAATTAGTGCTACCACCTCCGAAAAATTCTAAATGTATTATTAGGATTCAGTTTGGTCACAGCATTTCATTAAAGAAAAAAAAAAAACCTGAAAACCAGAAAGACTTCATAAGATTAACTGTTTAGTAAACAGTAAGTATTTCCATAGTTTTCTTAATTTGCACAAAACCCGCCTTCCTTTGAATAACACAAACAGTGTTTTAGTTTTTTGGTCTGTTCTGTTTCTAGTTTTTAAGCCTACCAAAATTTCAGTTGTGAATATGAACTTATGACCATGAACACGACATGGGTTAAGCTAAGATGCTCTCGTACATTTGAGAATATGAAGTAAACAAGATTCACAAGCCAACCACGCAAAATGTGGAGTTAACCAGGTGATCTTGCAGCACATGGTATTTTCACATTATTTTATTCAGAGCTGAAAAAGCCTGCAGTAAACCACCCCCCAATTCCATTCTTTTCCCACCTTCCATGCCTCTCCATGCTCTCCCCAACACAGCACACAGGCTCTAAGGGTTGTAAGCCAAAGCAGATCCTCACGTACCACTTACATAATGTGAATGCTTCAAAATTTAACCACACTTCAGTGTTTTTTCTAGGGGCTATCTGCTCTAAGATGCTCAAGATGGACCAAATTCACACAAACTTATGGAATTGACAGATCTACACGTTGTAGGTTGAAGTATAAATTTAACAAACCTTATCTCAACTTGCATCATCAATTCCCCAAGACTCAAAACAAACCACAGAAGCAGTTGGTGGTCCCTGAAAAAAAAAAAAAAAAAAAGCCTTCTGCCTACACAAAACCTAGAACAAGTGGCTGTTAAATGGAGGAGAAAAGAGTGCTGGCAATGAAAATGTGAGTCTTAATACTTTCTCATGGAAGAGCTGGAGTTATTTACTTCCAAGTTTACATAACTTTCCTCGAGGAAGAAGTAACATCAATTGATGGGAAACAATAGCATCAGCTGAAGGAAATGAAAGGCTGGCTGTCTTTCTGCACAAGATTGAACAAAATGAGAATTTTCCCGGGCATTTAAAGTAAGTATTTAAAAAAAAATTACTCAGTAAAGCTTATATACATTTTTATAAAGACTTGCTCTATTGCAAGTGCATGCGTAGAATCTTTCTAAATGCTGTGCAGGATTCATAATGTAACTATATAACACTGATCCACCAAAACAGTTCTGAGAACTGGGAAAACACTACTTTGTAGCACTTCTCTAGAGAAGAAAGACATCTCTGCAGGAAACGAAAATTATTGAAAGCATTCAAAAAACCCCCTCCAACTGTAATGATCCAACCAAATAAGCTACACTGGGTCATGCTGGGTTTCAGAAAGATCTGTCCAACCAATTTTATGGTGACACCTGCAATGAGAGAAGAATGAGCTCTTGCAAAACAGTTCATTCAACACAGCTTCATGTTGCTTGTTTAAATTCTGAAAATTCATTCCCAAAATGTTTTCTGAATTCTCACATTCTGATTATTTCTGTAAGAAATGTGAAATTTTTTTTACTATGTACAACTTTTCCATCAAAACACATTTAAAGTTACAGTTTTCCAGTAGCTAACCAGTCACAGCAAAACAGCTCAAATACACTTGCAGGAAACATAGTTTATACATTCTAGATCTCCCTGACAGAAATCACATCTCTCCAAAAGTTTTAAGAGCAAATCTACCATTTTGGCACCATTTTTCACAGATCAACTAAATCATCTTAAAATCAGATTTGCTGAAAATTTGTTTGAGAGCTTTGAAAGTATTCCTGTAGCCAGCAGTAATGGGCTCACTGAGAGTTAAGGAGTGAGAGGCAATTTGAGACCCTGAGAGCACCTTTAAACCAGCAAGGAAACAACAACCAACACTTCTTTGAAACAGGTGCAAGTAATTCACGTTCTGTAGTTGTATCAAACCTTTATTTTCATATAATGCACATGTATTCAGTAGACCACTGCACTCTTCCAAATAATTAAAAAACCCCAACTTACTAAGACGTCAATGTACATCATGGACAATGATGACATTTCTGAAACTTTGTTATTTTTAGCATCCATATTTATATCTGTTGCAGTGTGTATGAATCTGAAACAGCACAGTTTGAAAACTATTTAAGAAAAAGGAACCTTCTGTCTTTCAAAAGCCCTCTTCCACTGTTCCATCTCTGGCTTCAACATCACCCTGAATGCTCTCTGGATAGACCTTATATAAATATGGAACAGCTATACTTCATGGAGGTGTTAAAAGTACCAGAAGTGGATACTGAAAGTAGCACACTGGAAGTCTTCTGTGGTGGTACATAAGGATAACTGCACAAGTCTAACCTCATGAGTTTGCTTTCCTGAACGTACAATGAACTCTCTTAGAAATTTATCTCTACTATTCTTCCCTGGTTTGAAATATGTGCAAGTCTGAAGTCTCAGAGAATGCACCCTCATCTGGACTACTTCTGATGCAAAGATTGTCACTGTCTTTAAGTCACGATGAACAAGACAACACAAAATTCTTGTTAGTAAGATTGTTTATAAATAAGGAAAAGAAATGCATTTTTTCTATTGTGAAAAGAAAAACTGGTTAAACATACAAAAAACTTTTTTTCTCAGTTACTTTTGATTACTGTTCAACCCACATCAGCAAAATAGTGTACCCCATGTCATTGCCGTTGAGGTAAGAAAAAGCACATCACAGCCCACACCAGGAGCTAGCAAATCTTAATGGATACTTGGGACTTCAGATAATCTGGCACCAATTACAAGAATAAAAAAGAAGAAATCTAGAATAAAACTAATTCCTAAGTATTAAGATCTCCAGGTAGAAGATCGTGGCTTTTCGAATGTTTTGGTCCACTTCTACTAAATTTTTCATAAGGTAGAAAAGGTAGACTTAAGTAATGTTTGGCAAATAACTATTTCTCCTTTCCCTTAGCTATTATAAAACATAATAACAGAAGTATGAAATACGTTATAAAAATGTAAAATATTAAAAAACCAGAACCTCCTCAGAGGAAGTTATGCTAATACAGCTATGCTCCAGGAACACAAACCCTCCAATTTGGCTATTTCTAGCCTAATGTAATAGTTAATAGCTACCTCCATACAAGAAGCAAAATAACCTAAAACAGGAAGACCTCCAGAGGAAAGATGATCAACACGAAGACAAATTGAAGCAGCCTCTGGAAGCACTCTGAACTGAGAGCTGAAGAGCAGAACCACCACATTTGGGACAAAAGAGTGAGGATCCATAGCGGCTGCATGAGTACTACATTTTCTAAACATAGACTTTACTCCCAGAAAAATGCACCTCATTGACACAAATAATCCCACTGCAGTCATACCACCAAGTCATTACCTGGACCAAGCTTTACAAACCACTTAGGTCTACACAAAATGCGTGTTAAGATTTTTACACCAACTACACCTGCTGACTTCTGCAATTAAGAAAGGGAAACCCCTCCAAATCTCTCAACAAAGTACATGCTTCTTCTCTATAAACACTTTCTCAACAGGATTGTCAACAAAATGTCTTAGGTTAAAAAAAAAAATATCCGAGGGAACACCTGTAAAGTTGGTATCAACAGAGGTCCCCAGACAGTTGTAGGCCATGATGATTTGTGACTTATTGAGTTATTTTAGGGAGAAGACACTTTGTTTCTCGCATTTTAACCTAGATATTCTTTAAGCAACTGAAAAGGACAATGCTAGTAAAAACAGTTTTAAAAAAACACTTGACAGTGTTTAACTTTATGTAAGAACAGGGCTCCATTAGAGCATTTGTCACCCCTGCAAAACAAATTTCACATACAGAAGAGGTAAAAAATACAAACTTAAGTTTATCCCAGTGTTAAGTCTGCCTTTGTTGTCTGACCCATAGCTATATATTCACAGTTGGAATACATGAATCTGTTTATCAAAATAAAAGACTGCTACCTTTAATGCAGTTTGTTAAAAAACATACACATTGCTTTTGTCATGGTTTACTTTTGTACAGATTTTCCTACTACTTGTTAGTAAAACCGTGGGCACATAGCAGCAAGTCTTCTCCTTTATTTCTATAATTCAAAATTGACATTCTTGGAAAAGGCTTTCTAAAGAAATAAATGAAATACGGAGATGAAAAACCTATCATCAGCTAAAATTCCTAATCTCATAGCCCACTTTTTTCTTTTTTTTTACCACTAAATGCAACTGTCAGTGATTAAAAGTAGAGGAAAGAGTAAAACAGTATAATTCAGATTGCTGTGAAATTGGCTGCTGAGAATATAAAGAATCTTCTAATTTCATCATCAGGAGTTTGGATGAAGCAAATATATTGATATATGCCTTGCCAGTGAAATGAGATAAACAGGTATGTACAGTTTCTCTATAAAGGCACAGCACATTAGTTCTACACCACTGCCTACTGGGATCAGACATAGCATCGAAAAGTTCACACTAAACCTTAAAAGCCAACGCTGAGCCTTAAAAGCCAGAGACTCCGCTAAATATCTTCTTTTTAACATACATGCCACTGAACACACACAGGCTTCCTGGTCACCCTCCGGCAGACTGAACCTTTCCTACTCCTCTCGTTCCCCAAACGCCATTACTCGCGCTGTACTTGTTATTCTGTTGTAAGCTTTAATTGAACCGACTGTCAAAACACAGCAGCGTTATGGCACTTCAAATTAATAATCTGGCTCCTTCCCCTCTGTAACTCAAACGGAAGGCACGCTCACAACTCTACCGACCCTATAGCAAGTTACCTATGCCTACATGTTTATAGTAACACCTTCTGAACAGCTGGCATTGTGCCACCTAAATTTTATAATCATACGACTTAGAGCCTCGTCTACGGAGCGGAGAAATTCGGCAAGAGGAAACTCCGCAGAAGACATAAATAAATACTCCTCCCTCCACCTGCCGAGGCTAACTAATTTTGTTGATGAAGGCGCATAACCTTCGGCTCCCTCTTTGAGGCCTTTTCCTTCAAAACAAAGAAATCAGCCCCCACTGCCCCACGTGTATTTTCATAATTGATTTGTTTGATGAAGGAGGCGATAACCGCGGGTACCAGTTCCTCCGCCTCCCACTCCCCGTACGGCACCGCTTCCCCGAGGAGCAGCTTTCGCACGCTTCCCCCCGCCCCGCACGGCCCTTGGGGGTGCCCGAGGCCGGCAGACAGCTCCCCCCGCCCCGCACGGCCCTCGGGGGTGCCCGAGGCCGGCTGACAGCTCCCCCCGCCCCGCTCGTA